>OX439476.1:5464005-5788626 GCA_949320105.2 Crepidodera aurea
TTTATGATTTATGATTTATGATTTATGATTTATGATTTATGATTTATGATTTATGATTTATGATTTATGATTTATGATTTATGATTTATGATTTATGATTTATGATTTATGATTTATGATTTATGATATTTGATTTTTGATTTTTGATTTTTGATTTTTGATTTTTGATCTTTGATTATTTTTGATTTTTGACTTTTTGATTTTTGATTTATGAGTTACAATTTTACTCATGACATTACTTTACATATTATTTTGGTCTTGTGTTTTATTTTAAGATGTATAGTTTAATTTTTCTTAATATTTATGCTATTTAATATAGAAAATCCTATGTTATAACTGGGTACATTCTACAGGTTGCGTGGAAGAGCGCCGCTTATCTGTTGTTCTGTGAACAAGCAGTTAAGCGCGAACGTTGCCTATTGCTCATTATTTGTATTTATTATTATTGTATTTTAGTACTGGGGAGCAATAAAGTCATTATTATTATTATTATTATTATTATTATTATGCCAAATACGTGAAATCATTAAACGAAAAAGGAACTAATAATAATATATAGGTTTGAAAACATAGTGTAATATTTTTTTTACTCGAATATGTCAAAAAGCGTCAATAACAAGAAGAAGAACTTTTCTTGTACAGAAAAGTAAAATGTAGGTATTTGGCTTACCTTTTTGTTTTAGCTTTAAATTAATAGTTGTTTTCAATAATATTTTGTGTATTGTAACGATTAAATAATGTGAAAAGCCAAATAAAGAGAATACAAAACTTTTATTCAATGATAGAGAAATTATCAAATAAAATAAATTAATTAAAACCATTATAACTATTTATTTTAATTTAAATAATCACTAGGTAATTAACAAAATAAAGTTTGAAACTAATTTTAGAGCAGTAATCATATGACAAAATATTAAATTTCTGATAACAAATAGTAACATGGTAATTCCATAAGGAATTTTCATCGACGATTTTAGAATAGTTACAAACAATTTAGCAACAAACTAAATAGTAGAAGTTAAGACAAAATAGGCTTAGATAAGTCTGCAATCATTACAGCAATGAAAACATTGTTATTTTAAATATTAGAAGAGAAATAAATTTTAAACTTAACCTCAAAGTGCAGTATCTTAATTTAACAATATGATCAATGTAAATTCAGGGGAAATATAATAAATCTAGAAAATAAAGTGTAGGGATTTCCAAAATTAAAGTATTATTAGGCAGTAATAATAAAGTTTAATAGAATTTACAAAATCGATAATGACGGAAGTAAAAAAGTCTTCATGTACATTTATATATATAAGTTAGAAATAAATTATACCAAAATCATTCTTTTTATCTCAGGAATGATTTGGTAATAGTCAAAAAGCATATAAAAATTAAAAATTTTTTGAATTTTACAATAATTTAATTGAAAATTACGTCAAATCCCGATCTAGACGGCTTTGACATGATGGTTTATAAAAACCAAAACTTGCTGTCAAGCGAGGCTTTTGCTAAAAATCTTTCTTATTCTTCAATTCTTATCGTGAAAACAAAAGAAAACCAAAATCAAAGCCACTCTGATCTAAGAAAGAAATTGTAAGGAATTTTTAGATGTGCTACCATCTATGGTAAGAAGAAAGTATTGACATTAAATTTTGACTGAATCTAGTCAAGAGGTCACTCGCTTCTTTTTTATCCCTAACTGATGAAGTCGAAAGACAGAAACCGGTCTTAGGATGTCGAATCTAATAAATTAAAATTCCTTACTGGTTTACTCACTTTGTATTAATCTCTGAAAGGGATAAAAAAGAAGAGAGTGACATCTTGACTAGATTCATTCAAAATTTAATGTCAATACTCTCTTCTTACCATAGATGGTAGCACATCTAAAAATGTTATCTTATAGCGGATATAGCTATTGACTTGTACGAGTTTGTTGTTTGTTTGTTGTTAAATAAAATAATGTATTTAAATAGCCTACATTGTATACAGAGTGACCCAGAGTTAAACGTTAAACGTTCAGGACCGGGTTTTCAGGAAAAAATAAGATTTCTATTACCGAGTTTTTAATTTTTTTCTCAAAAACTAAGCGAGATACGAATAAAATGGAAGATCCAAGAAAAGTAACGAATATCAATTAAATTACCTTGTGGAACGTCACTGGAATTAATAATTTAATTCTAATGATATTTAAATTATTGCCGCAAATAAGCTTGCCAAGTTTTATCAAAATCAACCAAATTGTTTTTTGAGCAATTCATAAAAAACTCTTTTGTTCTAAAATCAAAACAAGTTAGGACCCAGGATTATGGGAATAAAAAATCTTATTTTTTCCTGAAAAACCAATCCTGAACGTTTGATGGTTTAACCCTGTATATTTACCCCATCCCTACTGAAAAAAGTATTTATAGTAAGTATTATCTACGAGAAATGGTGGGCCCCTCCGAAAAAAATTCCTGGAACTTTTCCACGCAGGAATTACAACAGGAACACACCTGCGTGGAAAAGTTATGGTGAGTTTTTTGCTTTAATTGAAATAAAATTAAATTAAAATAAATTCTTTAAATCATGTAACTTAACAAATTTGCCTTTTAACTCCATAATTTTTCCACGCAGGGCCTGATGAAGGCGATATCTTGATCGCCGAAACCGGTCGCTTCTTCAAATAAATAACTTGTGAGATAAAAAGGACTTTATTTTCTTCCATACCTTCAGTAATTACTACTCACATATGGCTAACCCTACTTTAAAAAATAATAATAATAATAATAAAAATTAAAAGGGGGGTGGGTGGCTCAGCGGTAGAGCACTGGACTCATAATCCAAGGGTTGTGGGTTCGAATCACACCAAAGGCAGAAATCTTTTTCTGATTTTTAATTAATTAAAAATTTAGAAATTGATTTCCATATACCAGGTGTGATTCCTCACTCGACCATTCACTGTTGGGTTCTAATTAACAGTGCTGTTTCTAAAGTGGCGCTGGGAAACAGTAACAAAGCCTACACAGAACACAAGGCTAATGGCCATAGTAGTCGATGCCGTTGACACAGAAGTAAAAAAAATAAAAATTAAAAATGAAGATTTACCCTTCCCAAAAATCTAAAACCGTAAGTATTACACCATTCAGAAAATGTTTGATGTGATAATTCAAGACGTTGACAAAATAATGAACACACAGCAAATGTTAATTTTATTTTACATTTAAGAAAAATAGTATATTACATAACGAGTGCGGAAAGTGACACTTTTCACACGAGTGTGAAAAATCACTTTCGCACAAGTAATGGACACTATTTTTCCTACGACCACGCTATAAATTTACAAAATATTGTGAAATGTGATGGTTTTATTTGAGACAGGTTCTATGTCTGTTTGTATTTAGTTTAAATTATAAATAATGCCGTTTTATTTACAATCACTTTTGTAGTAGAATAAATACAAATATTGATAATTAACATTTATTTGAAAACAAAACAATAACTATGAACTTGTAGAACAGATAGGAAAGTAATTTACACGTGTGCGAAAAGTAACTTTCCGCACACGTGTGGAAAGTACCACTTTCCGTCGGTGTACAGAGTGCGATATCTGTTACATTCCTATGTGGTCATAGGAAAACAATTTTTCGTAAGCCCTAAAACCACATTACTTACGGGTAAACCCGTCTTAAGCAGACCACTCAGTAAAAAAAAGTTTTGTAAAGAGAGATTAATTGAATATTGAATAACAAACAAACAAACAAACTTCGGTACTTTCAGGATTAAATTAGTAAGACTTATCTTTAAAAATTAACAAATCACATTGAACAATGAAATATTTTTATTTAAAAATAGATTCTACGTAATATCAATTTGCACTTCAGTACTTCACGACCGCGATGTATTAGCAAGAATAATACTTTTAGATGTGCTGCCATCTATGATTAGAAGAGAGTATTGACAATTATTAAAAGCAAAAAATTCCCGGTGTATTGGGGTTGCATACACAATTTGCATTGTGTGTTGCAAAGCTTTTATTTGACTGATTCTAGTCAAAATGTCACTCTCTTCTTTCGTATCCCTTTCAGAGATTAATACAAAGTTAGAAAACGAGTAAGGAATTTAATTTAAGACCGGTTTCTGCCTTTCGGCTTCGTCAGTTAGGCTTTTCGAATCCAATAAATAAAATTCCAAACTTGTACAAGTCAGTAGCTATATCCGCTATAAGACAAAATTAAATTCCTTACTCGTTTTCTAACTTTGTATTAATCTCTGAAAGGGATACGAAAGAAGAGAGTGACATTTTGACTAGAATCAGTCAAATCAAAACTTTGCAACACACAATGTGTATGCAACCCCAATACACCGGGAATTTTTTGCTTTTAATAATTGTCAATACTCTCTTCTAACCATAGATGGCAGCACATCTAAAAATTTTATCTTATAGCGGATATAGCTACTGACTTGTACGAGTTTGGAATTTTATTTATTGGATTCGAAAAGCCTAACTGATGAAGCCGAAAGGCAGAAACCGGTCTTAGGATGTCGAATCTGATAAATTAAATTCCTTACTCGTTTTCTAAGAATAATACTATTGTGTATTGAAGCTGCCTTTTTGTATTGGAAGTAATAAACAAGTCAATGCATGATATTCCTTTCTATTCCCGTTTAAACAGGTTCACGCGGAGCCCTGATGCGTGTTGTTCTAGGTTTTTAGGCATAAACAGTAAATACGAATAGCCCAGTCGTCAGAGAGTTTGACTTCGCACAAAATGTGATCTCGATAAAATTTGGCACTTAAGTACTTGAAAGGGTGTAGAAGACAATAAAAAATCTTTGCTGCTCTAAAGTGTATGCTAACTTCGCAGTTTCGAAAATAAAATCGAAAATTTGGTTTTTCCATTAAATCTAGGAAAAAAAATCAAAAATTCGAAAAACTAATAGCACCACGGGAAAGAGCGGAAAATTTTACTAAAAAATAATATTATAAGTTATTTTAAAAAAGAATTTGTATTACTACAAAAAATTATTAAAAATAAGAAAGCAAATTCGAAAAACTCTACGCGCTCCGCGCCGAGCCGTTGAACACAAATATTCAGGCGAGGCGGTCGGAAAAACTAAAGTTTCTTTGTCTAAAATGTACGCAAAGAAAAAAAAGAAAGCGTTTTAAAGAGGAGAATTTCTCATGAAGTAGTTAGTTTTTAATTTTCTTTTTATTTTTTCATAGAAAATTTGACCGGAAGTTATAATTTCTAAAATTCTCAATGATTTTTATAAAACTGAAGATATCTATTAATAGAGGCATAACAAAAAAATCCTGGTACACTTATCGTCATTCTACTTTTACTTTTGATTTACTTCAATTATCTTTTTAGCACAGAATTTTCCATATCACTGTCATGTTTTTTTATATCATATTTTATAATTTCGTCATTAGTATTTTCCTGTAACAACGCTGTGGTTAGTTTTTTTAATTAGCTAAAAGAAAGAGTTAATTTAACATTAATAATAATTTGTCTGACCCAGTTAATCATAATAGTCGATTTCTGCAGACATTTATTATTACTTCCTTCCTAAAAATACAGATTATAATGTTTACAATTTTACGACATGAAAAATTCTTATTCATTTTAAATTAGTTGCAGCTTTTATTACTGAATTTTAAAGGTAAGTATCCATTTCCTTTACCAATATGAATTACCGTTAATCCTGATAATCAGAATTAAAAACTGATTAAACGTGAGAAATTCGTGATTAAAATAATCAGCAGTAATTAATAGGCATCTTTAATATTTATTATTGCTTTTGAAGTTATAAATATAATACTCATTTCCATTTTGTAGAGATTTTAGAGAATATATAATTAAGTCGAAATGCTGTATTTCATTATGAATAGTTCTCATTTCTGTTACTCACGTTTTGATGAAGCATATAATTTATTTACTTTTGGTGGTACTTCCTTTAAAAAAAATTCTATTAATTCTTATAAAATTATAAAAGTTGAATTATGCCTAATTAAATGGAAAAAATGGTGTAATTAATTTAATAGACAACGATCTAATAAATTTTGTAAAGGAAATATATATATTTAAAGAGTAATTAATACAAAACCAGCCAATTTGTAATTTTATTAATAAATTACAAGGAGAAACATTCACATTAGAGTTTATGACAGTTTTCCAACGTTATACAGGGTGTCCCGTTGGTAAACGGAGATATTTTAAAGGTAGGTAGGGGATCCTAAATAACTCATATAGTCCAGTAAATTAACGGCACAAAAACCCCAAACCTGGGCATCAAGTCTGTGCGTCAAAATTTTTTTTTTAATTTACAGGTATTCATAGGTACATTTACCACCGAAAATCTCAGCTACGTGGAATTTGTGGAAGGGTAGGAAAATGGCTATAGAGATCCCGAAAATCCGTTTTTTTTGTTACTATTTTAAACTTAAATAATTGTAATTTAACCACCGGGGTGCTTGTTTTAGGTGAGTCCAATCGCTACTCACCCCTGAAAAAAAATTCTTTTTGTTGGCCAATTTTTTATTTTTTGTGTTTTTTTGGTGGGTAAACTTGGTAAATTCAATATTTTCACCACTTTCTGGTGGTCTCAACGCCACGCCACCAGACCCTACTCCTTTTTTACTAATTTCACAATTTCTAGTAGTTCTTTTTTTATCGATTTTTCTGGAAAGTTAATGTTTCTGTCTGTTAGCCACTTAATATCATCTTTCTTCCTTGAAATATTTGGCACATGTTCAATGGTAACTAGCGTTCTCTGTATCTGTAAATCTAGAAGGGTGGGTCACCCCACAGCACGTAGGTCACATTTGGCCCATTGTGAGTCCCTCATGTTGGTATGTGTTAGCCACCGCTCGCCGAAAAGAAAATGTCTCATTTGTGAGAGTGTCGGGCATTCGCAAAGAATGTGTTCCTGTTCACATCCTCTACACAGTGGAGTGTCAGATAACCCCATCCTGTAGAGGTGTTTTCGTAGATGACAGTGGCCAGTCAGGATACCTGTGGCTGTGCGCAGGTTCTGTCTGTTCACAGTCATGTATTTTTTGGCTGTTTCGCTGTTCGGATACTGTAATAGTTCCTTGGCTAGCTTGCAACCTGTTTCGTCGTCCCATCTACCCTTAAAGTTGTCAAGGGAGTGTTTCTTCAGTAGGTCAGCCACAGCTGATGCCGATAAGCTTATGAAAGTGCCAGGCCCCAAAAGTTTATGGGAGGCTGCTTTCTTAGCTAGAGTCAGCTGCACGGTTGCCTTTTGATTTTCCATGACCTTTGATCCATGCTAACGTAACCACGTTGTTGTTGCAAGCTTCGATCAGGGCCTGGTGACATTCTACTACTAGACCTGATGTAATGCGTGATCTATCCAGAGCTAGTAGTGCCTGTCTGCTGTCCGTAAGGATGTAAATATTATTACCAGTAATGTTTCTTCTGGTAGTCTCTTTTGCGGCGATGGAAGTAGCAGTGAGCTCTGTTTGAGCTACACTGGCATTAGAACCCATTGCCCATTTTATATTGAGATTCAGGGATCTGAAATAAATTCCACAGCCTGACCCCTCATTTATTTTAGACCCCTGCTGCCAATGTAGCCTCTTGTACGTTTTTTGTTATTACCCTGTAGGGCCTGTGAAAGGCATATCTTGGTGCAATCGAATCTGTGTTGGCTTGTAGCAGTGGGACCTCTCCAAGGACCTCGTGCCACAAGTTACACCTCGACTGACCAGATCCTACGTCAGGTTGTATACCTGTAGAGCGTAGCCGTGTCATGGTCATCACCACAGCCTCCTTAATAAATATATCAAGGGGAGTGAGACCAAGGATCACCTCCATTGCTCTAGTTGGTGTGGTTCTCATGCCCCCCGTTATGTTGAGGCATTCTATTCTTTGGATTTGATCCAATTTGCGTACGACTGTCCGCTGGCTAGTTTTGACTCCCCAGGCAATCGCACCATACGTTAGCATAGGTCTTATGATTGCAGTGTAGATCCAGGCCGTAACCTTAGGTGACATTCCCCAGGTGCGGCCAATGGTTCTACGGCACTGCTCATAAGATATGTATGCTCTTTTCACTCTGTTTTCTAGGTGAGAGTCCCATGTTAACTTGCTGTCAAAGGTGACCCCCAAATATTTCACCTCTGCAGAAAAGTTCAATTTAGTATTTAGGAGCTTTGGGGCCTCGATGTTTGCAAGCTTCCTTTTATTCGTGAAAAGAACCATCTCTGTCTTTTTTGGGTTTATTGACAGTGAGTGGTCTTTGCACCACTGTTCTATGGTATTAAGGGCCTCTTGCATTCTAGCACAGAGTATTCCTTCAAATCTTCCTGTTTGCAGAATCACTAGGTCGTCTGCATAAGCTATAGTGTAGAAACTGTCATCGTTGAGGCGATTGACTAAGGTGTCTAGGACCATGTTCCACAGTAGTGGTGAGAGCACCCCTCCCTGTGGACAACCTTTTACAACCATGTGTCTTATGGTAACATCATCTACACTGATTTTTATTGCTCTCTTTGAGAGCATGTTATATATCCATCCATTTACTGTGTTGTAGATATTTTTGTTAGCTAAGGCATTTGCTATTTTGGGAAAAGTGGTTTTGTCGAACGCACCTTTGGCACATGTTCAATTAGACGGAAATGGTAACTAGCGTTATTTATTACTGTAACTAAACCCTTTGGTAAATGTTCTATCATCTGCTGAAAATATTCCTCAGTCTTCATGGTAGTCTCCGGTTTTTTTAGATTGAAATATTAAAGAACCACGTTTTGAAAACCCATCATCACTTCCAATATGAGTTATAATTAGACGTCGTCCTTTACCGGAAGGAACCTTCAATCCTGTAGATAATCCTTCCAAAAAAGCCTTCCGTGAACATTGAAAGTTTGTGTCCTGCCACATTTTGCTAACTGTGTAACCTTTATTCACCCAGGTTTCGTCCCCAACAAACAATTTCCCCAGAAGTGATGCTTTCCTGTTCTGTTTATCCCACTTGAACTTCAAATCTATTAGAGTTTGCCGTAGTTTTGTTTTTCCCATTTTAGGAAAATACGGAACACTATTGATGGCATCCAAAACCTTGGCAAGTGTTGGTATCTCTTTTTTAAAATAAAATTCGTGAACTTTTCTTCTTATTCCGCTTTTAATTTGTTCAGTAAATTCCACTTTTTTCTTACCTCCTGCATTTTTCTTTGGGGGTTTAACAACTCCACTTTTTAATTCACTTATAACTTTATATATCGTTAATTTGCTTACACCCATCATATTACTTGTCTTTTCAACAGTATCGTCAACAGAAAACGAAGGATTTTCCATTCCAGGCAATTATAAACATTGCTTATAAATATTTTCTCGTTAACTGACAATGCACACTTTTTTATACGTTTATACTTGAACCACGCTGCATTTTTCAATACTACTGTCAATATTAACCGAAAATTACCACAACGTCTTACTATAATAGATAATATAGAAGGCTAATCAAACAGGGTAGGTAATATTGGGAACTGATCAGGATGCTAACTGCAACTGCTTATCTTATCTTCATACCAAATCATAGGTAGGTAACCATCTTATAATCCCATCCCTTTATTATCATTTTGGTTTTTCCATGGCATTAGTAATCTCCAAGAAGATGATAAAATAACGATTTACCTTAGATTATATATTTTTTATTTTTAATACAATTATAGTCACATTTATATATTTTAAACCCTCAGATTACTTTCTATAATCTAAGCTAAGCTAAGATTTCCAAGAAGTCAATACTGCCTAAGGTTGTGAAATAAATCACACTTGTTCCCAAGAACCAATTCATTAAATGTCCTACACTGCACCAGCGTCTGGACTTCAACAACTACTCCTTGGACTATATGCCCCCCCAGGTATTGAATTACGAAAGTCCAGACGTGGTTTGGCGCCCGGCCAAGTCGGGGCTTTAAACTAAAAACCTTGATTTTATTATTAAAGGAGCTTGCCATTCTTAGGACCGATTTCGGCATTATTGTGCCTCGTCAGTAAGAAGTAGACTAGCTCGAATTTCTATCTCTAAAGAAATTCTGAAGATCGCTTTGAACCCAATAACTCTTAGTACAAACGGTTAAGTCGAGAAAGAGGAGGTGAGTGCAACGCCATCTTCACTTTTATAATAAAATCAAAGCTTGCAAAACTATAGAAAACTCTAACGACGGTGGAATTTTTTGAACCATAAAAATACCAAAAAAGGACCATGGGCGTACCACAACTGCCTAAGGTTGTGAAATAAATCACACTTGTTCCCAAGAACCAAGACATTAAATGTCCTACACTGCACCAGCGTCTGGACTTCAACAACTACTCCTTGGGCTATATGCTCCCCCAGGTATTGAATTACGAAAGTCCAGACGTGGTTTGGTTGGGCGCCAAACCAAGGCAGTTTGATTTGATGCATTTTTATTTTTTTCGCAATTTCGAAAGAACTAAATTATTATTATTTTTCATTGTTATAATGTAAAAAAAGCGGGATAAATACGTCTACCTACTACCTTATAACGTCTTACTGAATAAATATAAGGGACCCACCTCTAAAAATCAAGGTACTTTGAAGCATGACATGACTAGACACATTTCTATATCGATCAAATCGCGGGAAAAGTCTTCCGTTAAAAAAACACAATAGTTGGATAAACAAAGTCTGAAAAAGATTGAAAGGTCCCGCATTCCCATTGAATAGGGCACGTGGATGTAGGATACTTGCATGGGGGATGCATAAGAAATGCCCTTCATCAGGTAAACAGATGAGACGTTCAAGTGGGTAACTTTTATGATTTAGGATTTACGTTTAAAAGTTTCTAATTTTCTGACATATTACTGAATAATTTACCATCTTATAAAATGTTTAAAAATTAAATTTTTTAACCAAACAAGTAATTTGATGACTCCCATCTAAAAGACCAGGAAGCTTTCATACTTTTCCGAACAATTGGCATAATATATTTGATTAATTTCAATACTAACCCATAACAATTGTACAAATAAGTCCTGCTGCGTTCTTTCTTTATTGTTATTATTCTCTATTGTTATAAAATTCTGCCATTATACAAGTTTGTTTCAGAAAAAAGATTATCGTCTTTGTCGTAGGAGGTTTTAGTAAGACAGCCAAACATCTTGTAGGTAAACACAGAGGTAGTAATAGGAAGGCATTCTGTAAACAAGGGTGCTAAATGCCTGTCATAAACTGACCGGTGGTCAATGTTGGATAATACGAATATAAAAGAAAGCAGGGTTGTATTTATGAAGGTTATTTTTTTATTTTTCAAAAAAAAAAATGTTGACCAATGCAAATATTGTACAGTTTGCTGTCAATACAAATATATCTTATTTAATAAGTGGATATTTTCGTGACTATTCAATAGTAATTTATGTAAATTATTTTTTTCATCTGTCAAAACAGTCAGATTTTGTGGTTTCAGCCAATAACAGCTCAGGATCCTAACCAATCATTGTGTTTAATACTGATAAAACCGCTTCTTCGCAATTGTTTTTTGATTAAACTGTGTTTACCTTTTTTGAAATGTCAAATATAAACATTTAACAACTTTTATTTAGCATTATCAATTATTATTATACTAAAATGTATTGCAAATCTATGTTAATATACAAATTTAAAAATTCATTTGTAAACTAACCTGTTTATTCGTTTATTCACACACACAACATCAGTTTTTGAATACCCAAATACTTAAAAATCCTTAAATCTCTTTAAAACTGACAAATGTCAAACTCTCCATCCGAATTAAGCCAAACGCAATCACGTATGCCTTGGTGGCCCTGTATTTAAAACTATAACAGCTCAATATTTTTTGATGTTTCAATTTAATTTGATAAAGAAAATAATGAACATTTGTGGGAACTACCTAAGGTTGTGAAATAAATCACACTTGTTCCCAAGAACAAAGACATTAAATGCCCTACACTGCACCAGCTTCTGGACTTCAACAACTACTCCTTGGGCTATATGCCCCCCAGGTATTGAATTGCGAAAGTCCAGACGTGGTTTGGCGCCTGACCAAGTGTAAAGTGTCTTTTGCATAAATGACCATATTCTCTGTTTTTAATACAAAATGATTCAAAAAATAACCTTCCAAATACCACACGTCCTCTCAAATTTTATAGATTAAATTTGGAGGTCTCGTGGTATTACCTTTGATAAAATTAGTAGGAAGCAGTAAATAGTAAATAAGTACGATTTCTTCGTTTCAAGTCGAGCTTTCTAAAATGTTTATTTTCTTTATCAAGACGAATAACATGAAATTCAAGGAGGACGAGTTGAGTAATTTCAAAAATCTTTGAGAAAATCATAAAGTCCAGAATAACAGAGTTAACACAGAAAATATATAACGCCTTGGATGCGAAAAAACCTGCTATATGTCTTTTTGTTGATCTGGCCAAAGCGTCTGATACGGTCAGCCATCAAAACCTGCTAGAAACCCTCGAAAACGTTGGATTCCGGGGGAATCCATACCAATTGATGAGAAGTTATTTGAGCGATCGAAAACAATACGTCACTATAGGAAATGAAGTAAACAGCACTACAGTAGTCGGCTATGGAATTCTACAGGGAACAATGCTTGGTCCTATCCTGTTCATTCTCTATGTAAATTCACTGTTCGACTTACTGGTTCCTGCTGAAATAACAAGCTTTGCCGACGATACAGTCTTTTTTTTCGAAGACAACAATTGGATGGACTTGAAACAAAAGGTAGTCAATTCATTTCCCTTAATCGTAGAATACTTCAGTAGTAAATTAGTTACAATCAACTTAAAAACTGTCTATCTTCCATTCACTAGTTATGAACCTAATCTTCGAGTATATCGTGAAATTGATATACCCATAAATGGTAATTGTAAAATACTTAGGTATTACGCTGGACAGTAACCTCAAATGGAATGCGCATATGAAGAACCTGATACAAAAAATCAGATACTTAGTATATAAGTTTAAATTTCTAAAAAATATCCTTGGTCTCAAACACCTGAAAATAACTCATCATGCCCTGGTTCAAACACACTTGCCTTATGGTATAATCGCTTGAGGAGGAGTCACCAATAATCATCTCAAGAATTTAGAAACAGTACAGAAATGGATAATAAAAATCATGTTAAAGATGGTCTTTTGTTAATTATTATTTTTTGGTAAAGACTAGATGAGTGCAAAATTCTTCTATGATACATACTCAACCAGCCAGCATATTTAAGTTTATGAGAAATACGTTCTCTCCTACGAATTCCAAAGATTAAACGGAGGCAGCAGTTTTGTGCCTTCTGAATCTTGGTTGCATACTGGCTCGTTGAGCATGGACCATAGAGGGAGTCAGCATAGTTAAACACTGATAAAACCAGGGTTTCACATAATGTTTGTTTTAATTTACATGTCATAAGATGCCTACTCCCATAGAGTATTTTAAGAGTCATATATGCTCGTCTAAGTAAATGATTGATATGATTTTGAAATCTTAGATCAGAGTACAATATAACACCAAGACTTTTAGCTTCATCTAAAATCTGAAGAGGTTCGTTATTAATCATTATATTGACATTATCTGAAATTGCCTGGCGGTTATTTTTAGTACCAAATATAATTAGGTTTGACTTACTACAGTTAATGTTCAAGCAATGATCAGTTGCACCTTTAATAAAAACTTGTAAATCTGTATTTATGTTGACACAAGCGTTATCTACCGTATTTGGATTAAAACTGTAGTAGACTTGGGTATCGTCTGCATATATATGTATATCACAGTATTGGAGATTCTTTTCAAGTCTAGATGTATAAATAGCGAACAACAAAGGACCCAGAATAGAACCTTGTGGAACCCCACAATAAAGTGGCATGTATTGTGAAGATAAATCATCAATAACAACTTTTTGCTCACGACCAGTTAGGTAAGTCCTGAAGAAACCAATGGCATTTTCTGAGAGACCAATGTAATGCAAAATTGCCAACATTAAGTTATGGTTAAGAGTATCGAAAGCCCTGCTAAAGTCTAATAGCACTAAAATTGTACACATTTCTTTATCAATAGAGTGAATAATATCATCCGTTATGTTTAGGAGAGCAGTTGTACAGCTGTAACCTTTACGAAATCCAGATTGTGTTACTGGCAGTAGTGAGTGAGTTTCAACATACCTTTTTAGTTGTGATTCTACTGCTCTCTCTAATATCTTAGACAAACTTTCTATGAGAAAATAAAAAAAAATAAAAACTAATGGCTTCCTGAGAAAGCTCAGATGCTCCTCTTTAAAATGCTTTCTTTTTTTTTTCTTTACTTACATTTTAGGCAAAGATACTTTATATTTTTCGATTTTATTTTCGAAATTCAAGTTCTTAAGTGCCAAGTTTCATCGATATCACATTTTGTGCGAGCTTTCGATCAACTAGGTTAAAAAGAGAAAATGATTCGATCACTGCCAACTTCGTTCGAGGTATAAATCTAACGGCACTCCACTAAATGGAATAAAAACGAATTCAACTTACTTTAGTTTCTGTCATTGTTTGAGTTTGTGTTCGATCTGGGCCCCGATGTTTAAAATATGTGAGTACAACTCGTCTGCGAGAATGTACCACGTGACCATCTCGAAATCGGTCAACGTTGCCAAATTTAAATTTAGACAGTTCAACAAAACATATATTTTAGTTCACTTGAAACCTTCGTACAAGAAGAAATAGAAGAAGTGATTAGGACAGACAGCCAAATTATTAGATTCAGACCAATTATAAGCTCTTTAGATCCGTTATGGAAATATTAATTCAAAATATAAAAGATTTTTCAGAAAAATATTTATTTTTCACAGTTATACGAATTTAAATTAAGAAAAAGCTTAATTTTCAATCGAAAAAATTAGTTTATACATTTTCAATTTATAATTTTATCCAGAGCTCATTTGTTAATTATCTAATGGTATATGTCTACATAACTGCCTATCCTTAAAAATCAAATAACTCACTTATTTTTCATCTAAACTTCAACATATTATACATTTTCGGAAAGGGAAAGAGTTCACCTTTCAGATAAAATAAAAATATATAGGGTGTGTCGTTAAAAAAATCGACGTTATTTGCATTTTAAAAAGACCGCTTCTTTAAAACACCCTATATAAGATTTTACTAAATAAACATTTATACTGAAAAAAACTTTATATAAAAAGAAACTGTTCAATGAAAACCGCACCTTCCTATCATTTCTGAGTTCCGAGATATTTGCAGTTAAAATGGGTCAAAACTTCTGGGACACCCGGTATTTCAAAAATAAAGGTACTTTATTCCTGAGTAAATTTCATATTTTTTGGCAAATCTCGTATACGACTGAAAAAATTTGATGAGATAGTTGCATTTTAGGTTTTTAAATAAAAACTATTAGTTATAAAAGTCTTTTTTTATATAATAATAATATAAGAGTATTTTTTTGTATGAACTTTCTGGTTACCGGTTTTGATATCTGAAATTTCATCAGAATTGATCATAAAAGTATATTACAGGAAATCTTTGAATATGTTGGCAATAAAGTACATTCAAATCTGTTTAGGATTATAATAAATAGGACCTTTTGAAATTTGTTTTAGGGTAAATCGGAAATTAGTATAATAAAAATAGTCCTGGTTTCCCTTACTTTAAGGGAAAGAAATCTGTAAATTCTCTTTTCCAATAAATATTTTATTTATTCCTAAAACAAATAGCGTTTAGTGAAGTTCGCAGCCAATAAAAATATATTTTTTTGTGTTTACCAATATTTTTCCAGTTTTGTAGATTCAGTCTGGTAAGTTAAAATAGTTTAATATATTTTTTATTTGGTGTTTCTTTTTCAAATAGAACTTTTTCATTTTATAGATTTTATTAATTTTAAATATATAATTATTCTTTTTATGATATATATAATAAAATACAAACTACAAATCACATACCAATCTATTAATATCAAAGATATAGGTTATAATTAATATAAATTTGATTTGATAGTCTCGACACTTAACCAACGTTGCCAAACTGCGGGGAATCTCAAGATGATTGGGGATTTATTGGGGATTGGCATTATGCGGGGATTTTGAAATCTCATCGTTAAACAATATAATAAATAATCATGCAGGAATTAAAATAAAAAAACAGTTCAGATTGGGCATAGAACTCAAGACCATTTGCACAGCAGCAAATCATTTGTCCATTGTACCTACTTTTGTTATAATAAATCATATTATAATCGGGTAAGTTCGTTTATCTCCGCGCGGTGCGAACGCGAACACATAGAGAAAACCTTTCTGTGATTCCCTTAGTTTTAGACGCTTATAATTTGCTAGCTTTGTGTTAGATAAGTTGATTTTGTATTCTGTCGCGAAATAACGATACGATTTTGTGCAAATATGGATAAATGGTTAATAAAAGGTCAAAACAAAGAAGATAATCCTAAGGTAAGGTATTTAACCTATTGAGGGGAATTTTTGGGGAATCAGCAGATTTTTGTCCCCAAATTTTGGGAATTTGACTTGGGATATTGGGGAATATGATAAATTGGCATCGGCAACACTGCACTTAACGCCTTCACGGCGCTATTGCGCATGTTTCCTCTCTTACTAAACTCAACTCTACTGGTACAACCCAGTAGAGCACTTCTATGCGAACTTGTATATGATTTCTCTTGGTTTCAAACATACCGATTTTGTGACGCTGAGAGAGTGAGGAGTGATCACGTGGTACATTCTCGCACACGAATTGAAAATTTATAAACTAACTTTTTCGATTGAAAATTAGGCTTGTTCTTAATTTAAATTCGTATAAATTTGAAAATTAAATATTTTGCTTTGAAAAAATTACTACTTTAATACACAAAAAAGAACGTTTTCACCAGAGGTTTCATAAAAAAATTATTTTTGCAAGAGATAAAAATTAAAAACGAAAAACATGGTTTTATCGTATTTGTATTTGTATTTTATCTTCTAAAGGCTGATGTTTTAAAACAAATTGTTATTGATGTTTATTAGTACATCAAGAAACGGTAATTTTTTTATATTTTCAATTTCAATTATAATTTTAATGTTATTTTTCTGATAAGATTAAGAGACTTATTTATCGACAGCAACATTTAGAAATTTCTTTTTTGTGTTTTAAATAACCTGTAATTTTGCCAAGACAAAACATTGAATTTTCGATTTTATATTAAAAAAAATATAATTATTATACTTTTTTTAAACAATATATATTGTTAATTATTAATTATTATTTAATTAAATTATTAATTATTATAAACTAACTTTTTTTTCGATTGAAAATTAGGCTTTTTCTTCGTATAACTGAAAAATAGATATTTTGCTTTGAAAAATTCTCATTTTAATTTTTGATAATTTTTCTAAAAAATGTTTTGTATTTTTAATAAAAGAATTAATATTTCCATAACGGATCTAAAGAGCTTATAATTGGTCTGAATCCAATAATTTGGCTGTCTGTCTTAATCACTTCTTCTATTTCTTCTTGTACGAAGGTTTCAAGTGAACTAAAATATATGTTTTGCTCTACTTTTTGTTGAACTGTCTAAATTTAAATTTGGCAACGTTGACCGATTTCGAGATGGTCACGTGGTACATTCTCGCAGACGAGTTGTACTCACATATTTCAAACATCGGGGCCCTGCTCGTTAAGGCTCGTTCGCGTTCGATCCTAATGTCTGCACGCACCTTAAGATAATGCGTGGCCGGAAGCGACATGTAGAACTTACAATAAATCTTTTAAAACATATATTATTGCAATTCTTAATCCAACCCTGGTGGACGTTAAGCGATTCTAATTTGATCCCATATAAGAAAAAGCCGCATTCAACTACAGATTCGAGAAGTAAGGCAGCCGCTGAACCAAACCGGTAATAAAACTTCTCGTTCACAATAAACTAGAAACTTTTTCTGGTCCACCGCATATCTTGAAACGTTTTGGCATCCTACAACTGCTCTTTTCCTAGACTTTAGGAGAACGGGACCCATTGTGAATTTTCTAAAGATTGTAGGCACGCGCGTAAACTTAGAAAAAAATAATTTATGACTTACGAACATATGTTTTATGCTTGTATTTGGTATTTGACTTCACCATTGGTTATTTAATGTGTTTGACGACGTTATCGATTTGGCAAGACAACTCGCATTTTTAATCAGAGAGTAGACGTAAAACCTATAAAAAAATTCTTTATAAATCGTTAAAAAAATAAAAGGAAGACTATTTTTGTGAAAAAAACTTCCATATTTGAGTAAAATGCTGTTTTTATGAGACTCGAGTTATTTAAAGTTCTACTAAAGGATAAATCAACAGTTTGCTAAGAAAAATTTGGTTAATTAAACATGACATTTTCCGGAAACTTTCCAAAATAAACAAATACAAATATTGTCTTAATAGTATTAGAAGTACAAATTAGTTCTATACGTTTTTTTGTGTCTAAAAATGTATTTATTTCCAAACAAAATGAATGGACAGATTAATTCAACTAAAGAAAAAACTGGATAACAAAAGGTTTAATTAAGAGTATAAACCATAAAAACGAGCTTTATGATGCTAAAAAACGAATATTTGAGATACAGAAATATAGTTAATACATTAATAAAAAACGCTAAAACCTCATACTTAAAAAAAAAATCGACCTTAGTGAAGGTGATAGTAAAATCATTTGGAATACAGTAAATGAATTATCAGCTGTCAAAAAACAAAATCCCACACAGCAAAGGATATTCCCAGAATATCCTCACAAGATACCAATGTTTTTTTTGTAGAATATTCCTAAGCAAATATTCTGAGAACGATCATAGAATGTATTGGATATATTAAAATATTCTATGAATATTTATATATTATATTCCTAGTACATTAATATAGAATATTCTAAACCTTAAGAAAAATCTCTGAAAAATTTTGTAGTTGTAAATCAAATGCGCAAGCTCAATACAGCATTGCCATCTTGTAATATATATATATATATATATATATTTTAAGTAGAAAAATTCGTGGGAATCAGTCAATTGACTGATTCCCACGAATTTTTCTACTTAAACTATTATTGAACAGTCACGAAAATATCCACTTATTATATATATATATATATATATATATATATATATATATATATATAGTTTAAGTAGAAAAATTCGTGGGAATCAGTCAATATAAAATAAATTAGTTTGATTTCTTCGTTTTGGTCAAGCTTTCGAAAACGTTTATTTTCTTTTTCAAGACTAATAACATGAAATACGGAAAAAATTAAATACAAAAAGAAACATCGGTGTTAAAATATTTTAAAATGACAAAATGACAGTTTCCAAAAACTTCAGAATACAATTGTAACATACAGAGTGTGATTATAAAAAGTATAAGAATGTGTAAATATATATATAAAAAAATAGTAATAAATATCAATTCAAGGAGGACGAGTTGAGAAATTTTCTTTATGTTTTTTTTAATAGAAATGTGTATATTGTACTCAGGTCATTAATGTCTGTTCTTTTATTCATTGAATTTTGATTGTTATTTATATGAACCATTTCAAGAAAGAGACGCTTATTGAGATTTCGCTCATTATCGAGAATTTTGACATTATTATAGTCAATCACATGATCTTTATAATGTCAAAATTCTCGATAATGAGCGAAATCTCAATAAGCGTCTCTTTCTTAAAATGGTTCATATAAATAACAATCAAAATTCAATGAATAAAAGAACAGACATCAATGACCTGAGTACAATATACACATTTCTATTAAAAAAAACATAAAGAAAATTTCTCAACTCGTCCTCCTTGAATTGATATTTATTACTATTTTTTTATATATATATTTACACATTCTTATACTTTTTATAATCACACTCTGTATGTTACAATTGTATTCTGAAGTTTTTGGAAACTGTCATTTTGTCATTTTAAAATATTTTAACACCGATGTTTCTTTTTGTATTTAATTTTTTCCGTATTTCATGTTATTAGTCTTGAAAAAGAAAATAAACGTTTTCGAAAGCTTGACCAAAACGAAGAAATCAAACTAATTTATTTTATATTGACTGATTCCCACGAATTTTTCTACTTAAACTATTATTGAACAGTCACGAAAATATCCACTTATTATATATATATATATATATAGGAGCATATAACATGACCAAATTAATTCATATTTTTATTTATATACTCCTATACTAAAAAAATTTAATTAGGTTTGTACATTAATTTTTACTGACAAGAGTTGCAATAAACATTTAATTAAAACTTAAAACCAAAAATCAACTTATCAGAAATACTATACGGCAACGTCGCTGTCACGTCACCCGTCACTCCCGTCAGTTTTGTGGTTAGGTTTATCTATTAGTTTATTGCAGGGCTCTTATAGTATAAGATATATACTAAGAACCCTGGTTTATTGAAAAAAAAGCCATGGAAGGTAATGAAGGTAAGTCATGATATATTTTTTTAGTTGTAAAATTGGAGCCCTACCCCTACATTGACAATTACTTTTTACATAAAAATGTTTTTTTGACAAATTATTATATTGGCGGGATTCTTTATAAAAAATATATTTTTGACAGATTATATTGTGTATAGATAATATTTAAATAATAAGTAACAAATTTAAAGTGTAAATATAGTAGAGTTTTTATGTTAAAATGCCAAAAGGACGTTCAAGGTCCTACTACCGAACAGTCAACAGAAGGTTGAAGAAAACTCTAGCAACTGAAGATGCTCATATCGTGCTGTTAGATAGTGTTGATGGCAGAAACGTGGACGAGAATGTGGATCAGTGACTAGCCTTCTACTATATATGGTAATGATGTAAATGTTGTCAATTGTTATTTAGGAATTTAGTTATTTTAAAATTATGTGTTGCGGACTTAATAGAAAGGAGTTTGAAGGGAAAGATGTTAAAAGGATGTCAAAGTTGACAAATTAAAAATACATTATTAAAAAAGTAAAATCGTATAATTTTCTGAATTCATCTCAATTTGGCTTACCAACGTGGGGCACGAAAATAAAGAGTCAATAAAATATACTAAAATGGACCTCAGAAGTGGAAACATCAAAACATGGTCAGAAGAGAAAGCTCAAGAAATAGAAACGAATATCATTGAAGAGAAACCAATAGAAGCACAGGAAGAAATAGAAAGTATAGATAAGATAATAACAACAGATCAAGAAGAAGACACAATGATGCAGATGTTAGCCTTTCTGAAGCATATGAAGAGAGAACAAGAAGATCTGAAAGAGGAAATGAAGAGAGGACAAGAAGATCTGAAAGAGGAAATAAAGAGAGGACAAGAAAAGGTGGAAAAGAAGCTAGGGCATGTAAGTGTTGAAATTAAAAGAGCAATAAGTAGAGAGGTGAACCAGAAAACCGAAGAAATAAAGAAGAATAGTGAAAATATTAGGAAAATACAAGAAGAACAAGGACAGATAAAAAACGAATTGAAAAAGAGAAGCGTAAACGTAATAGGAAAAGAAGAGTTAGAAAGGAAAATAATTAAAAACAGTAAACAAATACAATTATTGGAAAAAGATCTAAGAGAAGAAGTCACGCAAAACCTAAGCATAGGAGAAGTAGAAAATCAAAAACTAAGATATTTAATTAAAAATAAAAAGGAAAAAATTGAAAATAACTTAAAAATAACAAAAGAAACTTTACAAAAGGAAATTAGTAATATTAAAAGAATAGGATACAGTGGTAAAAGAAGTATTATAAATAATGTCTTCCACTATCAAGAAAACATGCTTAAATTTAATGGGGATGTTAGGAAAATATACCACAGGATTTTTGGCAGAATCTTGCGAAACAAGATAAGAGAAAATTAGGAAGAATGGAGAGAAACATCCTGAGCGGACAGGCACAACTATGGTTCTCGGGTGTAGAAGAAAATCTAATTGAAGAGCAAAGAAAAAGATGTAAAATGGAAGAAAACGAATTAAGTTAGTTATAAATAAACTGTAGTCTGTAGTTAAATTAGTAAAATTCGTTGAATTTTTCTTGTAATAAGAAAAATTAAACGAATTTTGGGGGATAATTGTAATGATGTAAATGTTGTCAATTGTTATTTAGGAATTTAGTTATTTTAAAATTATGTGTTGCGGACTTAATAGAAGGGAGTTTGAAGGGAAAGATGTTAAAAGGATGTCAAAGTTGACAAATTAAAAATACATTATTAAAAAAGTAAAATCGTATAATTTACTGAATTCATCTCAATATATTCTTTTGTGGATCTTGCAAAAGCCTTCGACACTGTTAACCATATGCAGCTTTTGAAGGATTTGCAAGAACTAGGAATTAGGGGAAATGTACTTAAATTATTTAAAAACTACCTCAGTAACAACGTACAGCATTCTAAAATGCACTTAGTGAAGAAAGAACAGTACAATATGGGGTGCCGCAAGGGATAGTATTGGGATCGGTATTCTTTATCATTTACATGAATAACATACTCACTTCACAGACCAACGGACAAATCAAAATTAGTTTTGCAGATGACACGGCAATATTTTATGAAGACACATCCTGGGAAAACCTGAAAAAGAAAATCGAAAGCGATATGAGTAAAATTATAGATTGCTTCAATCAAAAAAAATTAACACTGAACTTTGAAAAAACTTGTTACTCATCTCAGCTCCCCGATTTCAACTACCTTGAAATAAAAAATGCTGATGATATTATAATTAATTAAATAAATGAAAATCCTGTACCATGCATTAATCGAGTCTCGATTATCGTATGGAATCCTAGGTTGGGAAAGTGTTGCCAGCAGTTAATATCCTTGTTTTTGAAACATTCCCTTGTCTCTCAATCCTGCTGAGAAAAATTCGATGTTAGAATAAATAATTTCCAGTCTTAGCCCACACCAAAGACAATAAATATTCGTGATACGCTGAAAGTTTTTCCTGTATTTCTGTTATTTTACGAACACATAATATATTGTTGCGCTCGACCGTTCTTGTGGTTTTATTTTAATGCAATTACATAATTTCTTCTCTTATTGCATCTTGATCCAGATGCGCTGTAGTATTTCCGGTTGTTGGAACAAAAATGACTCACTCTTTTAACGTAGTAATCGATCACGACTTACACTTTGTTGTTTTAGAAAATGCTAATACAGATCGAAAGAGAATACAAAATTGATTCAAGCGTGATAATAAAATAGAGGGTGTTTCATTTGACATTGACATTGGACTCTCTATTCTAGACACCCTGTATAAAACATCGCATTTGACGTTTCACCGTATGCTAGAAGGATATTATCACAATCTCTGTATAAAATTTGAAATTAATAGCTTAAAAACTAAGCCAGATACGGAAATTAAGGTAAATTTTTAAATTTCAAATATCTATACCTCTCTATATATTGCAAATGGGCCATCTACGTGACACACCCTGTATATAAGAGTCTGTTTTCCTTTGTGCATTATACATTTTAAAACTTTTCGCGCTACCTTGTTTCCTGATACCACTACAATGCAGTACCATCTTTAAAGGGACAAGGATCTTCAGCCCCTGGAGAAGGATATTCTCATTGTTTACCTTTAAGGCTATTTGTGAGTATGAAAAACGTTACAGTCGACGTTAGATTCAAATCGGTTTAAATTTTATACCATTCTTCGGCCCACAAACACCCTCACTTGTAATATAATTCCTTTTCTGAATTTGATTTAACGATTAAAGATATTAGCGCCATTTTTAACGAAAGTATATATCGTAAATGCAGATTTTAAAAAGTGTAACTGGGGGTGACTTGGCGTCGAAAGAGTCGAAGTAATTTGACTATTTCGATATTAAGAAATTATTAAACTCTAATGAGGGTTTTATAGAAACTCGCAGTCAATAAACTAAAATCCAGAGGCGTGTCGTCTAAGGGTGCAAAACGTGGATACCTTAAAGTCAAAGAAAAATGAGACAAACAAAAACAAATATTTTTGCAATCGTTATAAGTCATACATCAGTTTAATCTGAAGCAACGGAATATTTATTGGGCAATATGCAAATAAATAGTTTTATTTTGGATGAAAAACTGTTAATGTTTATAGCCCAGTTGCACAGACTTTGACCTCTCATGAAATGGGATGTCGCTGAAACTAGGCTTTTAGGTACTTTGAAGGGTGTAGAGAACGATAAAAAAATCTTTAATGCTCTAAGTTCACAATTTCGTATTACTACAAAAAATTATTAAAAATATGAAGCGAGGCGTGTCTTCGCCTAAAATGTGCCCAATAAAAAGCATTTTAAAGCTATAAGATTTCTTAGGAAGCCATTAGTTTTAAATTTTTTTTTTCATAGAAAATTTTACCGGAAGTTATAATTTCTAAAATTCTCACTGATTTTTATAATTGTTATATAATTGTATATTGTTATATAATTGTAATGTCTTATTCAATACAAAAAGAAGGCAAATAATTTTTAATTAATATAGAAGAACCATGGGATATGAATTCAGACCATTCACCTATCCTTATCACCTCGAGTGATACAGTTATTCAAAAAGAAAATGCTCCAAGACTTATAAATAGACTAACTGATTGGCAAAGCTTCAAATTACAACTTGAAGACCTCTACAATGGAGTATTTGTCTTCTCCATTAAAACGAACAACAGGTCCAATAGGATATTCCAGACCGATTGGAAAGGCCCTTCCTAATTGTGAAAGACTACCAGTTGTTGATTTTAATCCTATTGATTGTGAGTAGACTTTAGTTATCCAATCTTCACGTATACAAAAATTACTCATTGATCGTTATGTGATCAGATTGTAATATTAACCAAAAAATTAATTGGAAATAATAAAGTTCTTGCTTTTGAATCATTATTTAAAATTGTTTTCCGAGAGTCCTTTCTGGACACCCCTTCGATCTGGTCCCTTGGCAAGTGCCCCTATTGCCCCTGCCTATGGTCTATTTTTATGCATGAGAGAGTAATAAAACAGCATTTCTAATGCAAAACTTAGTACGGTCATTTTAAATATTTTTACGGAATAATCTAAATATTTCCTAAAATTGTCATAAATGTACCTAAGCTAATACAAGTTTTGCGTCTTTTATTGGTCTTTTATAACTATAAGCTGTACAGAACAATAGAAAAAGGTTTAGACAGGCCAAAAGCCCTGTGTATTAAAGATAACATAGCCGTATCTTAAGATTATTTTCAATAAGTACCTATTTGCCAATTTTGTTTTATTTTAATTCCAAGAATTTCTTACAGTAATCGAATTATAAGTAGATAAATCCCTTAGTAAGGAGGTCCAGTTGTGTATTCTTGACAGCTTACTAAATGTCGTTTAGTTGCAACATGCAAGGTGCAGTGTGCAGTCTATTGTGAATTCTAGTGTGATCATGGAAAATTTGGAAGTACCGCGTAAACGACAAAAAATCGGTCCTTTAACAGTTAATGAAAAAACATTAATATTTAATTGTTTTAAATCATTTACAGACAAGCATTTATGTAAAAGTGTTGATGACACAGTGGAATTAGTTAGTAGTACGCTTGGTGTTGGGAAATCTACGATTTACAGAGTTGTTAAAGAAGAGAAATGTGGCGAGTTTCAAAGAGCACGTAAAGCTCCAGGAAAACCAAAATTTCAAATAGAAAATCATTTGAAAGAAAGACTTCGAAGGAAAGTGCATGCGTTCTTCTTTAGAAAAGAATTTCCGACAGTAGACAAAGTTCTTGCCACGGTTCGAGATGATAAGGATTACCCTGAAATGAGTCGAACCACACTATGGAAACTTTTAAAAGAAATAGGTTTTCTATGGAAAAAGCATTCCAGAAAGTCTATTTTATTTATTTATTTATTTATTTATTTATTTATTTTGATACACCACCCAACAGTTGTACCAACCATTTAATGGGTGGGAAAAGGACAACATAACAAAAATGTTAATAATAACAAGCACAATATATATAATACAAAAACTGCCAGCAGTCCAGGGTTAACGTCCATTAAAAAAAAACCTGTGTCTGCGTGAGACAGGAAAAAAAATGGACGTTAACATTGGACAACTTGGTAGTGTACGGAACATCTACTATGCAATTACACAATTTTCTAAAAGTTCGTAATACTTATATAATACACATCAGTACCTAGAGAATTACACTTTTGATTTGGTATTTATTACAGGCATATATATCCAAGCTGTCCTGGATGTTATGATACTCATTGATTGCTTGGTATAATGGGGATGAATTTAAAATATTTGTTCTTGCAGCTGGCAAATAGAAACTACAATAAACTCTTAGACCCGCGCGTGTATTTTAAAATGAACATAATTTAACAAATCAATGCTATCTATTTGACCATTAAGAATTTTCCAGAGTAATGAAATTTGCTGATAGGTTCGACGTTTTTCTAGATCAGGAAGTTTAAATCGTGTTAATAGTAGATCATGAGGGTAGCCCCTTGGAGGGTAAATACCGTCCAATATAAAAGAAGCCGATTTCATAAATTTCCTTTGAACTTTTTCAATTAGGTCAATATAGACTTTCTGCCTAGGACACCATACCTCCGATGCATATTCGAGTTTCGATCGGACGAAGCTGTTAAATAAGATTTTTAATGTAGAGATATCTGAGAATTCTTTGCAGCTTCTTATGACAAACCCTAAACTTTTATTAGCAGATGACACCATTGATTCTATATGTTTAACAAAATTTAGCTCGGGATCAAAGTATATTCCAAGATCTCTCACAAAATTCGGCCTGCTAAGAATAATATTATGCAATTCATAATTAAAAATAAGAGCTGTATGTCGCCTGGTAAAAGACATAACAGAACATTTGTCTGGATTTAACGGAAGTGAGTTATTTTGACACCAATTTGCTATATCATTTAGACAGTTTTGGAGAAGTAAAGAGTCATTAAAAGAACGAATTTCAACTAATAGTTTCAGGTCATCTGCGTACATTAAAACTTTTATATCGTTGGTGTTAATAACAATATCATTTAGAAAAATAGTAAATAAAAGCGGTCCCAAAATTGATCCCTGCTATTTTAATAGAAAGAAGCGATATTGTAGTATGGAGAAGAAATTACCTAAGGACTATAAAAGAAATGAGAAACCAAAGAAGAAATATATTTTATTTAGATGAAATATGGATCAACGAGGGACATACACCAAATAAATTTTGGCAAGATGAAACTGTTACTGGTTTAAATCCACCATCAGGAAAGGGGCGCAGACTGATAATAGTACACATCGGTAGTTCAAACGGTTTTGTTAAAGGTGGTTTATTGACTTTTGAATCTACTCGTACCGGTGACTACCATGAGGACATGAATGCTGATGTCTTTAAAGAGTGGTTCGAACAAATGATAGATCTTCTTCCTCAGAACTGTATAATAGTAATGGATAATGCAAGTGGTTAAAAAAAGATTTACAGAATTGGCTAAATTCAAAGAATATTAAGTTCCATCCCGGTTCTGTGAGAAGAGAACTGTATCATTTGTGTTCCCTTCATAAAGAGAAATTAAAAAAATATGAAATTGATGAAATTGCAAAAAATCGTGGGATGACGGTGGTTAGATCACCACCATATCATTGCGAAGTAAACCCGATTGAACTGATATGGGCACAGATAAAGGGAGAAGTTTCAGGAAAAAATAATTCTTTTAAAATGAGTGATGTTAAACAGTTGTTTTTGGAGGCTGTAAATAATGTGAAGCCTGAAAACTGGGAAAAGGCAGTAAATCATACGATTAAAGAAGAAGAGAAAATGTGGAAGTTGGACAATATTACTGATGAAATGATCGAGCCACTCATTGTAAATATTGGTTGCGACAGTTCATCTTCTGATTTCGATTCTGATTTTGATTTGTAGGTAAGAAGTAGTTTTTATATTAAAATTATTATTTATGAACGTAACGTTGTTTAAAAGTCAAAGTTTAAACCCTTATACATACATAACCCGTTTGACACAATGTTCTTAACATACCTTGTGGAAAAATAAAATATTTTAGAAAAAATTGCACTTTTTTACCTTCAGCTGCTTAGAAGTTATAAGCAGGTTAATTAGGTGAAAATATAAGTGTACACCCGATATATTTATTATATTTATACAAAGGTTATTTCATACGAAAATACTCGAGGTATAACTTCACAAAATATTTTAACTGTCTACCAAAAGAAGTGGTACGCCTATGGATTACGAACGCTTTATTATTTTAATACTCTCTCATACATAAAAATAGACTATAGTTACAGCGCAGCTTCCCATACAACTTCATTCTTTGGGATTCACTCATAAGGGATGAATTATAACGTCTGCAATACTATTAAAAATTAAATCAGCAATTTAAAAAAAACAAAGATGTAAATACTCTTAATCAATTTAAACATTTACGAGCAAAAGTGAAATCCGACATCGACAAGTCGTACAAAAACTACGCTAAATCTGCCGAATCTAACATGAAAGCAGATCCTAAAAAATTTTGGGCTTTTGTCAATAGCAAAAAAGGATCAACGAATATTTCTGACAGAATGACGTACAATGGCCAAACACTTAATAGTCCCACAGATATACTTAACGGCTTTTCCGACTATTTTGCAAAATCTTTCTCAGTTAGCACACCTCTTGTCTCCCATGATGACTCATTGACCTCACATGTTTTAAATATTGTGTCTTTTCTGGAAGATGAAGTCCTTATAGCCTTAAAACAATTTACGAATAAAATGACAACAGGACCTGATTTTATTCCGGCTTTTATTTTGAAAGATTGTGCGCCAGTACTTGCTCTGCCTTTAACAATATTGCTTAACACATGCCTTAAGACTTGCACTGTTCCTAACATCTGGAAGCTATCGAAAGTTATACCTATCTACAAGCATGGCGACAAATTTGATATTGGCAACTTTCGGCCTATCTCAATTATTTGTAACTTTTGTAAGGTATTTGAAATTCTGTTATACAATAGAATGTATGGTCACTTAAGTAACTGTATAAATATAAATCAACATGGGTTCGTAAAGGGTCGCTCTACTATCACCAATTTGGCAAATATAACTCAATTTATTGCTGAAAGCATTGATGGGCGGTCGCAAACTGACGTTGTGTACACCGACTTTTCCAAAGCGTTCGACAGACTAGACCACGGAATTCTTTTAAAAAAACTATCTCGGTATGGATTATCGGCACCTCTGATTAAATTATTTAGCTCCTATTTAAGTAGTAGACGTCAGTTTGTGGTCTTTAATGGTTACAAGTCCGTCGAACACTTAGTAACATCCGGAGTTCCTCAGGGAAGTAATCTGGGCCCTCTATTATTTAATGTTTTCATCAATGATATAGTTGATAACCTTGACGTTAACTATTTACTGTATGCTGATGACTTAAAATTATTCTGCCAAATCGATGATATAAGTGATTGTGTTTCGCTTTCAGCTAACTTACGACGTGTTGAGGTGTGGTGTATAAGTAATAAATTGTTACTTAACGCTGATAAATGTAAGGTAATGACATTTTCTCTTAAAACTGACAAGATTTTACATCATTATGAAATTAATAATTCTGTTCTTGAGCGCCCGACGACATTTGTTGATTTGGGTGTCACTTTTGACTCCAAACTTTCGTTCGTTCCTCATATTGAGGCTGCTTATTCGTCTGCTAACAAAATGTATGGTTTCTTAGCTCGAAACTCGCGTGACTTCACTGATCAGGATACTTTAAAGGTGCTGTACTATGCCTATGTTAGATCTAAAATTGAGTACGCGGATGTTATCTGGAGTCCATTTTATGACGTACACATTCAGAAACTTGAATCAGTTCAACGGAGATTTCTGAAGCTTCTTTCTTTCAAAATGGACGCTATTTATCCTCCTACTGGAGTTCTTAATAGTACGCTTCAAATGAGACATTGTGTGGATAGCTTAAGTTCTCGTCGTGACTGTCACCTATTGATATTCTTGTTTAAACTCGTAAATAATAAAATCAGCGACCCCAATTTTCTTCAAAAATTGAGGTTTAATATCCCGAGATTAGCTTCTAGAGTTGACAATACATTTTACCTTCCTACCCCTCGAACAAATATTTTAAAATTTTCGCCACTTTACAGGATGTGTTCAATTTGTAATACTGTAAATTACCAGCTTGATATTTTCCACTGTCGTATATCTGCGATTAATGCATTTTTCTTTGAAAAATGATATTCTTGTTAAATAATATACGTGTATTCCTGTTCTGTAGTTGGGTTTGTCCTGTTTGAACAGTGTAACAATAAATAAATAAATAAATAAATAAATTAAAATTCCACAAATTTCATATATTTAATACTAATAGTTAAAACTTTATTACTACACAAGTATTGTCAACAAATTGTAACCTCAGGCAGTGAATTAAATATTTTTTTTTAATCTAATACACATTGAAATAATTATCTACAATCCAACGTTTCTGTGTTGCAAAAGGAGCAAAGCAAAATGCAATTACAATCGAAAATATATCAATAAAATCCACAACACGTAATTCTGGACCGTTATTAAAGGTTGGCTCAACCATATGGCCTAAAGGTGCCACTGCGCGTAAGCTGTGGCAAAAAAATTTGATTTGTTACCTCTCCGAGTATACAGAGCAGTAATTTAGATTGACTTGACCGTTTCAGACCATGCCTTCATTGGAAATTAACTAGTAAACATTAGTTATAATATCTTGTGACTATTATAATATTCGGGTGTGGTTCGTACATGGCAATTACCACATATTAGACCACAATCTTATTTATCTGAAGATGATATTTATCTTTTAGAATTGCCGAAATATAGACCGGAATTAATTATTTAGTAGCTAGTTTTATTAATGGAGTCTGTTAGGAAAATATATTGTTATGAGTTTTTGTTGGTGCGTAACAGTTTTTTGACTGATTCCTTCCTTTATTAAATTATGGCGGTTATTAATTAACTCATCGAAATCAGCATTAATAAAATAAGATGATAAATATGTTGGTAAGATTTGACCCATTTTTTTTAATAAACTTGCTTCATTTAAGTCCCCTACGGCTGTCAATACTAATATGAATAATTTGGCAGACCTTCCAAATTAAGATAATTGATACGGGTTGTCAGCATTTAAATTTTGTCTATATATTTATTACGTGAAAAGAAATTGCAAAATAATTAGAGTTAAAAAAATGTATCATGTGATTATTTCTTAAAATTTCGTAAATTTATAACCCCGAATAATAAAAAAGGGTTTGGATAGACCGAACGAAGAGAATATTCCTAAGTACATACTGTAATGGTATTGATTATAAAGCCTTTTTTTTAACGTATAACTTAGACAGAAAGAATTCAACATAATTAGTTTAAGTTAAACGAAACGATAGTAAATTAAACGAAAAAGAGTTTAGGATTTATAAAATTAAAGAAATATAGCAAAAAAATACAACAATAATGAAGTTTAATGATATTTAGAGAATCAATGATGACGAACTAAAAGTGTCTTTGTACGAAGTTAATATAATTCGAAATAATATAAAAAGTATATCAAAAATGTTCTTTTAATCTATAGAATAAGATGTTATTAGTCAAAATTTGCAATAAAATCAATAATTTTTTTAATTTTGTAAAAATTTAGGTTAAAAAATGTAAAATTCTTATCTAGGAAGCTGTGACATTGTACTTTATAAAAAGCATTTCGTGTGTCAAAGTGAGGCTTTTTACCAAAATCTTTTGAAGAGTTCACATCGCTCCGTATCATAAAAACAAAAGAAAAACCCAAAGCAACGCGATTTAAAAGAAAAATTTGTGACCTGTCAGAAAAAGTGAGGTTAAGAAATGTTGATAATTGAAGAAGAACAACAATCTTAAAAGGTGGCTTTATCCAAAATTATCCATCCTATCCTGTGTTCCTGTTTGAACATCTCCAGTCCCAGCTGTATTCCTGTATAAAAGTATCCAGATCCAACTATATTCGGCATAAAAATATCCATCCTGTTTCCTGATTTTGGTGTTATTTGGAAAAACGATTTTATAAAATCCCATATATTTTGAACAACTAAAATAAGAACGAAAAGCTTAAATTGAATAAAAGGTACCATTTTAATTACTAAATATCGATATTTAAAAAAAGTTTAAACTATAAAAGGCCATAATAATAAAGTTAGATTGAAAACAATCTAAACTTATAAAAGTTTAATTATGTTAGGTTAGAAGTTTAAGAAGATTTCGTATCACACTTACAAATATTATTTTTATAAAAACTACACTTACCGTATTACACCAAACAATTGTTCCTGTACAGATAAAGTTTATTGTTAATTTTTTTTCCTTTAATAAATGTTTATAATTTTTCATTACGTTCGTTGTCATTGATGTTATAAAAATCTAACCTCTTAGAGAACCCTAGAACCTGAGATAGATATTGGCTATAATTTCCTATATAATAAGACAGATGGCGCCCAACTACAATAACAATATTTACAAACCACGTTCTGTCTAAATTTACGGAAAAAGGTAAATTAAATAAAAAAAAAAAAAATTTAATAATAAATATAAAAAGAAAAATCACGTACCATTATAATACATGTAGCCCAGTTGCCAGAGAAGGATATTGACCAAAAGCTCACACAAAATGTGATATCGATGAAATTTGACATTTAAGTACTTGAAAGGATGTAGAAAACAATAAAAAAATATTTGCTACTCTAAAGTGTATGCTAACTTCACAATTTCAAAAATAAAATCGAAAATTTGATTTTTCCATTATATCTCGCAAAAAATATATAGGGGGTGATTACCCCTCCCCCCCACGATTATAATTTATAAAAAAAATTTAAAAAACATAATACACACAAAACTATTTTACATAATAAAGAAAGAGGTTTTTTATAACGCGATAAAGAAAAATGTATGCAGCTTCCTTATTTTACTAGACTTTTAATAGTAGCAGTCTAAAAGTGTTTCTTTTGTTTTAACCATTTCTAAGTACTTTCCTAGTCTCTTTGGGATTATAATTTAGTATTAATAAAGTTTTTTTTTAAACATGTTGTCTTTAGTCCAAGAAATGAAGTAAAATCATTGAGCAGAAACAGATCGACTTGAAATTTTTTGCAAATTGTTAGGGAAGGTTTTCAGAAGTAGAAAACTTTCGATAGTGGCGTTTTTTTCATCAAAATGTGAGGGAAAAAAAGAAAATAAACTTGCGCAATCGATAAATTATCCTTTGTTAATGAATTAATGTTAAATACAATTTTTCATGAAAATAAACCCCTCCCGAATTATAGGGCGTAGAAAATTACGATTTTCACCATAAAAATCGTACATTTCTAGTTTTTTAAATATAACCGAAAATCTGATATTATTACGTAAAAATTGATGTGAACTAATTTTATGTCTTTGAGCTAACAATTAAAATGATTTTTTTTTATTTTTCTACGATTAATACAAAGGAAGATCTGGCAATTGAAAAATGGGTGTTTAAAGAAACTGGATCGTTCTAGCGCAGGGGTTCTCAAACTGTGGTACATGTACCACTGGTGGTACATTGCAATGTTTTAGTGGTACAATTTAATATTTAACATTTTGTTTTCAGAAACACATATATTTTTCTTCAAGTTTTGGACTTTAACGGCTCTAGCTTTAATATTGAAATGACGACTTTTCCAAAAACTTCGAGCAATTTCGCGACACATTGATTTTTAACGGCGAAATGCTTTTATGGTGGTACATATGTTTTTGTTTCATATTTATATGGGACAAAATTTGAAAAGTTTGAGAACCGCTGTTCTAGCGTAAATATCTGAAGAAATATGACTTCCACAAAAAAATGTATATAACATCTTAATGAGAGAACAACATTGGGAACATTTTAAGACCATCCAGAACCGTTTAAGCAGAAAAAAGTTATGGACAAAAATTTTTTTCAATTTTTTTACGCCATTTTTTTAACGCCATCTAGACTGTGGTATTTGACAAAAAAATCCTTTTGCAGAAAGTCGTAACATATGTTTTTACAATTGTCTAGTAATTTGCAAAAAAAATTTAAGTCGATCTGATCAGTTAATTGTTTCTGCTCGATATTACAAAAAAATTTACTAGCTTTCTTGGACTACTTGGTAAGTTTTACCCCTCCCATAAAAAAAGCTAAATCCGCCCTTGCTTTTGATAGGGTTTGCCACGAGACATTGCTAAAAATATAAAACTATACGGCAAAGGCAAAGTGTTTGCTTTACTGGAATCATATCTGTATAACAGAACTCAATACGTTCAGATAGGCGATGCTATGAGCTCTACGAGACCTGTTACATACGGGGTACCTCAAGGCACTGTACTTGGTCCACTATTATTCTCTGTATACATTAATGGACTTCTAGAAATTGATCTCAGAGGTAAAATCATAAGTTTTGCTGGCGTTACAGCAGTTATATACAGAGAATAAAGTTGGGAGAAATTGAAGGAAGTGACAGAAAAAGAAATAGAAGTCATTAATAAATGATTTAAATTCAACACACTGACAATGAACTACAATAAAACAAAATACATTTCTTTCATATAAAAATGCATTACCTGATCTTGGTCCACTCCCAATTGAAAACACTTTCATTTCAGATGCTAAACAAATTAAATATTTAGGAATCATAATTGATCAACATTTGAAATGGGATCTACAAATTAAAAACGTAGTCAATAAAATCAGAGGACTTTTATGTCGATTCAAATACTTAAAAAGCTTTCTCGACACCCAACAACTGAAAATGTTATATTTCTCTTTGATTCAGTCGCAAATCAGCTATGGCATATTAGGACGGGGAGGTGTGTATGATACATACCTGACTAATTTAGATACAATTTAAAAGTGGAGTCTAAAAATAATATATAATAAAAACCGTGGATATTCCAGTTATATGATCTTCGAAACCAGTAAAGTCTTAGATGCTAGACAATTTCTGGAAAATTTCACTGAATGTATTCAACCAAAAGATTAAATTAAAAAAAAATGCGCACTCGTATGGAACTAGGAAAAGATCGAAAAACTACTAGTTACCTAGAAGAAACAAAACCATAGGTTGTAGATCGTTATCATACCTTGCACCTAGAATTTATAATTTTATACCAGAAGAAGTACGAAAAAACAAAACCCAAAATACTTTTAAACGTTGCTTGAGGTACTGGCTGAATAACCAAACAAGAAAAACAATTAATGATATAATAAATCAGAAGTATAGGTATGATAAAACACTGTTTTGTCAAACCATCATCATGATTATAGCAATAACCCGATAAAAATTGATCATTGTACTCGATTTTGGATCATCTTATTATCTTATTTACCTTTTTAATTTTATTTACCATGTTATTTACTTATATTACTATTACTTACATCTCACCACGCACATGGGATATTTTTGTTAATATACCTTCTGTGGTATTTCTTCCCGTTTATTAGCTTCCTTAAATGTTTGTATACATATTTTGTATTTATTTATTATTCTAATAAACATTTTTATTATTATTATTATTATATATTATAATTTTTAGATGTGCTACCATCTATGGTAAGAAGAGAGTATTGACATTAAATTTTGACTGAATCTAGTCAAGATGTCACTCTCTTCTTTTTTATCCTAAGACCTAAATTAAAATTCCTTACTGGTTTACTCACTTTGTATTAATCTCTGAAAGGGATAAAAAAGAAGAGAGTGACATCTTGACTAGATTCAGTCAAAATTTAATGTCAATACTCTCTTCTTACCATAGATGGTAGCACATCTAAAAATGTTATCTTATAGCGGATATAGCTATTGACTTGTACGAGTTTGGAATTTTATTTATTGGATTCGAAAAGCCTAACTGATGAAGTCGAAAGACAGAAACTGGTCTTAGGATGTCGAATCTAATAAATTAAAATTCCTTACTGGTTTACTCACTTTGTATTAATCTCTGAAAGGGATAAAAAAGAAGAGAGTGACATCTTGACTAGATTCAGTCAAAATTTAATGTCAATACTCTCTTCTTACCATAGATGGTAGCACATCTAAAAATGTTATCTTATAGCGGATATAGCTATTGACTTGTACGAGTTTGGAATTTTATTTATTGGATTCGAAAAGCCTAACTGATGAAGTCGAAAGACAGAAACTGGTTTTAGGATGTCGAATCTAATAAATTAAAATTCCTTACTGGTTTACTCATATTATAATTTGTTCTGTTTACTAGAACCTATTATTTTATCATATATCTGAAGGGGATCTTTTAATTTTTTTTACCAAGCTAGTAGCTACACATTGAAAATGTTTATATATTTAATTAAATACTAAATATATGGCCCAAATGTTTTGTTGTAAAATATAGGTGGAGCCACCACCGAAAAATCTGCCACTGATATACAAATATATAGATGGCAGAACATTCGACATGTTCATAGATTTTGTTTTTGTATATACTAGGTATGTTTCTTTGTCCTAAAAGTGCTGCACCAAGAGATGTCCTCTCATTGCCGGACTTTGGGGTGGGAGGGGCAATTGCTCCTACTTTACCCCCTTGGAGCCGTCGTTGGTTTCTGCGAAAATCAAATTTTAATTTTTTTGAATTTTTTTTGTAGAGCCTAGGTCCATTTATACTATAAAAAACTTACTTTTTCTCTCAAAAATGGTCCAAACATTTTTTTCGGTAATTTTGACATTGCCAATCGTTTCTTATACAAAATTGATCCTGCGTAAACCAAATATTAATTTTATTGAATTTTTTTGTAGATTCTAGGTCCATTTTTACCATAAAAAACTCTTGCCAGTCTTTCCTTATACAAAATTCATTCTGCGTAAATCAAATTTTAATTTTTTTGAATTTTTTTAAATTTTTTTTGTAGAGTCTAGGTCCATTTATACCCTAAAAAACCCAGAGATTTGGGGGGGCAACGTCGTCGGCTGTTAGGTTTATATATTGTTATGATGTCAAAATTTTGAAATTTGGGGGAATTATGTAAAAGGGGTTATAAAATTGACAGAGTTATTATGGGATGTTTATGTTGATAGAGTTAGTTTTGTTTTGAGCTTTTATCAAAAATGTCATATTTTTGAAATTATAAAATAAAGAATAAGAAAATAAAGAAAATTTATAGAATTTTCATTATCTTCTCCTGAAAGCAAAATGCGCACCAAAAAGGGTGAACTACCTGCCACCTTTATTAGCTGTTAATTTTTAGATTGCCAACTAAAATAAATGAATACATTAGGCAACATTTAAAATACTTTATTGCCGGTAAAGAAACCACCAATGCCGATCCTGTATGTCAAAAAATTGTAAGAGCTATCGATATAACAAATTAAACTTTAATTTTAAATAGAATTGTGTGGTCACAACGGTATTAAATCAAGAGGTGAACCTCAAATTGGTATAAAGATAATTAGTTTAATCTATTTTATCGTTACGCTCCATTTTCCAAACTGCTCTTTTAATTCTCTAACAACGTGTTTATCGCTGTTTCTGATTCTACTATTTATATTCCTAGAAAAATGACAGTTAACATCTTACCTTTCTTCAAACCCGGTGTAAGAGATTAGTGAGTAATATTTATGATGACATCAACCCATAGGCGGATCTAGGAAAATATTAAATTAGGATAGAGGTATTAAATTTCAAATAGTAAATAACGATGTTAAACAAGGTTAAATTTTAATCCAAACATGTAAAGTGAATAGACCCTGAATGTGCATTCGTGGGAACGTTAACGAAAGTCTTGGACTGAAGATTAATTGCAGAGAAAAAGCCTACTTTTAGCAAATTTTAAGCATTTATTAAGGTTTGATTTCATAATTATTTTGCTGGAAAAAAATAAAATAGAACGCAAACATTTCAGGAAGCCAGAGGAGAACAGATTAAAGACTAAAATAACTAAAGGCCCAACAAGAAAAAAAGAAGAAAAATTCAACAAAGCAACATTTCTCATCAACTTCAGACGAGGACGGATTGAAGGATGCAAAAAAATGAGAAAAAATGCAAGAGAAATCACAAGAGAGACAAAAGAAAATTCTTTATCAACTTCCAAACATGAAGATAATGTGTATGTTGAAGAAGATGATTATAATGAAAGGAAATGTTTCAGCTGTGATGAAACTTACTTCGAGACGACAATTTTTGATGGAAAAGGCGAACTTACAACTTAACAAAAAATATTTGAAAAGTCTGTTATTTAAATACCATTCGCGCTCAGATTGGGCAGGATAATTTTTATAAGTTTGATTAAAAATATCTGGCCAACTCTGAGCTCTACTGGTATTACCCCGAAATACCTTGGAACCATCTGCATGTGACGCTCTTGGATTAACCGAGTCACAAATTACGCTTCATCATAAGGTAAATGTAACAGTGGAAACAATCTAGCTAACTATCTATCTAAATATTCACTTGCTGGTTCACTGGATGAAGATATCATTCTAACGAATCAATCTTCAACGGGAATGTAATGCTTTCTTCCCTATGCACAACCTCATTTTAAACTGAGATCAATCGAACAAAAAAAAACTGATAGTGAATAAGTTATACCACGTAATTAATTGGCTTCGAAATCGTTTACGTGTAAAAACAAATCACGATTTTTTTATTATCGCAAATTGCATCGGATTTGATCGTTTAGTTGTGGTTTAACTCTGAAGTTTTCAATAATACAAGTATTATACTATCATGTCAATGTTCCAAGGAACTATACAATTCTTTGTTTCTAAAAAAAGTTTGAAGAATCTAGTCACTATTATTCAGTCTTTTTAAAATCAAATTTGAAATATTCATTTTATTTTCAATGGGACACAATAGTAAAAAAATATTTAGGGCAGGAGTTTTATTGCAGGGTGTTGAAATTGAGATACAGAAAATTAGAATTGTCTAAACCTTTCTCTCTTAATATATTCTTGTATGGAAGATGTTCTATAGTCTATTTTTATGTATGAGCGAGTATTAAAATAATAAAGCGTTCGTAATCCATAGGCGTACTTCTTTTAGTAGACAGTTAAAATATTTTGTGAAGTTATACCTCGAGTATTTTCGTATGAAATAACCTTTGTATAAATATAATAAATATATCGAGTGTACACTTATATTTTCACCTAATTAACCTGCTTATAACTTCTAAGCAGCTGAAGGTAAAAAAGTGCAATTTTTTCTAAAATATTTTATTTTTCACACAAGGTATGTTAAGAACATTGTGTCAAACGGGTTATGTAGGTATAAGGGTTTAAACTTTGACTTTTAAACAACGTTACGTTCATAAATAATAATTTTAATATAAAAACTACTTCTTAGCTACAAATCCAAATCAGAATCGAAATCAGAAAATGAACTATCGCGACCAATATTTACAATGAGTGGCTCGATCATTTCATCAGTAATATTGTCCAACTTCCACATTTTCTCTTCTTCTTTAATCGTATGATTTACGGCCTTTTCCCAGTTTTCAGGCTTCACATTATTTACAGCCTCCAAAAACAACTGTTTAACATCACTCATTTTAAAAGAATTATTTTTTCTTGAAACCTGTCCCTTTATCTGTGCCCATATCAGTTCAATCGGGATTACTTCGCAATGATATGGTGGTGATCTAACCACCGTCATCCCACGATTTTTTGCAATTTCATCAATTTCATATTTTTTTAATTTCTCTTTATGAAGAGAACACAAATGATACAGTTCTCTTCTCACAGAACCGGGATGGAACTTAATATTCTTTGAATTTAGCCAATTCTGTAAATCTTTTTTTAACCACTTGGTTGTGGGCATTTTTTCTGTAAGTCTCGAGTGATAACTTGCATTATCCATTACTATTATACAGTTCTGAGGAAGAAGATCTATCATTTGTTCGAACCACTCTTTAAAGACATCAGCATTCATGTCCTTATGGTAGTCACCGGTACGAGTAGATTCAAAAGTCAATAAACCACCTTTAACAAAACCGTTTGAACTACCGATGTGTACTATTATCAGTCTGCGCCCCTTTCCTGATGGTGGATTTAAACCAGTAGATAAATTATTTAAAAAAGCCTGTCTTCGACTTGTAATAGTTTCATCTTGCCAAAATTTATTTGGTGTATGTCCCTCGTTGATCCATGTTTCATCTAAATAAAATATATTTCTTCTTTGGTTTCTCATTTCTTTTATAGTCCTTAGGTAATTTCTTCTCCATACTACAATATCGCTTCTTTCTATTAAAATAGACTTTCTGGAATGCTTTTTCCATAGAAAACCTATTTCTTTTAAAAGTTTCCATAGTGTGCTTCGACTCATTTCAGGGTAATCCTTATCATCTCGAACCGTGGCAAGAACTTTGTCTACTGTCGGAAATTCTTTTCTAAAGAAGTCGAAGTCTTTCTTTTAAATGATTTTCTATTTGAAATTTTGGTTTTCCTGGAGCTTTACGTGCTGTTTGAAACTCGCCACATTTCTCTTCTTTAACAACTCTGTAAATCGTAGATTTCCCAACACCAAGCGTACTACTAATTCCACTGTGTCATCAACACTTTTACATAAATGTTTGTCTGTAAATGATTTAAAACAATTAAATATTAATGTTTTTTCATTAACTGTTAAAGGACCGATTTTTTGTCGTTTACGCGGTACTTCCAAATTTTCCATGATCACACTAGAATTCACAATAGACTGCACACTGCACCTTGCATGTTGCAACTAAACGACATTTAGTAAGCTGTCAAGAATACACAACTGGACCTCCTTACTAAATGGAAAATCTACAATCGCATTTTCGGTGAAATTTGTTGGTAAGGGATTTATCTACTTATAATTCGATTACTGTAAGAAATTCTTGGAATTAAAATAAAACAAAATTGGCAAATAGGTACTTATTGAAAATAATCTTAAGATACGGCTATGTTATCTTTAATACACAGGGCTTTTAGCCTGTCCAAACCTTTTTCTATTGTTCTGTACAGCTTATGGTTATAAAAGACCAATAAAAGACCCAAAACTTGTATTAGCTCAGGTACATTTATGACAATTTTAGGAAATATTTAGATTATTCCGTAAAAATATTTAAAATGACCGTACTAAGTTTTGCATTAGAAATGCTGTTTTATTACTCTCTCATACATAAAAATAGACCATAGTAGTAAAATAAATAAAAATAAATTGCTACTAATATCCAGTGGCGTGCGGTAAGCTGAGATTGCCCCTTTTACCCCGAATGTATTACGCCGAAAGTCACCCTAAACCTTATTATTTCTTCCTGGCTCCATTGGAATCCAGTTTTTAGTTTTCTTCCTGTAAATCTTCAAGCTTCTTCTTTCTTCAGTATCCTTTTAACCTCTTTAGAATTTTCCTGTTGCCGTGTGAGTGCCTGCAACGTTGTAGTAACGTCTATAATACGCAGCAATTCAAGCAAAATACACTAATAATATACAGTGCGAGGAAGGAAGAGAAATGTAAAGAATGGTTTTAGGGTTTCTGTTACTCCAAATTTGGAAACAAAAACTTGAGACTTTTAGGCAAATATTGCCTGTGACCGAACAAGGTTTTTCGTAGTTGCATATTACATAATGTACCTGTTATTGAAGGTAAAATAAATAATTTGAAGCTCTAACGATAATTTTAGCGAAAATTACTCAAGTGATTTTGAGTCAACTTCAAATAAAATTATTTGTCCAAGCACAATTCTGTCTTGGCAAAAGTCACAGTCTTTATATGTTAGATTGTTTAAATTAATTTTTTTTCAATAAATTAATTTACAAAATTAGCATAAATCAAAGTTTTTTTTCCTCAAAATTTAATTTACAAAACTATTTACAAACTTATAAATTTACAATTCTATTGAAATAAAAAAAAACAAAATTCAAACTCGATTTAATGAATACCAAATCAAGTATATTATAAGTGAAATTAATTTTATAAAAATACAAGTTAACTGGTGGTATCAAATAATTAAATCAAAAATGTTAAAAAGTCTGGAACACTCATATTTAATAAAATATAATTAAAAAAGTTTGAAAATAAATAATATTAAAAAAGTAACTTTAAAACCTTCAATAAAATTAAAACAAAAAATCAGTAGCAAAGTACCTCTGTGCTTGTATATTTTTTCAATGTTGAGTTGACCCAATAAACCAGGGCCAATCATTTTTACAAACAAAAAAATTCTTAGCAGTATTTGGGCCATTGGAAAATTTAGAATAAATTGGGTGGGGGTAGCTCAATATACGTTTAGATATTGTTTTTTACGATTTGTGGCTGAAATATGCATTCTATCGAAAAAAAGTTTAGCGTAAAAGTTGTAGATAATTAAAAACTTTTGTATTAATCATTTTTCAACATAACCTCAAAATTATCGAGAAAAACGCTGAAAACCGAAAGTTAATTTTTGTCTCCCTGCGAATTTAAATTAAAATAAAAAAGCCTAATTTTTTCATATTTTTGATGATAATGAAAATTTCGCTTGAAAATAAGGCTTTTTTTAATTGAAATTTGTATAAAATAAAAAAGAAATACTTTGCTGTGAAAAAATTATAGCCTATTTAAAATACAAAAAAAATTAATTAAAAACAATGTTGTAACTTCAAATACGTGTTTCAGAAATATGGTGGGTTATTGTCAGGGCATCCGGTATAATAAAATATTTACGTACGATTCCAGTTCAACTTACCTTATTTATTCCGCGATATTTGGATCTAGATGACAGCCTATGATATGATAACCATAATCGTGTCTTTGAACCTTTACGTGTTTTTGGCATTCTTGAATATTAATCACAATACTTTCACTGAGCACAGATAAAACATACATGATAGCTCCAGAAATACAGAATTCCCTTCCTTCCCGCTTGTTGTGACGAGTTTTCACACTTCTTTTCTATTGGCTACAGTTGATGATAATTAGAAGAATCGATCAAAACATACTTAATAATAATTTGGAGGATTAAAACAGGTAAACCCAGACGCTATTATGAGACCGGCGCCACTCAACCGATGCAAAATGTCCCTAACTTTTAAGGTATATTTTTAATTATTTGTAGATAAAAAAATTTGTACTTGTCGGTAAAGATCTAATCTATGTTCCCACGTTCTCACTTTATTAAAACATGCTTTGGTTATTTTCTAAATAAAAATGGAAAAAATCATCAAAAACATGGAATTTTGCGATTTTTTTTTAGAAAAAACTAAATCAAATTTTGAAAAAGCGACTTCATCGGGGCATAGATTAGACCTTTACCAATAAGTACTTATTTTTTCATTCTCTAAAAATGAAAAATGAATCTAGAAAGCATGGGACTACGAAACCCTTGCATACACTGTTTTATAGTATAGTACAACTTCCTCTTAAGCAGCTTTTTTTATACTTAGGTAAATTAATAAAATACTTGTGAACCAACAAACGATTTGTTCAGTTTGATCAAAATATTTTATATTTCAAACTTAAAAATTTTACAGTTTGAATTGATGTGATTCACTGCGCTGCTAAGCTTGAATTGAGTTTGACTTGATTTCAAATAAAATCAAACTCGTGAATTTCTAGGTTTGCGGACCGCATAACGCTGAAGAGGTCAAGGATGGCCAAAAATTTTTTGTATGTATAATTGCAGTTAAAATTAGGTATCCCAAAACTTACTGTACCTAAATATGAAAGTAAAATTAATTATTAGACCAAACTATAAATTGTATGTTAAACGGAACGTACTGCGAGGATACCTAATAAAAAAATAATACTTTTTTTAACATTTGCCTTCAAACGTATTTTTGTACTGAAATGAAGATTTCGTTCATAATCAAATACTATTAAACGAGGAAGGTTTGTATGTATGTATGTATGTGTGTCCAGAGGATCTCGAAATCCACTCGTCAGAATTCAATGAAACTTTCACAGGGTAGACTAATTCCTATCTAAAAAATGTAGGTCTCATGTCTGTGAAAATTCGATCTTCCGAGATATTTACAAGAAAAGTTAAGCTTTTAGTTTTATTTCCTAGCAACGGCACATAATAATAACTTGTTTCTATAGTAATATATACTATAAAGGATAGATGAGTACAGTAAAAGTGGGGATATAGGCGTACTTTGCAAAATAAGTTTCTATAATATAAATAAGGTCACAGCATATAAAATATATATACGCACTTCGTAGATTAAATTTTGAAGTTATATTATTTACAAAAAATAAAAATATACTTTATGCATCTGACACTTTAACATTGAACGAATTAAATTTAACCAATAAATAACAAGGAGGATTATATGTTGGGATTAAACTTTTTTTAATCTCTTGGCATTAAAAGTAACGCTTCAGTACTTACCTAAACTCAAAGATTAAAAAAAAAAGTTAGTTCAAGAACTAACTTTAAAAGTCACTGTCTTCACTAAAACTACTGGTATCACTATAATTGACTATTCTGAGGTTTATTATTATCGGTTCTATTAAATTATCCATTGATATATCCACTTTCCTAAATGAATTTTCCACATTTTTAACATGACCAATGCATTTTCCCCAATGTTCTCTATTTACATCTGAAACTGCCTTCAAAAACAAATTTCGTACATCAGGAAAGTTAAATGTTTTATTGTTTTGAGAAACATAACCTTTTAATAATTGTGACCAGATCAGTTCAATGGAATTTAACTCTGCGTGGTACGGAGGCAATCTGAGAATTTTAATTCCTTTTTCTCTGGCCATCTCATCTATAATATATTTTTTGAATTTGTTTTTATGTTGCCTTGCTATTACTAATAATTCTGCCTTCAAGGATTTAGGAGGACTGATAATATTTTTAGAATGAAGCCATTTTGAAATATATATTAATACAAAATTCTGAATCAATTAAAATACATACGATACGGCTATGAATAAATAAAGTCTGACTTATCTGTCAAAAGAACAGGTTTATCTAGACAAAAACTATATTAGGCCGATCACATGTATTAAAATTTAAATTTTAACTACAAATAAGCATTAAAGGATGAGGTACAAATAAAATGTCTACCTCTTGAATCTGTACTACGTTCTGCAAATTAAATACTGCACTCCTTTCTTCTGTATAGTATAGTAGTAAAAAGATTTGACTTTATTTAATTTCTGGCGTTTTAATTTGAAAGAATTCAATTTTAAATTTGCCGCTTTATATAAAAAAGGAAAGGTTCATTTGACGGACATAAATAATTTGCTTGTTAAATGACAGCCATCTCATAAATTCAAAGTTGAAAATACAACGTTGCCAATTCAATTTCAGAAATCATGGGTTTAGGTAAATATTTATAGGAACGTTGAGTAACACTGTTAAAATGGACCCTTGTCAAAATGTGACACCTGTAAAAGCGTGACAACTGTTAAAATGTGATACGTGTCAGAATGTAACAACTGTCAAAATGAACAAATCTCAAAATGAACAAATGTCAAAATATGACACCTGTCAGAATGTAACAAATGTCAAAATGTCACTTTGTATTTGCCAAGAGCAAATTGTAATGTAATGTACGAATGAACTATTTTTGTAACTGAAAATTTTTGAAAAAATATGATATCAATATCTGCCACACGTCGAGAGTCTGGTCACAGGTTTTTGTGGAGGTTTTTACCCAAGTATGAATATCAGACCTATAATTTTCCTTCACTGCAGATCAATAAATAATAAAATCAATTGAATATAGAGTTTTTCTTATATAGTGATAAATAGAGTGAGCTGAGCGATCTTCTGTTGACGGGACGTGTGCCCTACACGCTGCTGTTGCCCGTCCCGGAAACGGGGCCTGTCCACCGTGACAATTCGCGAAGATCAAGCGTCAGTAGATGTTGCCCTAAAAGGGTGAAATGAATTTAACTAACCTCTGTGACAAGCAGTTGATAAACGTCAACAACAGCTGCAGCCAATTGAAAATTAACACTGACAGCTTTTTTAATTTTCCCGCCTACTTTCAAGCCAATCGCCAATTAACTTTTTATTTATCTCCCTATCAGTAGTTCAAGTAGATGTCGCCCACTCCGTGATTTTCGCGAATTAATTAATTATTTGTCATGTTATAAATATACTTAAATTGTATACTCATTGGGCTGCTTAAAAATGTAGATTTGAATATTAAGATCGAAGCTCGGTGACCAGATATTCCGTAATTATTGCAATATTTTTTCCACTGTAACCATTTTTTTCTCATATTTCGTAAATAATTGCAAATAAAAATGGAGTCGAATAACAAAATATCCCGAAAATAAACGTTTGTATCATGCGCCAAATTACAACGAATTGGCTCTGTTACAGTTAACTAAATTATTAATAGCCTCAAAATACTGATAATGTGTTAAGAGACAAACTAATAAACTGTTATCGGTAAAATCATCGTTAGCTCGTTTTGCCATAACCTCAGCAGCTACACCAGACTATCGCTTATTCGTTTGCACCGTACACACCAAACACACTTAACACGGTGTGCAAGAGTAATCACCACTTGGCGCAAAGTGGGAGGAGGGGGTAGCAAAGGCCGTGGAGGCAGAACCGACTCGGACGAATCACCGTCGTGGGCCCACCACTCTAGATGCCCGCAGTTTCTGATTTTCTCAACTTCAGTCGAAAACCAACTGTTGCGGGTAGAAGTTGTACGGCACTGTAGTACATAAAAAAAACGTGGAAACGTAGTGGTTTCGGGTGATGTGACACACTTGATTTTGTGGCTTGTTTTTGTTTTATTTTGTTGGTAGTGTGGATTTTGTTGACAGTTTTCGTTGTTTGTTTATGATAAATATTGACTTGTAAGTAAATTTTTAAATTATGATTAGCGTAATAATAAAAAAGTGAGTGTCTTTAAACAATTATTTTTGCTACTCGAAAACGAAAAAATTGTAAAATTTATGCCCCTGCTTTTTATTTTTACGCAGTACTGGTAACAAGGTTTTTTAAATTAAATTACGTAAACAAATATATTTCATTAATAATTAAATACATTTTTTTGGCCAACGTTGTTAAAATGTATTTCCTAAAAATTTAAAAAAGTATACTTTACATTCATATCAAAGTCAAATTGCTCATATGTAAGAAATAATAGAAAATACAATTAAATAAATGTTAATATATATCTTCAGCTTTATAAAAATCAGTAGAATTTTAGAAATTATAATTCCCGGTCAAATTTTCACTTATAATACCACTAGAGCTTCAATTATTACTGGAAATTATTTCGACTACACTATAGCTTCAATAATTACTGGAAATTATTTCGAGAACACAAATATTTTGAAAATTATCTAAAACATATTCGTGTTCGTTTTTAATTGAAGCTAGAGTATTCGGTAAGAAAATTTCACACCGAAATATTATTAAAAAAATACAATTAATCTAAAATAAGTCGATAGTAGCTCAATTTACCAGTTTTTAAAAAATTCATTTTACTAAAGTTGGTAGAAATATATTTTCTTACAAGAAACTCGTAGTGGTACTTAGTATCAATGAACAGCTAGAAATCTTGGGGTTTTTTTGTCATGGGGTCACACCAAGTTGAGAAAAATGACAAAACATTCAATATATAACCATAATTTTTTAATAATAACAAAAATCAAAATAGCCTCCTCAAGTTGGAATTTTCATTTAAGGGTATTATAAATATCTGATTTTTAGGATTAAATTTAGGTATGAAAAACTGTACTTGTATTCGAATAAAATGATACACTCATTCATGGCCGAAAATCTCCAACTTTAATACGTTTTTCTTGCCATTTTTTGGTAAAACTTTGTATATTCCACATAAACATAAAGAAATGTTTAATTTCCTTTCCTTAATTTGGGTGCAAGTATCCAAAGTGTTAAGAGTTAAACTTAATTGCTTTTTTAATATACAAATAGAGCTTCTCTTAAAAGTGTTTATTTCTTCCAAAAAATATATTGTTTTTCAATTATTAATGAAAATGTTTTTACTCAGCTATATCGACTTGAGAACAAAATATGACTCAAAATTGATTTAATTTTCTTGTTTTTGTGGGTGTAAATAGAGGAAATAATAATTAAAAAGATGCAGGAATTAAAGTTGTACAGCTAAAACAAACTATCATAACATAAAATTATGGTAAAAATTGGAATTACCTTTCACCTCATAGGGGGGAAATTCAGTTGATTCTTTAGTAAAACGCACTAAAAAATAATTGGTTTTACCCTAAAACGAACTTTTCCGCTCTAAATACTAATAAATTTTCTTATTTTACATCATGTCTGTCTTACATTTTTATTACTTTTGACTCTTTTAATCTTTATTTAAATTAAAAAAAAATTCAAAAATTTTTCCAATTTTTTTTATTTCAAATAATTTTTCCAACAATTTTTTCGTATGGACATACCTACTCGACCTATCTCAAAATTAATAGGTGTCATCCTTGTATCATTTCAGTGGACTCGATCCCTTCGGTTCCATACGTACTTTTTCGTATTTTTTGAGCCCAAATAACGATGAATGAACGCAAAAAAATTATTTTTATTGACTTTTTTTTCACGATTACATTACTTTTCCTCTATGGTATCTATAGTGCAGGGCGGAAAGGTAAACATTTTTCTCACAAATATCAATATTATTATTCTTCAGACACAAATGTGTAACACCCAAAATTCCAATAACCAATACGCAAAATAGGAGCACTATTTTCAAATCCAATATCCAATCATCTGTTCTTGCTTAAAAATGGTCATCTGAATAGAGCTATTGGTTTTTTGAACTGATCTTCAGAAATAACTAATGTCTGTTGTTAAAAAACGAGTAAGGAATTTAATTTATCAGATTCGACATCCTAAGACCGGTTTCTGCCTTTCGGCTTCGTCAGTTAGGCTTTTCGAATCCAATAAATAAAATTCCAAACTCGTACAAGTCAGTAGCTATATCCGCTATAAGATAAAATTTTTAGATGTGCTGCCATCTATGATTAGAAGAGAGTATTGACAATTATTAAAAGCAAAAAATTTCCGGTGTATTGGGGTTGCATACACAATTTGCATTGTGTGTTGCAAAGCTTTTATTTGACTGATTCTAGTCAAAATGTCACTCTCTTCTTGACATTTTGACTAGAATCAGTCAAATAAAAGCTTTGCAACACACAATGCAAATTGTGTATGCAACCCCAATACACCGGGAATTTTTTGCTTTTAATAATTGTCAATACTCTCTTCTAATCATAGATGGCAGCACATCTAATAATGTCTGTTGTGTTTCAACTTTCAGTGTGCACCTGAATAGGAAACCGCCATGATTATTGGTTATTGAAAAATAACCAATATCCAATGGACGTCTGAATAAGCCTGAATATTAGGTTAAATAAAATACAATTAATCTACTTTAGTTATACAAAATAACAAAAAATAAGTCGATAGTAGCTCAATCTCTCAGTTTTTTACAAAATCGTTTTACTAAAGTTGGTAGAAAATAATGAAATTACTTAGGTATGTAAAAAAATAATAATATAAATTGTTTAAACAAGTGTAAGCAATTTTAGACGTTACCTGAGTATAAATTATCTATATAATTTCGTTGTGTTGTAGAGTTTATAACAATGAAGCGATTTGCAAAATACGTTTTATGCAAGTTAGTGAAATTAAAATGTATCATCGGAACCTTATAGAATAAATTTGACATAATCTGAAGTTAAATGGAAATGTCATTTTACCTATAAACGTCAAAAAATTTCCAGTGGAATTTCATGCTCCTTCCCCCAAAGAGGAGACAAAAATTTCCGGAATTTTTTTTAGTTGCTATTTTCTAAAAAATTGTGTATAAACACATAAATTGGAAAATGTAGATAAAAAATTACAAAAATCATAGTTCGATATCATCTTTCTGAAAACTTTACATTCATTTCAAAGTCAAATTAGTCGTATGTAAGAAATAATAGAAAATACAATTAAATAAATGGAAAAGCAGTATTTAAAAAAGGATTGTCTAAGTTTATAAAAAGTGAAATTTCAAGTTTATCTACGTGCTTATTTTTTTCATTCATTCTTTTAGTGACCCAATTCAATAAATCGTTTAATTACAGTTTTGTATGGAAACATTTTTAAAAAATAACTTTTATTGTCTTCCAAAATTGTTTAGTTTAAAAAAAATATATCTAGTAGTACGTATGTGTATCCAAATTTAAAAGAAATAAAACTTTTTATTCAAAGCAATACGAATCTATAATTTCTCCACGATAATTCGTTAATTTTATAATTCCAATCAATTTTAGTAATAGAACATAAATATTCTAGCTATAGAATGAGAATATTTATTCTGAAATAATTATGCGATTTGCTTGTATTTTCATTCTAATTGTTTTAAAAAATAAGGTTTGCCATGGATGTCAAATTAACTGTCAGTATTAGTTGACGTGGTCTTAATAGTGGTTTGTATATTATTCAATGAGTTTGATATAACGAATTGAATATAATACTTTATCTACTAATGTCGACAAATAATAGATTATTTATACCTTAAAAATATATATTAAATCAAATCAAGAACAAAACATTTTTAAATGCTAAAGAAACTATTATACGAATATAAATGCCTATTTATATTAAATTAATTCTTACTTGTTATTAAAATTTAAAGTTACGTGTCTGCAACACCAAAATTCATATTGTGATCTGTATATGATATGAAATTACTAGAACTAGCATATGTTGTTGGATTATTAGTATTATTTTTAAGAATTTGATGTAAATTTCTATTAATAAAATATCCATTTCCACAAATTTGATAAAGTTTTTAGTGAATGTCTTTTACTGGCATTAATTTAATTTGACATTGAGGTATAAATTAAAAGTCGTGCTACATAGTAAATGTAACTGCGTTCTTGATTTTGATTTGTTAAATTTATTTGCCTTATTATATTATTGGTTTTTTAAAGTGTTGAATTTTCATTATTCAACTCTTTTTAACCAATCAAATCAATTTTACAAACACACTATTGAATAATGAAGGGCAAATTTCGGTTTGATTTTTGATTTATTATTTGACATTAGTTGATAAAATCTTTTAATTTATTAAAAATCAGTAGAAAATCAAGCAATTCAGATGTAGAAATAAAAAATATTCCGATAACAATGTTGAGAGATTGGTAAAAATAACATAAAACGGAATCCTTTGCTGAAAATTGCTAATTGCATATTGTGGCGATTTGCTAAAAAAATGGAAATTTTCCACTTTACGGAAAATATGTTCAATTTTAAAAGTATCTATAAATGTAAATCATAATATCGTAATTTCAAAATATAAAAAAGATAAAACATTAAGAAAACTATCTTCGAAAAATATGTATCTAAAAAATTTTTACTGAAGGAAACGTTAAACATTTTTTAGAAAATGCTCCGGATGAGATATATTACCTACAAAAGTAATACTGGTCTCTGAGACCATCTTATGTAGGTATCTTTCGGTAATTTTTGTATAAATTTTCAAAAAAATAAATGTACAAGACAAGTAATTGGGATAAATAACTTAGGTAGTATGCCTAAACAAATTGCCACTTTTCTTAATTTAGACAACCCACATGATTACTGTGGGCTTTGTTTTCATCGATAAAAAGACATGCAGGATGCAAATCTTCTCAAGTAGCAAAAGGCTATATAGAAAATTCTTTGTAAAACTCAGTAAAGGTAAAAAATCAATTAGTTTCCTCTTTAATTCTTCCTGCTTCCTGTTACACAACTATTGCATCTGTCTCATCCAACCATCAGTCTGTTCTAAAAAATGGTTCCTCACGTGTTAATATTCCACTCGTATCAAATTTTTTCAATATAACCTTGTGACAGAATCTACTATTCTACCATATCTGCAGGCAACCTTTAAGAGTTAATGAACTCATCAAATGGTTGAATGACTGTCTTTTGAAGACCATGCTCATAATTACGGTATGTTAGAATTTGGTTGGTGTAGTGACAAGTACAAGCTTAAAAAAATTTATTACAAAGCAAGAATTATTTACTCATTGTAAGAAAAACATTTTAAAAACCTCATCAACTAAATAAATAATTGTACAATAAATTATTAAAAATGCAGTGACAAAACTCGAAAATATTTATCTTTAGCCAGATCCTACACACTATTATCTTTAGAGTTCTGGCGTTTTTTGGCATATTAGTAACATGCATTCTTATTTGCCGAATGTCAAGACGCCATTTTATGTCGAAGTATGGCAGTAATATATCATATTCAAACATTATTATCTCCTTTTTTGCTTAAACAGTTGGTCTTTCATGATTCCGAATATTTTAGTCTTTGTAAGTATTTATCCCTAAAGTGGCAATTTCGGTTAGATCAAGGTAAAAATGTTTATTTTTATTGTAAATTAATACTAATCAGTTTAATGTGGATTATTTAAAAATGTTAATAAATGACACATAACTCATAAAAAAATTATGAATGAATGAATATTCTATTAAACATTTCAGTATTTTTAATTTCGCGTTTCGTGTTTAGTCTAAACTCGTTTTCAAAAATTGACATAACAAAAAATATAACAATAATTTACTATAGACACAGATCGCTGGACAATTTTACAAGATATGATAAGAACATGGAACAAAGAATTAAAGCTGTCAAAACTAATTAGAGAACGATTTTAGAAGAATAGTGCATTTTCATATTAGGAGAAAATTTATACTTCGTCATAATTGAAGTTTTCATAATAATATTATCATAAGAAAAAACCTAGAGAAACAACTTATGATACTATCCCGATATAGAGGGTATTCATTTTGCATTTAACTCTTTTTGTATGATAGGCATCCAAATTTTTTAAATATCTTCCGAACAATAATGAGAAAGAGTATTATCATTTGCGTTTATAATTGTTAGATTCTTTTAATAATCTAGTTGAAGAATATCCCAAGCATATTCACATATTTTTGATTTTTCGAATTGTCCATTCGCACGTATATGATAGGTGTTCATTAAGTCTTATATGAAAAGGTCTGGGTGTTTGTCCTATATGCAATTTATTACATTAAATTTTATAAACACAATTTTTTGTATTATGAATTTCATTAATATTAAATAATTCAATGTATTATTTCTTTGAAAACCCATTCTTAAATTAAATTTATTGCAAATTCTTCTACCTTTTTCAAATTATATTACTGATTTGAATTTTTCTCTTTAGTTTTAATATCCCAGTAAACTTTACGATCTATAAAATTTACTTGAACAGTTGTTCCTAATTAAGATAAGTATAGGTACTACAGGTACTATTTAACAATTGATAATTCATTATATTTCAGTCATTAGAATAGATTTTTAAATGCTTTTAAAAATAATTTAACTTTAATGAATAACAGTTGTAAAAATTAAAAAAAAACTTTCAGTGATAATCAACATTTTGACATACTTACATAATCCTGATAGTCCAGTAACTGAAGGGACAAAGCTGTAGATAAGTCTGTCCAGATTTCCTTTGTGGCTTGATTTCTAGGTCTTTCAGGGGCGAAAAATTTCACCACGATTCCGAGTTGGGAGAGGGCTGAAAATGGACTCAATCTATTTGGGAAAAAATTAACATATTTTATATCAGCACGTACAATTTTACCACAGGATTTAATTTTTTAAAGTATCAATACATTTTAAATTTTAATATTTTTTGATTTGATTGATTATTTAGGTAAATATTTTTCTTAAAGTCTGAAAAAATGGTTTCCCGCTAATATCTGCCACAATATGCAAGTTAGCCAATTTTTGTTTAGATAAAAAATGAAGATCTTATCATTATCTACAAAAATGGTCCCTATCATTTTTTTCGGGAATTCGATAGTTTTCGAGATAACCGGACCCAAAATTCCCCTAATTTCAGCGGCTGCTCTACCTCTATAAAAATGCTGTCTATGCATTAACTTGTAAACGGGCGGACGAATTGTTTCAGAGCTCCGACAAAAATTGATATTTTTCGATGATTTAAAGTTCATTGCAACGGGAAAATCCATAGGTATCGATCCATGTGCCTTGAAGCCCGTTCTTTCCTGTCGAGAATATTGAAAAAAGTGGTCAAAGTTTATGTTTTCCCAATATTCTATTTTAGTAATTCATAGTTCTTTATCCCATTTTTTTTTAAATGGGATCTTGATATGTCTCGAATGATCTCATAAATTTTTTTTCAGTATCTTTCTGGCGTTTTAATAAAAAATTGATTTGTTTATTTGCATTTTTCAGACGTTCTAAAAATCTTCGAAACAAGCACGAATTAAAAACTCATATTTCATTATATTGTTATTCAATGCACACCATTTTAAAGCTTACAGTGTCTACTTTTCGAATGTATTTTTTTATTTTGAATAAAGTTCCTCCAGTTTGTTTTCGTGGTTTTGCCTGAAATAAAGGCGTTTGAGTATGGGGTATAGAGCGCTGGAATTTGAGACTGCCACATGAAAAAATAAATTTTTGCAATTTTCTGATAAATTTGCAACTCAAATTATACAGAACATTCGCTAATACAATCGAGAGACCCCAAGCGCCAATAATTGTCGAAAAATCGATTGGTGTCCAGATTTTCATTCATAGGCCCCATAATTTAGCGAGCAGAGGTATGCCGCTGGCGCCATCTATAATTGGACTACAAAGCCCAAAAAATGAAAATCAATGTATTCCCAACTCCCTCGAGCGGAAATTCAGTGAGAAACTAACATATCTATTCAGTGCAAAAATGTGGGATTTGTAGAAGGCCGTTTTTGCAAAAAATATTCGTGTTGCAAAAAAAATGGTTGGGACCCTTTTTGTAGACATTGATACTATCTTCATTTTTATCTAAACAAAAATTGCCTAATTTGTATATTTTGGCAGATATTAGCGGGAAACCATTTTTTCAGACTTTAAGAAAAATATTTACCTAAATAATCAATCAAATCAAAAAATATTAAAATTTAAAATGTATTGATACTTTAAAAAATTAAATCCTGTGGTAAAATTGTACGTGCTGATATAAAATATGTTAATTTTTTCCCAAATAGATTGAATTTGTTTTTCCAATTTCTATCACAAGTATAAAATAAAAAAAATTCTGAAAATGTAAGTTGAAAATAATAGTAGATATTGCAATAAAATTAAAGACATTATTTTAACACGAATCCCTATATTTAAAAAGTTTCTTATAGAAAAAATTAAATAAATAAATATCTAAAAAAAAACTTGATGATGAAACAGAAAAACTTATAATAGCAGATATAAATTTATAAAATATGTTCTATTAATTTTAATCAAAAACTTTTTACAAAATACATTTAAATATCAAAATAATATGAGGTTCCATAAAATGTAAGTTGAAGATAATGATCCTATTCAATTTCTCCTGAATATATTAAAAATAAAGCAGCCTCAAAATAATGGGTAATAAAATATTTATTTTACCATATTTATGAAAAATTATCACAAAAGTGAGTAATCTCTTGTCCTCCAATTAAAATAATAGAAAAACGTATTATAGAAAAAATAAACCAATAGTTAAAACTCTTGTCGTCGTTTTCTCAAATTATATTTGGTAGTTTGATTTTTTGAAGAAATTGATGTTAAAATTTAATTTCGTCCCTGTAACTTCAACGAATCCAATGAAATAACAAAATAGTTATTTATTTTTCATAAGTAATATCATAAGGGCATCTAATTTTTCCGAAAAAAATCGAAAAAACGCGTTGATAAGTAACATAACAGATTATTCTGCATACACATAGCTTACAAAATTTACTACCTACTATACAGGGTGTCCCAAGATTTTTTTACAGGCTATAACTCAGGAACTAACGAATATATTTTTTTTAAAATTGGGTAATCTTTTTGGGACCTACAGTAATTTCATCTGAGGTATACAGAGTATCTGTGACGTCATCACAGAAGCAGGGACGGCATCTCAATGAAAAAAATTAAATGGAAAGGGGGAATCAAACTTAGCTCAAATGTAAGGGTTTTTTATTTCAAATTCAACGGTGTATCACAATGAGGGTACCAAAATAATAATTTTACCAAATTTTCAATTTAATGTTTATTTGCAACAATAACCAGTGATATTTAAAATGCCGCAATTATCATTTCCAAATTTACTTCTGATTGGCCTATTTTTACTTTTAACTAGTTTTTTGTAAGCTGAAGAAAACAGTTGAAAAATTGAAAAAAAAAATTGAAAATTTGGTAAAATTATTACTTTGGTACCCTCATTGTAATACACCGTTGAATTTGAAATAAAAAATCCTTTCATTTGAGCTAAGTTTGATTCCGCCTTTCCATTTAATTTTTTTCATTGCGATGACGTCTCTGCTTCTGTGATGACGTCACAGATACTCTGTATACCTCAGATGAAATTACTGTAGGTCCCAAAAAGATTACCCAATTTTCAAAAAAATCTATTCGTTAGTTCCTGAGTTATAGCCTGTAAAAAAAATCTTGGGACACCCTGTATATGCATACATAATAAATATGTAGGTATTAATTTAAAAACTGAAAAACAGGTAATTTATTTAATCACAAAATACTACAACTTAATTATTTATGGTACAATTAAAACATAAATTGCATTTTTGAAATCTTTGTTAACTCATGGATAACTTTGGGTGTAGGTCAATCATTAATGTTGTTGATGGGTCCAGCTGTAGAGTGAAAAGCTCGAGGAGTGGCTGCAGGATCTTCTGTTTTCTGTTTTTTAGCTTGAGGTTCTGAGGCGTCACTTCTAAGGGTGTTTATGATGTTGGAATAATGCTCATTATCCATTTCCAGATAAGGATTAATTGAGTTGGCTGAACTGTGGCCAGTAATTTTAATTAATTGTTGTTCACCGACCCATCCTTTAGCCATATTACTGACTGCTGTCGACCGCATAGAGTGGTTTGTTATTTTTATTTCTTTTATATTTAATTTTTCCCAATGGAGTGTTTTTATACCATCCACTTGATTGTTCTTTGTTCCATGATGGGTTTACTGTTAAGAATAATCTATCAGTTGTTATTCTAGATGAACTTTTAACCATAAGAATTTTAAAAAGACGGACTGGACAAAAGGTAGGGTTCTTCGTGTTGGGGACCCGCCATTTACTATCGGCCATTTTTTTTTCTCCACCCTGGGCCGTTTAATTCCTAAAAAGTAGGAATTTTGAAAAAATCAGTTATTGAAAAAAATATGGTGAAAAATATGTGTATTTTCAAGACGAATTTATTGGTTTTTTCAAAATTAAAATACCTATCAGGTCCGGTTTCTGAGATATTTGGGAAAAACCGAAATTGACGATTTTTGTTTTATTTATTGAACAACCTATTTTTTTAAGATAGAAAAAAGTTTATAAAGCTTTTTTATTGAAGGCCAAATATCGTCTTTGAAGGGCTACCCTCTACTATTTTTGTAAATACGGACCTATACTTTTTATTTCATTTTTGAAATCGCCGTTTTTTTCTCTATCCAACCATAAATTAACATTAAAACAATTGATGTCAAATATGCTACGAATCAAGTCCAGAAGTGGACAATAAAATTTTTTATTTAAAAATCCGATTGTTCACACCTGGATTCGAATTAGTGAAAGGACATGCCAGCGTACACAGTGAAATGTAAATGATTTAATCCACTGAACGTTGACATTAAAAATCAATAAATAGTAAATTTAAAAAAAAAACACAAACATTAATTGTTGTTTTATCCTTCTGTCTTAAACTTAATGATTCCGGAGCCATTTTGGGTAGACTTCAACTGAGCACCGTCCCTTCAAGGCAATAAAAGTAGATACTTCAACTGAGCACTTTTACCTGGTTTAATAAATAATCTTCTAAATCCTTTAATCCTAATAATGATACGTTAGTTAAAATTGATTTTATTTGTAAGAGTGCTTTTGCAACTAATCTAATTTTATAAATATTTTGAAGGAAATTAAATAAAATAAAATTTTGATTTACATAACATCAAAATATCAATATAAAAATATAAACTTAAAATAGATTGATTATAATTTGTATCTATTTGTGATTAATTTCACATATTTAAATTCAGTAATTTCTCCATTATTTAATTCTAAAAATTTTTTATTTTGTATCTATTTGCGATTAATTTCACATATTCAAATTCTGTAATTTCTCCATTATTTAATTCTAAAATTTTTCTGCTATTATCCTGACAGGCGTATTAATAATTGTTTGTATTTTAATATATACTAAATTAAGGGGATAAGTATTAAGTCATTAAGTGCTGGATTGATGCATCTACGAGGGGTGCAAGTTTACCTGAGGGTAATAAAGTGCTGAATTGATGCCTGTCCGCCATTTTAGTTCAATGATTATTCTTTGAAAACAAAAACTTAAATGCATTGTGTAAATTATGATTTTCTTTATGCATTTTAAATATTAATGCTGACCATCCTTCTAAAAAAAGTTAATTTCTGGCCCCACTCACTTTGAATCATTTTAATAGCAAGCAGTGACATATCTGTATCCGCAACAAATTTTAAACGAATAATTGCACAGTAATATCTAAATCCTAACAGTATTATTTCGATCCATTGTTAAATATTTAATCACATTTTTAATTTGAGTTTCTTTTATGTGACTTGAAATTAAAAAAATACGTATAAACCACCTGTACGTACAGAGATAATTAGAAATACTGTTAGTATATTTTTATCTGTTATTAAATCTGTTGTTCATAATAATAAAACTTCAGTTAAGAGAATATAGAAAATATTTCGAATGTTTAAAAATTTATTAATTATTATAATTATTATTAGATCCTTATTTTCGATGTTAAATTATTCTGATTCTAATTTTGAAAGTCCATGAAACATCTGGTTAAATCTGGAATATAATATTTTTATTTACAATTAATTTAATTGATTTTATACGGTTACTTTTGTACTTACGTATAAAAAAACGTAATCGAGAGACACGCTCTAGGGGGCCCTCGTCTCTGGGGAGTATATTGAAAACTTTAAATAAAAGAGAACTAAAGACGAATAAGATATACAAATCAACAAATACAAACAGAAACGAGAAATTGAATGAGAACTATTACACTGACAAATTTAAATATGAAAAAGATGAGGAAAAATCCCGCAACAAAACCAACCATCCTCAACGGCTAATAAAAGGATATTTCATGAAGGAAAAGCGGCAGGAGATGACAAGAAAGATAAAGAATGGCTATGTGAGATACGCAAATAAGTATGAAATAACGTAAGTATTTCTGAAGATTGTAAAAAGAATCTAATTGTGATAACGATAGAGAAATCAACGAGTTTTAAAGGAAATAAAAAAATAATAGAAAACTTACAAAAGAAGTACTTAAAAACAAACTGAAGTATGAACAGGCCACATACAGAAACTTGTCAACCAGTCAAACAATAAAATGCAAGGCACTAGCGAAGAATGTAGATACGGAAAAAAGTAGATTCGGCAGATTTAAAAATAGAAGACAAAATATTAGCAAAGTGACTAGTTTTGAATATCTGGGAAAAAATGATTAAAATATATTGCGCTCTAATTGGAACAGTATTTTGGAAAAGATACAGTTTAAGAGTCTACGTAAGCAATAACAGTGCCCACCATGATATAAGGCTGTGAAAGACAGGTAATTCGACCAAATCAAGAATTATCAATTAATACTTCAAAAAATGAAATATCTCTTACTTCTCATTATAGTAAACATCCACATTTTTATGGTTTGCCCAAAGTTCATAAACAACAAATACCATTAAGACCAATAATAAGTTCTATAAATTCACCTTGTCAAAATTTATCAAGATTTCTACTTAAAATAATAGATCAGGAAATACTAATTCCTTTATCAAAAATTCAAAACATTTTTTAGAAAAATTCTCAAAAATCAAAATTACAAATTCAGATATAATGGTTAGTTTTGATGTAGTCACTTTATTTCCAAATGTTCCTGTCGATAAAACTCTTAATCTTGCGAAAAAAAAGTTGACAAGTGATAATAATACATTAATAAATAGAACTAAATTATGCGTCTCGGCAATTCTAGAATTATTGGAACTATGTATTAAAACTAACTGCATATTTTCAATTAAATAGTGATTTTTATCAGCAAAATTTTGGCATGGCAATGGGTTCTCCTTTATCACCAAAATTGTGTGATATTTTAATGGAGGATTTTGAAATGGAAATTGTAAACAAACAAAATTTAAGACCTTCTGTCTGGTTTAGATATGTAGATGATATCTTTGTAATTTGGCAACACGATAGGGAAAATATTGATACATTTTTATATACTATATAATAATTCGGAACCTACTATTAAATTTACAATTGAAATTAAAAATAATAAAAAATTACCGTTTCTTGATGTACTAATACACAATAACAACAATTGTTTTGAAACATCAGTTTTTAGAAAAGAAACACATACAAATAGATATCTAAATTTTAATTCAAACCACTCAATTTGTGTTAAACGAGGTATTGTCAAATCTCTTTCCGATAGAGCAAAAACAATTTGTTCAAATGACAATATCTTAAATAATGAATTATCACTTGTTAAATCTGTCTTGATTAAGAACAACTATAATTACTATAAATCGTGAACTTTACCGAGACATCAAAACTAAAGATCAAAATTTAAATCCCCCAATAATTCATTCAAATATAGTAAAAATCCCTTATATTCAAAAATTATCCGAAAAAATTAGAAGGATACCCTCTATATCGGGATAGTATCATAAGTTTTTATCTGGTTTTTTCTTATGATAATATTACCACTATGAGCTTCCGAAATGAATGAAATATCTAAGAATACGAAATGAGAAGTGATCTATATCGAGACAATACTTTTAAAAGACGGCTCAAATGCTTTAGCCGTATCAGGAAAATGAAAAAGGACAAAAAAAAGTAATAGACGCAAGGATAAACATGAGGAGAAGAAGACATCACAAAGCAAGGGAGGATTAAAGATTAACTACAGTATTATTAAATGACAATTCCAATAGATGTAAGAAAACGAGTTTTTCCCTTGAAGGGTGATACTTTAATCAGTCAAAAACTTAGCAACTTCAATGCAAATTGGGAATTTTTGCTTTGTACTGGACTTCATTTAACACTTTCGCTAATAGATGTTAGCACGGTTTATTTTCGTTTTTAGCAAAACATTTCTTAGTGCGATACGTATTGCTATTTAAAAATCTACGAATGCCTCTATCGGTTCAAAAACTATATTAAAAACTTCCAAAATTTTAGATTTAAGCAACAGAAAAAGTTGAATATATGTGAGACAGACAATATAAAAGAGTAATATAGTGGTACCCAAATCCTACCATTAACATTACCCTTGGTCGAAATTACGTTAGATGGGCTCTTTCCTTTGGGAAAGTGGGAGAGGGGATTACCAGCCGAAATGAAGATGATCCATTATTTTTTAACAGATCGAACAGGTATCGGTGTTATCTTTTCTCTTAATGATTAGATCGTATATAAAAACGCTTCTAAATGACTTTATTTTATTAATTTTGTGTGTGTCAAAATGTATACGAAGTATGAAATATGTGGTTCGTCTTAAAACGGCAATAAAATTTAACGAATGCATAAAAAACAACATTCAAAACTGTTTCTGATTATTAGATACAAGAAGAAATACGCAACAAGCCTGAATCGTAACTACTATTACATGGCACTTTCATACAAATCATCATCATCATAATTTACATTCTGAGAATATTCTTTGGAAGTTTTAATACCTTTTATGCGAATGCGCACAATCTGAAAAAGTTTCCGTTTTAAACCATCTGCCGATTAGCTAGTTGATACACCTAGACATTATTTGTCGGCAAACTAATTGATATTAAATCACATTAAATTTCTTTAAATAACTGTCCAAGAAATAGACGTATCTAATTTGAAACTTTTTATAATTATTAAATGTCGATTTAACTTCTTGTCTTCATGTATTAAAATCATTGTATTTAGCTCAGGAGACAGTGACAGTTCTGCTAATTATAGCCAATCAGTAATCGATAACAAATTTTATAATAGTTATTTATCTACACCCGTACTATAATAATACACTTATATGCCCATAATCCGTTTCATAATGAGATCCATTATGATACAGATTTTTCATTACGATACAGATTTTTATTTTGCAATAAATCTCTAGTTTTACAAAATAAACCCCACAAACCCTATATCAGCAAAAAGCTGGGTGATGTATTTGAAAAAGTCGAGTTATTGCTATTTGTAATTTGTCATTTTCAAAAAATCCTAGTAGGCTAAAGCTTAAAGAATCGACTAAAAAAAGTTGATTAAGTTATATATCAACAGTTTATGGACTGGAGAAATACAAATTACAATTTTGTAGAATTTTTTATAGAAATACGAGTAATTACTGTTATTGTGTTCAATACAAATATAAACATAATATTTTTAGTTCTTCATTATTTATCGGATGTAGATAAAATAGCGTAAGCAACTCCCATGTAATGGTTATTAATACACGCATAAACCATACGAAACTCATCTTCGGCTCGTTTCGTATCCCGGTTAATGCTCGTGTATTAATAACAATCATTACATGATCGTTGCATGCACTATTATGCACCAAGTGCATAGATCCTAAAGACCGATGGGATGGGATGATTTTATTGTCAATAAATTTTGTAATATTGTTCTTAAACAGTGCTAGTCAGCTTATGTAGTGAAAATGTGTACAGGGTGGCCAAATAAGAATGCGAGGTACTGTATCTGGGAAACTATCCATCGTAGAGGCTTGCGGAAAAAAAAAGTTATAACTAAAACGGCCAAGAGGAAAACCTGGAAAATATTTTCAAGATTCTAAAATGGCCGCTAGGGGGCGTAACTGCAATCTTGAATCTAAGAAAGTTATGTTTCTGCGAATTCCGCTATATTAACCTAACAAAAAAATACATGATCTTTAAAGTAGAGGATAATCTGAATCTTTTTTGTTTGACAATTTTTGCTGCATCTCTAAAAATAAAGTGGTGGGGGGTATTCAAAGGTTTCAGTAAAAAACACCCTGTATATTCGAAACGGCTGAGCCGATTTTAACAAACTTGGGCTGGTTGAAAAGAGCTATTCTTGGGCTAAAAATGCTATAATATTTGAAGTTTTGTTAGTTTCAGATGTCGCCGCTAGAGGGCCTTTTTCGACATTTCGACAGAAATGGTTAATTTTCTCAAAAAAATTAAATACATTGGTATGATTTCTTTTTCATGAAAAAGTAGCTAAATGATGCCTAAACAAGCTCGCGAAAACCGCATCTCAGTATCTTGTTCCTAACCTAAAATTTAGGCCAAAGAAAATTTAATACGGAAATCTCTTAAATTTTTATTTTTAAACTAATTAATTCCTTTTATTATGTAATTTGCGGCCCTAAAAAGGACCGAATTAAATAAGAAAGGTTTTTAATGTCCCCGTAAATGCTCGAAATGCTGAAGCCTCTCATGGGTAGACAAAACTGCAGCTTCAATTTCGGCTCTCGGTATGTTACGTAATTCATTACGAATCCGGTTTTTCGTATCTCTCTGGTCGTAGGTTGAGTCTAAAAATCAAGACAAGTTAAGTCTGGTGATCGCGCAGGCCATGGAAACAGACTTCCTCTTCCAATCCAACGCTGTTGTAATACTGCATTAATATGCTCTCACACAATAATGGAGAATTTTTTGGACCGATGAAGCCACCTTTAAAATCTGCACAATATGCATTATTGGTCTGCATAAAATCCGCATTGGTTGCGTGAAGTTCAGCACCAAGGACGTTGGAGTTTAAATGTGTGGTGTGGCATACTGGGAAGATGTTTCACTGGAAACACGTCAAAACTTGGTTTTGCAGTTGAATGGTTGCCCAGCACATTATGCTATTATTGTGCGAGAGCATATTAATGCAGTATTCCAACAGTGGTAGATTGGAAGAGGAAGTCTGTTTCCATGGCCTGCGCGATCACCAGAATTAACTTGTTTTGATTTTCAGACTCAACCTACGACCAGATACATAAGAAAAACCGGATTCGTTAATGCATAACGTAACATACCGAGAACCGAAATTGAAGGTGCAGGTTTGTCTACCCATGAGAGGCTTCAGCAATGCATAGAGCGTGATGATCAGCATTTAGAGCATTTACGGGGGCACTAAAAACTTTTCTTTTTTAAATCGGTCCTTTTTAGGGCCACAACTTACATAATAAAAGGAATTAATTAGTTTAAAAAATAAAAATTTAAGGGATTTCCGTATAAAATTTTCTTTGGGCTAAATTTTAGGTTAGGAACAAGATATCGAGATGCGGTTTTCGGGAGCTTGTTTAGGCATCATTTAGCTACTTTTTCATAAAAAAGAAATCATACCAATGCGTTTAATTTTTTTAAGAAAATGAACCATTTCTGACGAGATGTCGAAAAAAGTGATGAAAAACTGATTTTTGTGGAAGTAGAATTTTTTTCTTTATAAGTAGTCATTTCTCAGCATTATTTTCGAGTAAAAAATATAAAATGATATTTTTGCATGTTCCTTTTGGTTAATTGTGTTATTTTCTCATTTATTCATTTAATTCGTGTTCAAATAATATTTTCTATATTTATACGTCTTAATTTAAATAATAATGTCGTTATCAGTCTGTATATAGTCATATACCGCACTCTTTTTCCTTAAATATATATGAAGAGGAAGTACGTATGTTATAAATATATATTTAATATTTTTTGTTTTATTAATAATATGATATAATTATAAATTTAATATAGGCAATTAAGAATAATTACTGAAATAAAGCGAACGAATATTAAATATGCATATATATTTTTTTTCGTTTAAACTACATAGGTAAATAATCGTTAACTGAAATATAGTACCATGGATAATTTTTATAAATGGTTAGTACCACATACGGAAGCAAGGCGAATAAATTCTGCCTCATTTAATTCGATCAATTCTTAGCAGAATATTGCTACACTTCAGTTTGGGAATGTAGTTTAATCAGAATGAGTTGGTTTAATAATATTTTCTCTAATAAATAAACATGCAAAGTATTAAACGATTAAAAAGAATACTTATGATTTTTAGAAAATAAAATTGATATTATTGCGTCAAAAAGACTAACACAGTACCATGAGAACTAAAAATCTAGTACAATCGACCCAACACATATCCAACTCAGTTGATAAACAGAGAAGTAATCTTGACACATAGACTTGTTATTAACGGACCCCTTCATATTTGTCAAATAAGCGTTTCGAGGCAAAATCGAGAATTGATCAGTATATGCGTATATATTGAACCAAATTTAAAATTGGTGCTCACTGAACTCAAAATTTGATGCTTTACAACTTTTATTTTACCAGTTTTTCACATAAACTGGCTGTTTTTAAATCACAGTCCTCTAACTGTGAGTAGGTATATTGCAGTTTTCACAAAAGTTGGTGAAAGTTGGCTTTTTTCGATTGACGATGGCGACTTTTTAAATTTTGAGGTTAGGATGCTAGGGAGGTCATTCGACGCAGAATTTTATACTCTTCAACTTTGAATACCGTGACATTTTCCGTATGATGCGTCATTTGCAAGAAATGAGCGGAAAATCGGAAAAACTCCGAAAATTTCCAGGTTTTTTGCGTTTTCGACCTGGTCCGGTCCTGCTACGAGGCAGCAAACTTTAGATTCGTGTTCAGTACCCCGAAAAACATATAATTCCGTTGAAAAATTTTCTACCGGACTCATGTTTTGATGGAAAAACTACCATTCGATTAGAGTAAAAGTTGTATGTGAACTTCAGCAATTATGACTGGAAACTGGTCAATTAAATAAAAGAATTGAAGCAATCTACAGAGCGTTTACGTATCGTTAACCAGGTTAAAGCTACAAATGTATCATTATTCCAAACTGACGACAGGTAAAATATCTATTTTGCCATGCTGAATCCAAAATTTTACTCTGAAAGATCTTGGGCGTCTTAAAAATATTAAACGTCGAAAATCTGAGCTGTATAGGCCTTTTAAAGTCTATTTCCAGTCTCAACTGATCTGGGCAACTTTGAAGCGTTATTTTAACTAAAAATATTTATATACCCCATTTAACAAGATCTCTGAATCGCAATTTTAAGGAAAATATATGTCGTAATAATTTCTTATGTCGTAATAATTTCTTGTGTACTTTGACATGCCAAATCCGAATTTTTTAGTTTGAAAGATCCTGGACGTCATAAAAAATATTAAATATCGAAAACCTGAGCTATACAGACCTTCTAAAGTCTGTTTCAAGTCTTAACTAAAAGTTTGATACGTTGAACCCGAGGTTTTTAATCTGACATCTGAAAATATAGTATTATTCAATTAAACTTGGATAAAACCATATTTTATTAATACATTTACATGTTACGAAAAAGTTTATATAACTTCTAATATACCAACAAATTTTTTAATCTACCTCGACAACATATCAAGTACAAAACATCTCTGATAACATAAACCCAGCATCAGTAACAAAAAGAAACAAGTAGATCACTCAAAAGGATATTCATCTAATTTGAACCCAATCGATTTCTCTGATGATAAATACGTTGCTGTTGAACAAAGAGGTTATTAGTGTTTAACGAGTTCTCAGATAAAGGACCAGTAGCCTGATTTTATCTACGGTACCATTCAGGTACCACTGGGTCGATTCTGAAAGATCATTGACATACCTTTGGTAGCGGAGAATGCGATCTTTTGAATATAGGATGATTCACGAATTTTGACCAGCTTTTTTATTGTTAATTTTTCAAGATTACTTATTAAATTACGTATAAAGATTTACTGTGGAGTCTTGGTAATTAATGTATAGTTTTAAATTGTTAATGGCGATAGATGGCGCCCCTTTAACATGAATTCGATTACAAGCAAATAATGCTAGACCGAGCATTTATTAAGGTTTTATTTTAGCATTATTTCAAGCCGGTAAACCTCTTTGACTGTTAATTATAGGAGCAAGTTTGCAATATTTGCTAGCAATCCATAAAAAGTCGCTAAGCTTCAATTAACGTTCTACATAAAATCCAAAACGTTTTACTGAATAATACCAACCCCAAAATGTATAGGAGATAACAAAAAGTCCCAAGAATTTGACAACCCCTAGAAAATTGAATAAGCCTTTCCAATGTTGATTTACAAAAGCAAAGCAATTTAAGTAAAGCATATATCACCCTGTAGGATCGTCGGAAGTGGCCAGTTCTTTTTACTCCCACATTCGAAGAACTCACTCGCATTTTATTGACTTTTTTGTCTGCAATTAGTCGAATTCTGCAGAGCTATTAAACGTTGATCGACTGGTAGAATTAAGAAGATATTTTAATGAGGTTGCAGATAGCATAAAGTGCCGATACATCCTTATGTCCTCTTTTGAAACAGTCCCAAATTAAGGTTACAATAATAAGGCCGGTGATTTTCAATACAATATAACTTGATTACTTATCGTTCAAGTAGAAAATAGATGCTATAAACTCTGTAGTAATTTGTCAAATAAACTTGTAAATTGAAAAGTGCTGAGCTAATAGATAATCTACATACAGATAATGTTCAATCATCAACGGACAGTAGGAAACATGGAGTTTGGGAAGTGATTTGTTTTTAATTTAGATTTCTCTTAAAGTAAATGTTTCACTTGTATCTTCACTACTTCTATCCATATTTTCAATTTAATTCGTGCAAACTTATTGAATTTATTGCCTTAAGAACTGTCAGTTGCTGTCAGTGAGTTTTATCAAACGTCAAAGCCAACTAGACGCTGTTAATTCCATACACATAATTCGTTGATTATATGGAATAACGAATAGTTGTCTATGAAATCTGTAAGTAATATATCTTCACGTAAAACTTGATTTTAATTCAATACCTGTTTCGAACATCGAGTAGGCCAAATAAAAAATTGTGATATTTAAAAAAAGCATCGATAAAATATTAATTTCGAAATAAATGCTACGTTTATTCTTTCTTTATATATCCGACAACGATTAACATTTACATTCCTGTCACAGCCACAATTTATTGTAGTTTTTAATGAATAAAAATATATTATTAATGCAAATGATGTCACTAATATCTAGCATTAAACGGAAATATTTGGACTGGTTTAGATTAAAAATCCAAGTCACATTCTCACATCTTGTGAGATTCATTTGAATTTTGTACTCGAGGAATGTGAATCAAATTGAATCAAAAAGTTTCATAAGTTATTTTATTAATTCATTTATGGGACGATACCAGATTTGGGTATTTTGACAGAGTTTAATTTTGATACACAAATCCATAATAGAAATATCAAATTGATAGATTTTGAAAGTACCAAGACGTGAATGTAGTCATTAAAAACAATATTTAAAGAAACGACTTGAAAAATTGAATTTTTAGTCCACAAGGTAATAAAAATACTTATTATCAGAACAGTTATATCTTCTGGTCATTGTTCTTCGATTAAATTCTTTTATGACATTTATAATTATAGTTATAGCTTCACATGTTTCTGTAATGAGTCCTCTCAAGATGATCAACATCTCTAAATGACCTCTTAAGGTATACCTTTTCTATTAAGTAGCCCCATAGAAAGAAGTCTAGAAGGATAATGTCTGGAGACCTTAGAGGCCGATTGATTTACCCAATATTTACAGTGACCTGTTGCTCCATTCTGTTGGTACCCTATTTGTCTTACAGGTGTGAAGTTTTTATCGGATACCTACCTATTATTAAAGATTTCTGCTGCCTCCCTGCATGTTTTATAATTGTCTCCAACAATGAGAACAACTTCAATTTTATCTTCAATACCCATTTTTACTGATACACACTGATGTTAGATTTGACGTTTGTATACAGTTATTAGATATTTCCAAAGCACTCCAGATTTATTTGTCCAATACTTGTATTAATTTTTTTATTCCTTTATTTAATAAATAATCTAACAATTGCTGACGTCATGATTACATACAATTTTGTAATATTCGGATTTTTACTGAAGTTATCAAGATGACAGGAACCATTAGAAGATAAATATGACTCCTTTAGATCCTTACTTATCCCTTACAATGTATTTATGCAAAATTTCACGTTTATAGATTATTCCGTTACTTCAGAAAAGGACGTAAATGCAAGCATTAGACAAATATATAGTGATTTATATGATTAAATCAATAAATTCGATGATTTTCCCACGCCACCATTCAAATAACAAATTTCAAGACTATTATGATGATTAGCGAAACTAGCGAATTAAGATTAAAACAAATCTAACGTAATTAAAGTGGTTAATCGGGTTAACTATCAACAGTTCTTACGTATTTAGTTTGCGCAAATGCATGAGTAAATTGATTCAATTGCGTTATATGAACTTGAAAATAATGTAATTACTTTTGTTTATTTTTAGATAAGCGTTTTATGCAATAACGTATTGAATCCATTTTATAAGGAAATGGACTATTTTTAATGTATATTTTAATAATAAATGTATCTTTAATAAAAACATGGGTAATAAAATGCTGTTAAGTAATATTATTATTGTTTATTTTTATAGTTTTGTGTACGGTAAGTTTGTCAACCTTTTATAACGGCCAACAAATTATAATGCAATACTAGACAAATTGTTTATCTGTAAACAATAAGATGGCGACACCAAACCGCATTGAACATGAATAGTGCGACATTGCATGACACTTGCCGTCATGACACTGAATGTCACACGCCCACAACTTCTGTGACATATTATTCTGAATTTACCTTGTACCATAAACAGTGTCGAACGTGTCAGCCATTTTATACATTTTTTCTAATACTTGACACTTTATACTGTTACTATGGTCCATTAGAACTATCACTTTAAGTTGTCAATAACATCCATCATTCCTTATAAAATAAGTCGTCAATGGTAATGTTGAGGGCTCTGGATTAAGCCCTATGTTGTGCCAGTTTCCCAGGACGGCCAACAAATGTGTTACCGCCTTTTTAAACCGCATCTGAGTTCGAATTTCGTGGACTGTATTTTTTAGGTGAAGAAATATGCTGTAGTAGGTTTACTTCCTCAACTTCATCCAATAAAAACAATGGACACTTTTATTTAACCATTTATTAAAGCTCGTTAAATAAATAAATGAACAAAAAAAACAACAACGTAACAAAGATTACATTAAATTAGTAATCGTGAACAAAGTATTAAAGTTGATTTAAAGAAATGACCACATCATTCAGAAAATATTAGTTTGCGTGTGTACTGCATGAGTGATAGTTAGACACTGAGAGGTCCTAGCCTGATAGCAGCTAGAGACGCACTGAATTCGCCGTACTAGGAGGCATTATGAATAACAAGCCCTTATGTGAAGGAACTTGCGATACGTCGCACTTGACGGAGTAGTGAATCGTTTGACGATCAAAGACATACTAAAAAAGGTTCTGAATACATTGTTTTAGACAATGGAGCGGCTAGTCTGGTACGCGACTGAAAACACACTAATTTTAATTCGACGACCTCCGTCGCTTCAAATCTTTCTTTTCGGATTGCGCAACACCTTCCCGAAAGGTCCTTTTAACTTGAGCCGCGTAACACGTGTAAGCTTTTTTTTTTCTATTGTCTAGACTCGACGGTTAAATTTACGACCCAAAAAATTAACTTTGATGAGACCGCTTCCGGGTTGTTGGATGCCGCTTGCAAACGTATTTGGTGCGCCGTTGCCGGTTTTACGGTTTTACGAGTAAACGAATATGAGTTTACATGTTTAATTATCTGAAATTAAACAGGTAACGTACCACATTTAACATTTAGTTAATAAAAATTTACAATTATGAAAATGGAAAGTGCCACATCCGAAGAGTGGATTAATATTATTATTCTTGGCTCCCACATTAGCATTGCTGATTTTCCTCTAGCAGTTTTTTAATGATGACCTTCTCCAGGTTTTTTCCAAAGTTGCTTAGCAATGTAATTGGACGACACTTTTGAACTTTTGATTGGTCTGCGTTTCTTTTCGGTATTGTGATAACACTTCCCACCTTCCAGCATTCAGGATATAGTGATTAGTAAGGCAGTATTCATACATTTTAATGATGTGCTCGTGTATTTGGTAGTCTAATTTTCTCAATATTGTTTTTGTGATATAGTACCAGGTGCTGTGTTTTTGCCTTTGTTAAGGATTTCAAAATAAGCTTCTTCATTTATTTCTTGTTGTGGATGATCTATTGTAGAGTTTTTGTATTCTTCCATCCAGTTTTGCATAGTATCATAGTGATCAAAGCTTGTTTTGTTCGTCTCCTTGTATGTTTAATGTCGAAAACACCGTACACTGTCCATATACATAAAAATAAAATGATATTTTGTCTATTAGGACCACTGTGCAAAGATTCAATAACCAAGTTACTGGAGATCGTTAGGGGTAATTTGCGTAAAATTTCTATATTGATTAACTTTCGTTAATATGAATTTACATTTTAATTTCTATAACGCATATTAGATTTGAATAGAGGTTGACCACTCCACCTGGCCTATAGCTTCATTTTCTGATCTCTTGTGAGATTCAGAAACGTTGCTAATTAAAATTTTGTCTTTTAATTTTAATTCTAAAATTAAAAACACGGCGAATAAAGTCATAAATATTATAAATTAATTAAGCTTACCTACCCTATCTCAACCCTCACCATCGGAATCACTGTCATCAACATTGATAATAAATTTGGTCGGACTCGTTATATAAGAATTTTCTTCTTTGATGACATGTTTGATTTTTTTCTGCCAATCATCAACTGAAATTTTGTTAATTTCTTCTTTTACCAAATTTGCTATCAACCCATCAAATTTGGGAAACACGTTATGACGCCTTATTCTTTTTTTATACTGTATTTGAAAATCAAGAGAGAGTAAATTCCCAGAAATGTTTTGCAGTTATCAGTGTTAAAGGCAGTAAACCATAGACGTGCGTTTTCAAAATTAAATTAATATGGAAATAGAAATATTTAATTTGTTTTAGTTATTTATACCTAGATTACCAATTTTAGATAGATAAACATAATTCGTAAGTAGTAATTTAATTTGGGTAAAATGAAGAAAAAGTCAATATTATTTTAGGCATTTTGTTTTAGGCATATGTTTATTTACAAAATATGTATATAATATGTACAGATAATTACAATTATTTATAAATTAATATGAGGAGCTAAAAAAACAATTAAGTAGGTATATGAGAAAAAAAAAACCAACCGCAAGGATAAAATTTGACGAGCAACATGCAAAAAATACGACAATATTAAATCTTAAAAAATAAAAATCTAAAAATAAAATTAAAGTACATAAATTAATAATTTTAAAGTTATGGTTCCTCGCACTCTGTGTCAGAAGATTCACCATCTGATTCTAGAGAAATTACAATGGGCTCTATAGTAATATCAATTATGTTATCTAGCTCCCACATTTTTTTTTCTATTTCTGTAACGTGTCTAATACATTTTTGCCAATTTTCACTTGTTACTTCAGATATTGCCTTATTGAAGAGATTTTTAACATCTGATAATTTAAAAGTAGTGTTATTTCTTGCAACATAACCTTTAACTTGAGCCCATATTAATTCTATCGGATTCAGCTCACAATGGTAGGGTGGTAAACGAAGGATTTCAATTTCTCGTTTTTTGGCTATCTCCTCAATATTATATTTTTTATAATTTTGCTTATGTTTTTTAGCAATAGTTAACAATTCTGCCCTCAGCATTGTATTGTCAAAGGCTAAATTTTTAGAAGATAACCATTTTGCAATTTCACCCTTTTTCCATTTAGTGGTTGGTAAAGGCTCAAGTAATCTGGAGTGGTAACTTGCATTGTCCATTACAATAACCGATCCTTTTGGTATGAATTGAATCATCTGTTCAAAATATTCCTCAAACACGTCTCCATTCATTTCTTCGTGATAATCAACGGTTTTTTTTTATTCAAATAAGAGTAAACCATTCTCAAAAAAACCGTTTGTACTGCCTGTATGACAAATAATTAATCTTTTACCTTTTCCTATAGGTTCCTTAAAACCAGTAGTATATCCTTCTAGAAAAGCTTGATGGGATGATTTTATATTTTTGTCTTTCCAAACTCTTCCTACACAATGTCCTTCATTAACCCATGTTTCATCTAAATAATAAATGTTTTTATTTTGAGCTTTAACTTGTTGTATTCTTCTGAGGTACTGTCTTCTCCAACATACAATTTCTTCAGAATCAATTAGCATTGAGTGTCTGCCCATTTTTTCAAATTTAAAGTTTAACTCATGTAACACTTTCCATAGTTTATCCCGGCTTATTGTGGGTAAATCAACATCATTCGTAATGGCTTGCAAAACTTTATCTAAAGTTGGTATTTGCTTGTTTATAAAAAATGAGTGAACAAGCTTACGAATAGCATTTTTAAAAAACTCGTCCACGTTGACTTTTAATAGTTTTGGTCTACCTGGTTTCGGCTTTGGTGAGGTTACTCCACCTGATTTTTCCTCCTTTAGAACTCTATATATTGTAGATTTTCCATATCCCATTGCCTTAGATGTTGTTTCAACTACACTGTCAATAGTGTTTGAGGGATTTTGATGTTTAAAATAGTGGTACACATTCACTACAGCACTCTTTTCATTGAGCGATAAATGGTCTAGTTTTAATTTTTTCACTGGCGTATACTCACAAACTGCTTCCATTTTTAGTCACTACTATTTGTCACGTTTATCGAAAATCAAATAACTGCATTTCTAGAAACTATTTAAGTCAAAATATCTGTCATTAGAAGCTGTTGCCATTCGGAGGTCGTTAAATAACAATTATCCCTTTCTATTCTGGTTACGCCTATGACGCACGTTAATCCTCTTAGGCCTACTGTAGTAACAATGAAAGATCATAAAATAATGTGATAGTCCAAGAAATTTAATAAATTTTGTATTGAAATTAACAAAAACAATTTAGAATGCATTACAAATATTGAAGTTTTACCGCACGTACTGTACTATAGTTTTGCATACCGAATTACTTTTTATTCTGGGAATTTACTCTCTCTTGATTTTCAAATATAGTATAAGTTGTCTCCAAATTAATTCTATGGGGTTAAATACACAAAAATAGGGCGGAAGGCGCAATACCTCGTGGCCCCTTTTTGATGACAGGAATCTTTGGGACTATAACCTGATACCACATAATCCATTGGAATATCATTTAGTGATTGTTCCGATTCTTTAGATCCACTTAAAGAAACTGTATTTTCCCAAGGACGAAACATATTGAAATTGACACCGAATAGATAAATAAGAAGTACACTGTAACAATGTTTCAAAATAAAAAAAAGTATGTATATACACGGAAGCCAAGAATAATATTAATTGAAATAAACTAACGCCACGAATCACCTACCACCTACTATTCACTAAATCAAAAATCAAGTGCGAACACAAGCACAGTGTATCACTGTATTAATATTTTCCTAGCCCTCACTACTGAAGACAATATTTGTCTAACTTCCTACTTCCTACTTTAATTGCAGAACAAAATGATCCCGCTTTATACAAGTCGCTAAGACCGACAAAGCCACTTGTCGGCACATCTACATGCCGCTAATACCGACAAAGCCACTTGTCGGCACAACTACATGCCGCTAATACCGACAAAGCCACTTGTCGGCACATCTACATTCCGCTAATACCGACAATGACACTTGTCGGCACATCTACAAGCCGCCAAAGTAACCTGTCTGCACATCTGAGAATTTTGTTTCTGCAATTGAAAATGTAAAAACTATAACCACACTTCCATTGTCGCCTCTTATGAGTGTAACCTCACACCCCACAGTTTAGTTAAATTAATTTAAGACAAAATTTTAATTAGTAATTCAAATCTAATATGCGTTATAGAAATTAAAATGTAAATTCATATTAAACTCATAATTAATAATTATACGCCATTCTCCCCTATAACGATATCCAGCTAAGTTGGTTATTGAATCTTTGCACAGTGGTCCTAATAGCCAAAATATAATTTTATTTTTATGTATATGGACAGTGTACGGTGTTTTCGACTTTAAGTTCTCAAAAATGTGCAGATTCATGAGTGTTGAGGGCTCTGGAATAAGCCCTATGTTGTGCCAGTTTCCCAGGACGGCCAACAATGTGTTACCGCCTTTTTAAACTGCATCGTAGTTCGAATTTCGTGGACTGTACTTTTAGATTGAAGAAATGTGCTGTAGTAGGTTTACTTTCTCAACTTCATCCAACAAAAACAATGGACACTTTTATTTAACCATTTATTAGACTTGTTAAATAAATAAATGAACAAAAAAAACAACAACGTAACAAAGATTACATTAAACTAGTAATCGTGAACAAAGTATTATAGTTACTTTAAAGAAATGACCACATCATTCAGAAAATATTAATTTGCTGTACTACGAAGCACTGAGTTTAGATTTAAGTATAAAATGAAAAATAAAATGGACCGCCTGATACGCAGCTAAGTACCATTGTGTAAAACGAAATATTTTTTTTACGTTGAGCTGGTGTCAACGGAGGGATCTAACTTGGTTCGCAGTTAGACGCACACTGAATTTAAAATCGGCGAAGTTCATCGGTTTCAGATATATCCCTTCCCGATTGCGTAATTGTTCTAGAAAGATTCTTTATCGTGAGCCGCGTAAACAAGTGTAAGATTTTTTCTATTGTCTAGACGCGACGGTTAAATTTACGGCTTAATACCATCATTAAAATAGAGCAAAAAATTATCTTTGATGAAACCGCTTCCGGGTTCGATGCCGCTCGCCAACGTATTTTGGTGCGGCGTTGCCGGTTGAATTAGTAAACGAATATGAGTTTACATGTTTAATTATCTGAAAATTAAACAATGAGCATTTGTTCTATTGGCGGTAATCCTTTGCTGTTTTTTCATTCTCATAAAGGATTGAGTTCGACTATACCTGCTTAGTTTTTTAACTTCCTTCCAATACATTTTGCCTTTTTTCAACAAATTAAAAAAAGAAGCATCTTCTTTAGCCCTTACTGAGATTTTCATTAAAACACATTTCAATTTTGAGTTTTTTTGCGAACGAGCTTGATATGTTCCAGACAAGCAGGGAGACAGGAAGACGCGTCCCCCTTTTTAAAGCTACTTTTAATTATATAAGAATTATCCGGTGCGTAATTATACGTATATTTCAAATATTAAAGTAATTACACCGTTGAAAATAATCCGCCTTTAATGTTGTAGGTAGTCCGTACAAAAACCTGTTATACATATCACGCAATGTCTGCTTCTTATCCATAAATATATTAAACGAAGAACCACCGTAATTTCATCTACGAAGCGGATCTTTTTGGTCGTCTTTTTTATTGCAAGATGTGTCGAAATTGCTTTATAATGTTTGATCGGTGGTAACTTTGAAGAACATTCTAAATTATATACGAACTAATAGTGAAATGAAACCAACAATTTTTATTCTGATGCATTCGATATTTTTCTGTACTTCTTTATAAATACGTTTAATTTAATTCAAATAAAGCGTGTTTTTTGGGTTAATCAAATAAAATTTTGGGAAAGTAGTGCGTATTTGAATGTAGCCTGGGGAAATAGTTTATTTACATGGATAAATTAGAAATATGTACATATTTAGACACTCAATATTTAAGGAAAATTTTTCTAAAGAACGAATATGATATTGTTGAGTTTAAAATTCGCGCACTTTAGCTGAATGTCAAGCGAGTGACGTCATTACACATTTGTTTACTTCGTGAACGTCATCGCATATATACGTCACAGCAGGGTGATCTAAGAATTCATAATCCTGTAGTCAATTTCCAGACCGACCTAGGGATTATAGATTAAGGGTGATTACCTGATTTTATATTTATTTAGTAAACTAAGTAAATATTTTTAACTAAAATTATGAAATAAAACAATTTTTCATTGGCTTATACTTTATTACAATATTATGAAACACGTTTAACAAATTCTAATCTACTCACTAAACTTCTATTGTATTCCTTAATTTTATTTGAAATTGAATCTTTACGAATCTGCGCGATTTTATTTTTTAATTTAACATCCTTATTATATTTATATATAATATAAAGTCTGATTTGGTTTACAGATAAATGAAGATATTGCGTAATTTTCCTGTGCCAAACTCATCTAAGTGCTTCTGATATTTGGTAAGTCCACATTAATAAATATTCATGTTATACAATTTGTTTCGCTACATATCTTGATATCAAAATTGTAACTCACAGATACACTCATCAGGAGGTAGATTGCATATATAAAGAACAATTTAATATATAAAAACTATATACATTTTTTTCAAATAGCCTCCTATTTTGTTTTAACATTTTGTACCCAGTATGATCACCAAAAAAAATAATTAGAGAATTTAATATTTGGTGAAGGATCTTTCTTCATTGTCCTGCGTGGTCTTGGTGGCCTTGGTGTTATTTCAAACTCAGTGATTTGCAAAAGAAGAAACTGGAATTAAAATATTAATTAATTTACAAGCTATTAGCTAGCAAATCCAAGCTAACAGTAGCTAATACAGGGTGTCCCGTTGGTAGAGGTAGAGGTCACAAAGGCGATTCTAAATAACCCATATATAATGGGTCTATTGGCTTCCATAACCGAGTTACAGGGTGTTTTATCAATTATGCATAATTATTCATTTGGCCAGTACTTTTGAATCACTTAGTATATCTTTTCCATTTTTGGCATACAGCTTACACTTCTCACGAATATTGTACTGAAATATTGAGAAATATGAAAATCCAGGTTCGGCTTTAGGAAAAATTGAAACGTATTAAAAATATCAAAAGAACACCCTGTATATCACAATTTTAATATTTCCATTTTAGATCTGAAGAGAGGGGAAAAAACTGAATTGAAACAAGTTCGTTAATTATTAGTTGTTGTTAGTTACTATAAGCGTTTATTGTCTCGCTTTACTTTATACAGGGCGTTTAAAAAATAAATACCTATTTGAATATTTTCCCCTAAATACGGGCCTGCAGGTACACCAGTACAGTGCAAAATTATTTTAAACCAAATAAACAAGAAATAGGTATATGACGCGAAGTGAATTTTTAATATTGTTAAAGAAAAAATGTGTTTCATAATATGGATTTTCATATCTCTCAATATTTCAGTACATTATTAGTTAGAAGTGTAATATGTATGGTAAAAATGGAAAAGATATACTAAGTGATTCAAAAGTTCTGGCCAAATGAATAATTATGCATAATTGATAAAACACCCTGTAACTCGGTTATGGAAGCCCATTATATATGGATTATTTAGAATTGCTTTGTGACCTCTACCTACCTTTAAAATATTTCCGTTTACCAACGGGACACCCTGTATGGAAGTAGAAACATGTCATAAATGTGGATATATGATTCCACCGAATATCAACAACGTAAAAAGGTTTAAAATAGGATATTTATAAGTAAATTCAAAGTCACTTCGTATATAAGGATTAAGCGAGGTATATGCACAATTCTAAAAAAATACCAGTAGTAATTTTAATTATAAAAGCCAAGGATAAAACATAAATCAACACATTATAATTATCGAATGAATTATAGTTTAGATTCTATTCGAAAATGTCCTTAATTTCTACGCAATTGTGTGAATCACTTGCAGACTAATGCATAAATGAGGACGTTTTAACAAAAAAGCAAAATACATTTTATATATAGTGATAAGGTCACCTTAATTTCAAGCTTTTATTAAACGAAAATAGAAAAACAAGAGCTCGAAACAGTCATACATTCCTGGTTTTCGGAGTCGTGCTGTTTTCGTAGTTCCAGAAAATTTGCTACAAAGACGTTATTAATTCTTTCACGGCTAATTGCTAGCATAAATTGAAACTGGGAACAGCATATCGATGACGCGTTGAAAATAGTTAATATTAATTGTTCTCCCCGAGTTATTTTTATGCGTAGGAACGGGAGTGAGTGAGCCACGGAGAATTTACACTTGACATTAATTAATACTACAATTTTTCATGTCCACTGGTGCCTTGACTTTGTTTGTTTATCAACGGTAACTGGCTTGACATGTAAATCATAATATTGTTCGAGTAGAGTTTACTTAAACCGTATCTTGGTTGACAGTTAGACAAAAAGGTTATGAAAACTTCTACTTTATGTGCATATGTATTATATATTAGGCCAAGATCCGAACAAGTTTTAGTCTCTACTTACTGCTTTATAGTTTTAAAAACATTTTAGGCTCTGCTTAAAGTACTCCAAGTATTAAAACTATTTTTAATTAAAACAACTTTAAATCTTACATTCTCTAAAGAATAACAATATTTTACATATACTTACTTTTTAATACACATCCCTACCGGATTTCTATATATTAGTAAAGTGACATCCTACCTATTTGTTGTTCCTGAAGAGTTGTACTCTTCCGCTCTTTTATTTTTAATAATAAACACCACGACATCTCCAAACATTTTAACTAGATATTTATTTGTCGAGGAAATAAAAAAAAATAAGTATCCATTGTGTAATAAGTCACTGTAGATTTTACAATGACAATTGCAGGACCTGTAAATCTAAATAAGAATCATCTTCGTGCTAGAGTATCGCTTTTTCATTACCTTTAATTCCTTTGTATCTGGAATCCATTTCAGGACTACCATGTTGTACGTATTCAAAAAAATGATGTTTTTCGCAAATCGGTATGAAATTTTGACATTCCAGACAAAATTTCCTAAAGAAAAAGTCAAGTTTTCCTAACTGTTAGGAAATATCATTTCCTTACAGTTGTTAATGTTCTATATAAATGATTGAAAATACGTTGTTTATAAAGAATTAATTTTATATTTTGAAAACCTCAATGCATTGCAGAATACATTTTAAATTTAGTTTGTTATATTTACAGTTATTTGTCAGTTAGTACAATTATTCAATATTGGAGGAACATTATTAGAACTATGAGAAACATTTTGGACAAAATGCGGGGTAGTAGGGTTATTTTGTTGAACATTTTGTACTGTGAAAATTTTATTTGCCACCTTAGCCTTATTGTTAAGAGATTCTTCAATATATCCTTCAGCAACGTTTGATGACTTCCATCTGCCATGCCTCTTTAAACCAATATTGTTGCAGAAGACCGACGAAAGCAGTGACCAGTATATTCTTTCGGATTTACCAAGTTCAAATAAGTAGCTACCATTTTAGGCATTTTTCTAAATTGATGTATTCCTACCACTTGTCTACAACCCTTTCCGCTTTGATATTTATAGAAAAATAGGTCACTGTTCATATTTTCGATAAACATTCAAGTACATCTGATTAACTACAAATGATCTTGGTTTGTTGATCTTCGAATCAGGTATGCCAATTAAAAGCTTAGGTCTTCTATATCGTGTAGAGTCATTCGGACTAACTCATCCATTCTACAGGCCCCAGAAATACCAAATTTTAAAGCCACCTAAAAAATAAATAAATGTGTAATCTAAATAGAAATTAAAACCTTGCAAATTACCTTAATCATTAAATTTTCTTTATCTGGAGCTTCCTGGATAAATTTTTCGATTTATTCCTTCGTTAAAATCTTAGATTTCTTTGTACTATAACCTTGAGCTTGTCGTTTCAATAAAGAACGAAGTTTTGAATATGTAGATACATCTACATTGTGTTTATTTGCAAGGGTTGACTTCAACATTGAATAATTGGTCCATAATGTTGAAGATTTCATCTTTAAACAAAGGTCGAGGAAGTATGCCATTATAACATTTTCCGAGAAAGAACTCGTATTTTTACTCTTGCGATAGTTCATAAAACGTGTATATGCATATTCGTACTTTTCTCTTGATTTCTTTGGCAATAATTCGAATGAAGCAGTATTCACTGCCTCAACCAGCTCTGGAAGAGTCCCAGGAATGGAAAATTTTGTACTGTGTACTTGAAAATACTGGCAAGTGGTAACAGGTTTGCTTTTTATTGCTCTGGCTCTTGCTTAGCTCCAGTGCAGGCTGCTTATTGTTTGTTAAAGTCTACTATACCATTAAGTTATTACATATTTCTTTACTTGTTTATGGGACTATATTTCATGTAATTTCTTCTCATTTTACAATTTTTCCGAGATTTGATGGCATGTTGCCCAAGGTCCGATATATATTTGGCTTGCTTTCCCTTGATTAGTCATATCGTTTGTTTGGATGTACTGTTTGTTTATTAAAAGTGAAGTTAATCTGCACCTAGGTTCCAGTTGGAATAGGAGGTACACCACCTTGTGGATATATGCATATTTTATTCCATGTTGCTTAGCAGCTCATATTTTATTCCATGTTGCTTAGCAGCTCTGGCTAATGAGTCGAAGGAGGTGCGAACAAAACCTTTTCCTTAAATGTTTTTCAATTAGTTCTTCGATTACTTTCAAACTGAATGAAGAAAGGTAATCAGTATTTATGACGGCTTGAGATAGGTTTTTTCCATGTTTTCTAACAAGTACGAGAAATTTTTCTTTCCAGGTTTCTGGTATGTGCCAGACTTGCTCTGCATAGCGTATAGAGAGTTTTTATCCTGCTGGAGGAGATGCTTTGCACCTGTCAAGTAATGGTCATTTGATATCGTTATCAGTAATTATGGCTTTTACTATCTTCCTTTTCTGCTTGTCCTTACTCGTTAGATTGGTCGATAGTATCGGAGGCATTACTGTAGAATACTGTAGATACTTTGTATTTCTGTATTGTTCCAGTCAGTTCGATTGGATTTTTAGCTAGTGTTTTGTAAAAGCGTACTTTTTCCGAAGTATTTTCAAGTTTTGGACAAAAAATTCGTCTAATATGACAAACTGTTTCAAGTCCAGTTAAGTGAAGGACTAAAGCAACATCTGTCACTCTTTTATTATATATTAGCAGTCTGAAAAGTTCGGTTTTTCTTTTTGCCAAGTTTTAAACGTTGAACCAAGGTGTTTTGATGTGATCTCTGTTTTGCACCCCTTTTTGGGACATTATTGGTCTTATTTAATATATATCTACCTTGCAAACGGTTAAAATGTACAGAAAGTAAAATATTTAAATGACCTTATTTTCAAAATATGTCGAGCCAAATATTTATTTCAAAATTACACTAAATAGTTAAATATGATCGAATGTGTGCAATATTTCGTAAATTCAATAGCGTTACTTCTAGACAACTCTTATTTGCGTTTTATTGTTAAAAAAAACAATTAAGCAAACATTATTTTATTAATTGAAATATTTTTTTGACCTTGTTACTCCCAATTCGATATTATATACGTCAGAAAAAAAATTATGACCAAAGTTCTGAAGGAGTCAAAAGGTTCAATTACACATCTAAGTTGCTGTTTATATTTTAAAATAAAATCCGTTATTTCAGATCTCAGTAAACAAAAGAATGATCAAGCATATTCTAAAAACTTGGCACCGTGACCATATGTTTGTCAATAAAAATAGGTTAATTAAAATTATACAACAATTATGCATTTATTTAAATTAGACAGTAATTTGATACAGGTAGATAATTTTTGATATAAATAATTCATATTCATGAATACTTAAATATTTGTTTAAAAGCAGAACCTGTTTTTACTAATCCCACGATATTTTGACTATTTTCATCAACGCAATTTAGATTTATTCAAAATCTAGTTTGTGGTATGCCCTAAAATGGAAAAAGAACTAGAGATATGATATCCTTGAAATATACACAGTATAATTTTTCAGGCATGATAGTCGGTTAGCTAATATACAGAAATATGAAAAGAATTTTTGTTGTTTGTACTAGTACAAAAACTTTAAAGAAGTGGATGTGAACTTTTTAAAACTTACTAACGAAATTATCTTTGGAGTTCGGCCAGGTCCTGATCTGCTCTCTTATGGCTACTTCAATCGTACTTGCAACTCTTAACGTGGGATTCAACGGCGCTTGGAGAGGCACTCCCCGCTCCAAACTTGTCAGTTCACGCGTCGTCGGATAGGGGAGGCTTTGCGATCTTAAGTCGGCACGTCGTCTGTCGGTTTAAAGGAGTTCAAAGAGCCCGACCGAGTGGGTGCCTCAGCTGTAGAGCTCTGGACCCATACCCAAGGGTTGTGGGTTCGAATCCCACCGACGGCAGAAATCATTTTCCGATCAAATACTATTAAACGAGCAAGTTTTGTATGTATGTGTGTATGTGTGTCCGGAGGATCTCAAAATCCACTCGTCAGAATTTAATGATACTTTCAGGGTAGACTAATTCCTGTCTAAAAATGCCAAAAATGCAGGTCTCATGTCTGTGAAAATTCGATCTTACGAGATATTTACAAGAAAATTTAAGCTTTTAGTTTATTTCCTAGCAACACAGAGATAATATAACCTGTTTCTATAGTAAATTTTTTATTATATATTTTGTTATGTCATTTTGAAAACGACTTTCATTCAAGAAAGTCGAAACGTCAATTAAAGCCCCCGTTTTCTTTAAAATAAGTCGTTTTATTTCCATTAGAAGAAAAACTGATAAATATTAGTTTAATTTGTCAGTTTTTGGCATTGTCAAAAGTCATTGTCAATCATCGATGGAAATCATATCATATTTTTGTGCGAGGGGTGTTCCAAAGCAACGTTCAGTAACGTAGTCGCGATACATAATGTTGGTCTAACAGTGACCGGTGAGAACGTTGGTGGAGTGATGATGGAAAATCGTCATAAGAAAATAACCTATTTTTGTAAATATCAACGTCAAGATTTGACTTTATTTAATTTCGGGCATTTCAATCTGAAAGAATTCAATTTTAAATTTGCAGCTTTTTACAATGCAATAGAAGATTCCATAATAACCTACAAATTTTGACAACTACTGACACGCACATCTCTGAGTAGACGTTAAAATTATGGGGCCGGCTGGGATTTTCATGAATGCTATAAAACATAATAAATCAATATAGAATAGAAACTTTTGCGCGGAAAAATATTTTTCAAATTTTTTTTTTGAAAAAATATATGTTGGGATACTCACTCCCAAGACAAACAAATTCAGTGCGTTGAAATGATTATTTAATCTATTTTTCCAATACAAACGTATACAGAACTTTTCTACAAATGCCCAAGTAGCAATTTATAACCAGAATAAACCTGAAAAGTATAAAAAAAGGAAAAAATGTTCATTTGACGGACATAAATAATTTGCTTGTCAAATGACAGCCATCTCATAAATTCAAAGTTGAAAATACAACGCTGTCAATTCAATTTCAGAAATCGTGGATTTAGGTAAATATTTAATGTAACACTGTTAAAATAGACACTTGTCAAATTGTGCTAAAAATATGTGTAAGAGTTTTGGTTTTAATCATCTTTTTCCGAGTTAAATATTCGTATGTATATGCTAGACTTAATATTGAAACTCGGTTTGTTAAATTTAATAAATTTTCGGGCAAATATCGTTTTGGCGAAGAACATCTTGACTTTTTTTTAAAATGAAAAATGTAAATGTTTCTTAGTTACACAAAATGCATGGTAGACTCAAAAAATTTTGTAGATCCAGATATTTTTTAATTAAATAAAGAAAAATATAAAATTTTAGACGTTCGTAAATAATTTTCAACGGCTTTAACACCTGTAGTGATTAGAATTTTAGAAAAATTTGCCATTATGTCGAAGTTATTATGCATCATTTCTTGCTAATGATCATAAAGAATCATCAAAAGATCCGAAATAAGAGAAGTATTATTTAACAGCTTATGGTTAATATTTCTCGCATAAATGTTTATTATTTAAATCATTAATACTCATATTTACGAATGCGCCATGAATATTCAAATTGTGAGAAAATGAGAATTAAAATTAATATTGGCATTGAACTTTTTAATAGCAAAATCGAGAAGTTGTAAAAAGCTCTTTTCGGTAGAGTTAGATAAAAGATAATTTAATACCAAAACGGTACATTATTACGTTATAGACAGTGTGGATCAGAATTACTGGTACATAAAGTTACCAAAGATTATTTGAACCAAATATGAGGATTTGATCAAAATGCTTTGTTATATTAGATGTTATAACGTTTGTGTGGGGAAAGTAAAAGGGTGTTAAATTATTTTTTCACTTTTTTCTCAATATCCCCTTTACTGGATTTTACTAAAAAGTAGATGGTAGCACATCTAAAAATGTTATCTTATAGCGGATATAGCTATTGACTTGTACGAGCTTGGAATTTTATTTATTGGATTCGAAAAGCCTAACCGATGAAGCCGAAAGGCAGAAACAGGTCTTAGGGTGTCGAATCTAATAAATTAAAATTCCTTGCTGGCTTACTAACTTTGTACTAATCTCTTAAAGGGATAAAAAGAAGAGAGTGACATCTTGACTAGATTCAGTCAAAATTTATTGTCAATACTCTCTTCTAACCATAGGTGGTAGCACATCTAAAAATTGCCTTGAAAGTTGATTGAGTTTTGGGTAGTTTTCGATAATCATTGGCTTCACATCTTCAGTCAAAATTCATTGTCAATACTCTCTTCTAATCATAGGTGGTAGCACATCTAAAAATAGTCTAGAAAGTTGATTGAGTTTTGGGTAGTTTTCGATAATCATTGACTTCACATCTTCCTTGTTGTTTGTAATTATTGCAGAGACCACGAAATTGTTCTTCTATGGATTCCACCGACTTTCACATAATATCAATACATTAATATCATAGTTGATGGGTATAGAACACTCTTAAGTAGAGGTAGTGATTTGAGTCACATTCTACTCAGTGGCGGCGCCACGGGAGGGCAAGGGGGGGCAGTATGCCCTTTACAAAATGTCGTTTTTAGCGCCCCCTTCGATCTTATAACTGGTGATGTAATTGCTGAATACCAGTCTTTTAGTTTATTATTTAGAGAACTTAAAGATAAAAATAATAAAATGCCTTCATTTAGTATTGTGATATACAATAAAGTAAACAATTTAAAGAAGCGAAGTCTAGCTTAGCTACTCCACTTAACCCCGTCATACAATATATACAATAAGAAAATTTGGTTTACGCAGAATAAATCACTGGCTCTAGTGAAAAACGGCATAAATAAAACGGTACTTTTCAGGAGACTGCTTACAATAAAATAGTCTAAACCATTCCTAAGCCATAACAATATTAGGTAAAGTAATTGCTGTCATAAAAAGGTTATGGGTTACTATTTCTATATTTATATCTTGAAATACTGCAATTCAATATTTTTTTTTTGCAATTTATTTGAAATGTGCCCTTATGAACGAATTATTGCTTTCCACATCATTAGTTGTTCCCTAGTAACAGCATCAAACTATTTTATAATTATAGTTATGTCTCTAAGGTATCTAAAAAATCTGACGTAACGCGATTTATGCCTTTGTGGACCTACTCATGTCTGGATAACCAATCTTTAGATCGATATACACGACGAGTTATGCCCTTAGTGCTTTTTGAAAATACTATTTAGGAGTAAGATAGAGTTATACCGTTTTGCTAGGGTATAGAGTTGGACCTGTCGGTGCTAAAAAACGAATAAAAACATAAGGGCATAACTAAACTTATTCCTGTTTTCACTAGAGGCAGTAAAATTTTGTATCAGAAACGATTGGCAATGTCAAAATTACCGGGAAAAAATGATTGGGTCATTTTTGAGGGAAAAAGTGAGTTTTACAGGATATAAATGGACCTAGAATCTACAAAAAAAATCAAAAAAATTAAAATTTGGTTTACGCAGAATGAATTTTGTATAAGAAACGATTGACAATGCCAAAATTACCGAAAAAAAAATGTTCGGGCCATTTTTGAAGGAAAAAGATGGTTTTTTAGTATATAAATGGACCTATAATCTACAAAAAAAATTCTAAAAAATTAAAATTTGATTTACGCAGAATGAATTTTGTATAAGACACGATTGGCAATGTCAAAATTACCGAAAAAAATGTTTGGGCCATTTTTGAAGGAAAAAGTGAGTTTTTTAGGATATAAATGGACCTAGAATCTACAAAAAATTCTAAAAAATTAAAATTTGGTTTACGCAGAATGAATTTTGTATAAGACAGGATTGGCAATGTCAAAATTACCGAAAAAAAATGTTTGGGCCATTTTTGAAGGAAAAAGTGAGTTTTTTAGGATATAAATGGACCTAGAATCTACAAAAAAATTCTAAAAAATTAAAATTTGGTTTACGCAGAATGAATTTTGTATAAGACAGGATTGGCAATGTCAAAATTACCGAAAAAAAATGTTTGTGCCATTTTTGAAGGAAAAAGTGAGTTTTTTAGAATATAAATGAACCTAGAATCTACAAAAAAATTCAAATTTGGTTTACGCAGATATAAGAAATATTGCTTAGATTTTTCTGTCGTTCTGGACGAGTTTAAAAATATTACTACTGTAAATAATAACATATATAGGTATTCTATTATTTATTTTTTTTATGATAAATACAGTATTACTTTAAATACATATGCCCCCCCCCCGCCCTTAATTTCTAGAACCGCCACTGATTCTACTCCTCGATATAATCTGATATCATTTGTTTCCTATTAAACAATCACATAGTCGACGATTGATCTTAATGAAGTAAACAGTGGGACTGTAAAGTTCAAGAACGAGTTTCCTTAAGGACATTACTTCGATTTTCCCTACACCCTACTTGTCTAAAAATAAAAAGATACCGACAAACATCTGTTAAAAAAATAAATGAATATATTGATTTATTCATCAAAAGTTAAAGAATAATTGCGTTACATTTTCTTTTTAGTCGGTGTTATTTTATCTAGCATTAAACGGCCGTTTATTTTGTCATTTTCCCATTGCATTTCATTGCATAAAACTCTCAAGTGGGTAGCGAACGTTAAGAATCTTCAAAGGATCCGACTGAATGGAGTCATAATTTCTTGCTGTTTTTCATTTCATCAATTAATAGTCACAACTTCAATTACTTACGGCAAGTGATTCTCGATCACAATAAATCGTTGTTTTGTGTAAGACCATTTAAGATTACCTGCCTAGCCCTACACTTTCCAGTTAATTAACCATCAACTGCTAATTATTGCAGTCAAACGCCACATATTAATGCTGTGTAGCTGATGTATGGAACACTCTGTGTCTAGGAAATTAATGAGGCTACCGGTAGGTCCGATGTTTCAGTTCATCACGTTTTTTACCGCAACTCGAAAATTATTGCTTTATTCAATAAACTTCTCTCGGCTGGTTTGCCTTCAAAAATGCTTCGTTATTATGTTAGATGATTAAAAGGTGTATGTTATTAAAAACAAAGTTAAAAAAAAAATTGTTGCACGAATGGCGTGATTAGTTGGAATTTACAGTAAGTCGGAAAAAAAATTATTAATTATTTTACGAGTAATATTTAACTTAGATGTAACTTTTTTTTTTTTTTTTTTGCGGAGGTGAAGGAAAACCCTTTATGGGGAAGTTATGAGCCTAAAATCTCAAGGTCTACTGTGAGACTCTCCTTGCAAAGCATACTCCATTACCTACGCCTCTCTGGTGTGGTGGCCAAAGACGCATCAGAGAGGAGCCATTACAAGACTAAGCAAGGTGCAAAGACTTGCATGTCTTGGAATCACGGGGGCAATAAAGTCAACGTCTACTCTAGCGATGGAGACACTATTGGGATTGCCTTCTCTCCACTTTGTGGTACAAGGGGAGGCAAGGCTTGGTGCCCTCAGACTACAGAACACACAAACCAATATGAACGTTGGGACTGGACATATGAGTATCGTCGGAATAGTGACCGGGGACGTATTAGGGACGAGAACAGATCATATTCCGAAAAGATACGACTTCAACAACCCAATCAAAGTAGTGGTGCAAGATAGAACTGAATGGAACGACTCACAGCTCAGGAACATTCTACAGGGGAAAATCTGGTACACAGATGGATCCAAGACTGAGAATGAAGCGGGGTCGGGTGTGTTCTCTAGGAACCCGCAGACTGTCATCAGCTACTCATTGGGTACTCACACTTCTGTCTTTCAGGCAGAGGTATATGCTATTCTCCAATGCGCGAGGGAGAATAACAGGAGAGATATAACTAACGCGCGTATTAATATTCTATCAGACAGTCAAGCGGCACTCAAGGCCTTGTGCAGCAAGGAAGTGACGTCGAGACTGGTATGGGACTGCAAAAAGGAACTGAGATCGCTGGCAGACCATAATCACGTCAAACTGATATGGGTGCCTGGACATCAGGGAATTGCAGGTAACGAGAAAGCAGACGAACTCGCAAGAAGAGGCTCGGAAAACCCCCCAAACCATGGACGGACACTAGAGGTACCAAAGCGTACAGCAAGAGTGTCTGTAATAAACTGGATCTGGGACAAACATAAAAATTACTGGGAAAACGTCCCGGGAAACAAACACGGGAAAGAATACATCAAAGGACCGTGCCACAAAAGAGCGGCAGACCTGTTAAAGATGAACAGGAGCCAGCTGAAAATAGTTACGGGACTCCTTACTGGCCACGCGCCAGTTAAGGGGCACCTCAACAAGATGGGACTGTACAATGGTGACCTTACCTGCAGACTGTGCGGTAAGGAAACAGAAACAGTGACACATATACTGTGTAGATGCGAGGCACTGGACCGCAAAAGACAGCAAATTTTTGGGCAGCCAATAGGTGACCCAGAACTATACAACTCCCACTCAGTACAGGACCTGTACAAGCTTGTACAGGGCACTAAGGTACTGGACTGGGTATTGTAAACAGAGAGGGAAGATACAATGGGCCGACAGGCCTAAGTATCACCGGAGGCTTCGGTCAGACGGACCCAACCAGGGGGTAAAGTTTTTTTTTTTTTTAGATGTAACTTACATAACTTTTAGCAGATACTAAGCAGGACTGCTAAGAATTAATGTGTATTTGGTTCTCTGAATATAATGCCCGTAATCTATATAAACCCAGGTCGTATTTGACGCATAAGAAACCCTGAAATGATTCTATTCATTGTATAAATTTTACTTTTGGCTTTTACTTTGTAATGAATTTTGTTTGAATTGCCGCAACAGGAAGTTTTTGATTTTAGATGAATCTGAATGATTTGGGAATGTAAAAGAAGTAAAAATATATTAAATGAAAGTTAAAATGTGGATAAGGCTAACATACAAGTATAAGAGGAAAATCCGCGCCCTAAACAAACTTTTTATATGCTTGTACAAGCTCAACAAATTTGCCTAAATATTTATACAAATTTTGGCTAAGATAATAAGGATCTTGTTGCTCAATTAACAGAAGTGTTATACGACACAATAAGAAACTTCGTAAGAATTAAAATGTACAGTGGGAAAAAGCATTTTGATAACTAAACTGAAAACTATGGAGGTTTCGTCAATTCATTATGGTTAACAGAACAGAGATCCACTCAGCTGAAATAATACAGAAGAAATTAAAGGATACTAGTTGTTATAATATGACTTGAAATGTACAAGGATTGTGAACATGTGAACTAGCTGAAGCACAAACGAGAATTTAGGGAAGAACAACGAAAAATATATTACTTGAATTAAACATTATTAAGAAAGGATGGACTGATGGAACTAGCAGATGTATGCCTAATATGCCACGTAATAAAGAAACTTGATTAATTATACTTGATTGGGGAGGAAGTGATGGATGGGTTACTGTTTAAAATTGAGTGTTGAGAAAATGAAAGATTGTAAGATTCTAATATCTATTACCGAGTGATTTAAAACTATATTGATTCCGAATATAAGTACGACATAAAATTGTAATCCCCGCAAAAGGGCCTATATTAAGCGGTAAGACAAATAATTTTGTTCCAGCGCTAAATTTTATACAATAAAATTATTTTATGGTTTCTTATAATTCTTATAATATGATGTTTCAGAAAATATTGCCATATTGACTTAAATAAAGTATAAGTTACATAATACATATTCTATTACTTATTTAAATTAAATAACTGTGTTTATTAAAGAAATATTAAATAATTTTTACGCTCAGACTAAATTATTTCCTCTTGCCCTTCATCATCTATGTCCTACTATACATTTGTTTTTTATATAATGTTTTGAGAGTGTCTAATGCTTACACCTTATAATAATACAATAATTAGACTAACTAAACTAATAAATGCTGCCTTCAGACTGAAGTATGTACCCAGCCTTTAGAAAATTGAGGAAGTCATGATGACACCCAAGCCAGGGAAACCACCACATGAGGCATACAGACCGATCTCATTACTGCCTGTTATGTCGAAACTATTTGAGAAACTCCTACTCAAAAGACTAAAACCACTTATCGAAGAAAGAGAAATTATCCCTGATCACCAATTTGGATTTGGAAGTAAGCACTCGACGATCGACCAAGTTCATAGAATAACCAACATTATAGAGAAATCATTAGAAGAGAAAAACATTTGTGCTACTATCTTTCTTGATGTAACATAAGCGTTTGATAAGGTTTGGCATGAAGGCTTAATACATAAGCTCAAGATTTTCCTTCTAAAACAATATACAGATAACATCCATTTATATATATCGGAGAGATACTTTAAAATTAGACAAGAAGAAGCCTATTCCGATCTTAAAGAAATTAAGGCTGGAGTACCACAAGGAAGTGTCGTAGGACCTGTCCTATACTTACTGTACACTTGTGATATTCTAGAGTTATAAAACAATACCATAGCCACCTTCGCCGACGACACTGCCATTCTAGCAGTAGGCAAGAGCAATGAAGAAGCAACGCACAAGCTGCATACAGCTGTCCACCTTATCTATGACTGGACGAAGAGATGGAAAATTAAACTTAATGAAACTAAATCACTCCACATTAACTTTACAAACAAAAGGATCGATCATATTCCAGTCAGAATAAACAATAACCTGATTTCATATTCAAACACAGCAAAATACTTACCTTAGTGCATAAAAAGGAAAGAGAATAACTCGGACTGAAATATAGTAAAATGTACTGGCTAATTGGAAGAAACTACACTCTGTCTCTACATAATAAGCTTAAGCTTTATAAGCAGATACTTCAGCCTGTATGGACCTATAGTATCCAGCTATGGGGATGCACCAAAGAAAGCAACTTAGCAATCATCCAAAGATTTCAAAATAAAGCACTGAGGAACATAGTAGATGCCCCTTGGTACATTCGCAATTGTGATCTCCATCGGGATCTGGAAATGGATACTGTTGACCAGACCATCAAGAAATTAGCCAAGAGTCATGAAGAAAGACTTCATCATCATGTCAATGTCGAGGCTATCCAGCTCCTTGACAATACTTAGAAAGAAGACTTAAGAGGATCAATCCCTTTGTGTTAGTTTATTGTTTTTAGTGCAAAAGCAGAGCTTGTGTGTTCTACAGAATCTAAGGAACGCTGATGAGTATATCTTAGTTTTAAGTTTTAAACTCTATTAGATTAAGTTAGAGTCAAATTGCTCATTGGTCACTGTTGATCAGATTGTAATATACTAAATGCCTTTATGGGTGTTTAATAATAATAAAAAAATATAATGTTTTATACTATAAGTAGGCTAAAAGAACAAATCAGTTTTTCATAACCTGCTACAGATATTGTAAAAAATATCACGTTGTCAGTAAATTTAAATTTTAATGAATTAACAATTCGAGCAACAATTAAAGTCCTAAGTTTGCTGTGATATATGTAACTTTAGAAAAAGCCAAGTTGGGTTCTTTATATAATCTCTCTAAATCCATATAATCGGAAATAACCAAACAAGATGTAAAACAATTGAGGTCACATGTAGACTAGATTGAAATAATAATAATCTTTATCCAATAAATACAAAGAAGTATATCACAATAAAATAAAATGAATGATAAGTGCATGTTGCACTTGTTTCGCAGAAATGCCATGAAAAAACGTCAATAAAAATTATTAAATAAGAGGTATAATGATATACAGTGCCTAAAAATACGAATTACAACATACGTGTACAAATAATAAACAGTGGGAATAATAAATAAATATACAGTATATAAAATAATTGCGAATTAAAATTAGTTGTTTCAATATAGCAACATTCTTACGAAATAATTATGTTTCTATTGATATATTTTTTCAAAACAATTTTTTATTAATATTTAAGCGCAGTTCAAATGTTGAATAAATTTTTAATAATAGTAATACCCATTTAACTCTGTATAATCAAAAATTATTTTTATAATTATATAGCATATACGTCAAACGGTAGTGCCTAACTACTGTTTATAGCCTATTTCATGATTTTAATATTTTAATTAAATGCTGGCGCAATAGACGCGAGCTTAGGACTTAAACACTTGGGAAATATTAGTGGGTACCTTATAGTCGATAAAAATCTCAGTATGGCATATCTATGATATAGGTACTAAGTTAAAAATTCCTGCTACATTAATCAGGAGGTATGTAACATCTTAGATTCTAAGGCGGTGTGTAAGTATGAGTGAGGCTAATTTGTCATGAAAGAATCAGTGAGGTAACTTGTAGGTATACGATCATTTGGTCACTACAAAAAGACAAATGTTTGTGATGGAATTTTCGTGGAGGAGAAAGATTTCTTTCAATTTTAAGGCGGCGGTTTAATTAATTTTTATTTCAGTTTTGCCATAAGCGGCTGGGCAAATTCCTTTCGGGATAATTGTGGATATATAAATAAAAAAAAACAGAAAATTAATTAATTAGTTAATTAAATGTTATCTCAAAGTTGCACTATAAAATAACCCCCATATTTGAACAAATTGAGATTTATAGTTACTTTTGGTAAAGCGACCATTTTAAAACAAAAGAAAACAAACCAAATACCTAAAACGTCTCCTTGTATTATTTTGGGACGAATGAAATTAAAGACTAGGTGTACCTATGTAGAATGTTGTATCATAAGATATCCTGAACTCGATATTTCTACAGCTAGTCTCTGAAACTAAAATAAAAAATATTATTCATTCTTTGAAAAATAACTCGACACCGAGTTTTGACAATATTACAACTTTAGCCCTAAAAGAAATAACTGAATTTATTGCGAAACCATTATGTCACCTAATAAATCTTATGTTCAGTAAAGGAAAATGTCCAACTCAGTTCAAAATAGATGATAGCACAGTTTTTATGGCACAGGTCTTTATACCGGATTGTTCAATGCAGAAAAAAAGTAAATGTTGATATCTTCTTATCTGAATTTTCACTAGATTTTAGTATGACTACCCCGAAAAATCTCGAATACAATACATCATAAAATGTAAATAAGCAAACCCTAAGGGATTAACCAATAATTCTATACCTCAGTGACGGGGAACACGAAATTACTTTAATATAAAAAATAGTAAATTGTCAATATTAAGTACCCACATTTATTTTTATAAAGATAGTATACTTACTAGATATTAGGTTATTAAATTTGTTTGTTTGTATTTCGCGTACTAGCGTCATATAAACTTATTATAATTAATATAAATATAGAGTTACCTACCTAAATAAGTAAGTCGTTTTCACCCGATAAGGAGTCATCATCATCAGTTTCCTCACTTCACATAGAAATAATAATTGGTTCTATTGTATCCTCTATTGAATGCTATGACATGTCTTATAGCGTTTTGCTAATTGTCCGGTGAAATTTTTGATATGGAGTCACATAATAGTTGACGAACATCTTGAAGTTTAAATGTTGTATTGTTTCTCGCAACATATCCCTTCATTTGAGCCCAGATTAGTTCAACTGAAATATTCCTCAAAAACATCAGCAGTCATTTCTTCATGGTAGTCTTTCGTAGAATTTGAAATAAATTCTAGCAAGCCTCTATCAACAAATCCTTTGTCTCCTCTAATATGAGTGATAATTAAACGGTGACCTTTACCATTTGGAAATTTTAAGCCAGTAGACAAATCTTCTATAAATGCCTGACGAGTATTTGTAACCTGTTTATCTTCCCAAACTTTTTTTACAAAATGTCCTTCATTTATCCATGTTTCATCTAAATAAAAAATATTTTTGTCTTCTCTTCTTAATTTTCTAATTTCCCTTAAATATTGCCTCCTCCAACAAATAATTTCATCTTTCTCTATGACAGGACTACATAAACAGAAATGTAAATTTTAACTAAAATAATTTACAATCTGGACAACACTTTCTGCCGATTAGAAATTTTAATCCTTTCTAAGAAAGTTGAGGTCTACTTAAATTGATCTTGAGTTGTAAATATTTTATACCTGTAGAGATTACACAGTTTACATTTAAATAAATTGGTATTTTTAAAAATTTTAGGACGAAAATCCAAGATTTCATTTTGGAACAATTAATGCTAGACATTTTATTTTAGAAATTATCCGCCACTGATTTATGATATTATATTGGGGTTTATCTTCTGGGTCATAAAAATTTTGCTATCAATCATTTTGAAACAGAGTATAGTGTTATATCTATTATGAGTAAAGTTTTTGAAAAAGCTCTGAAAGAACGATTGGTAAACTTTTTAGAAAATAATAAACTTCTATCCAAATTCCAATTCGGATTTTGAAATGGAAAATCGACGATGATATTGCTATACTTACACAAGTTTGGATAGCAACAGGCTGGGTGCTGGGATATTTATCGATCTGGCAAAAGCCTTCGATACCGTAAGCCACAGCAAACTACTAACTAAACTATATGATATAGGCATTCGTGGCCCCACTCACACACTTCTCCAAAACTATTAGTAATCAGAGAGAGATAATATTTGGAATACCACAAGGAACAGTATTAGGCCCCACATTAATTTTAATTTATATGAATGAACTTTTAACGTTGAACTGGCATGGAATGATAATCTCATTTGCCGACGATACCGTGCTTTTATTAGATGGGAATTCATGGGAGGAAGTCGAAACCAAGCTAAACCAAGACTTGGAAATAATGATTTGCACAACGCTTGATTACGGTCAAAAGCTTCATGCGGACTGAATTTGTAACAGGCGTGTATTAAGGATTCACTTTTAAATAGGATTTTCTTTTATATAAACTGGTTAGTTGTATAGTAGATTTATTTTTAAGTGTGTACATATTATTACGACATGCCCTGTTCCTATATTTTTAATTTCAAATTCTTCGCCTGATTTACTTGTTATATCCTCAACAAATATATATTTTTCTAAGAAGAGTTGATCTATCCAAGTATGTATGTAGTTGTTGATATTAATTAACCTACTTGAGATGGGTCTAGAGTTAAATATTATTTTTAATTTCTAAATAGTAAACTGAGCATTACATAACTTTTTAAATCTGTGTTTTAAGTCCACTTTCATTTCACCATACTTTATTTACCAATAACAACAATACAGAGAAGAAACTTTTAATGAATGTTTGTTTAAGAATTAGATCCCCCACAGTTTCAAATAATAAACTGTGATCGATAAGAGAGGAAAAGCTACAAAATGTAGGCGTAGCGGTAAAGTTAATAAATACGTCAATATTGAAAAAAATATAGCCTCCCACACTAAGTTTACAGAATCAATGTACTGAGACTCATTAGAATGCTATGCTTTTTCCATAAACCTTTATGTGTAATGTTTGTTTAGGTGTTTGGTGTGTGGTCAGGTTCGTAGACAGCCGTAGCAGTGGTCTGCTGGACATAAAAACAACATTTTAGGTCTCGTTTGTATAAAATAATTAGTTAAAATGGCTTTAGAGGTAGAACATATTTCACAAGCTATTTGTTACAAAGACTCATTATTTGTAATCATGTTTCGTACAAATAATAATAATAATAATAATAATAATAATAATAATAATAATAATAATAATAATAATAATAATAATAATAATAATAATAATAATAATAATAATAATAATAATAATAATAATAATAATAATAATAATAATAATAATAATAATAATAATAATAATAATAATAATAATAATAATAATAATAATAATAATAATAATAATAATAATAATAATAATAATAATAATAATAATAATAATAATAATAATAATAATAATAATAATAATAATAATAATAATAATAATAATAATAATAATAATAATAATCAGGGGGGTGGGTGGGTGGCTCAGCGGTAGAGCACTGGACTCATAATCCAAGGGTTGTGGGTTCGAATCACACCAAAGGCAGAAATCTTTTTCTGATTTTTAATTAATTAAAAAATTTAGAAATTGATTTTCATATACCAGGTGTGATTCCTCACTCGACCATTCACTGTTGGGTTCTAATTAACAGTGCTGTTCCTAAAGTGGCGCTGGGAAACAGTAACAAAGTCTACACAGAACACGAGGCTAATGGCCATAGTAGTCGATGCCGTTGACACAGAAGTAAAAAATAATAATAATAATAATAATAATAATAATAATAATAATAATAATAATAATAATAATAATAATAATAATAATAATAATAATAATAATAATAATAATAATAATAATAATAATAATAATAATAATAATAATAATAATAATAATAATAATAATACTATACGCCCTGCAATTCACTCCCTTACTCTGCAGGGACGGCTATTATTATTATTTGCCGTGGCGCTTTGGGGCGACATAGTGATGCTTGATGGCGCATTTGCTTTACAGTTGTGGGAAAACCCAGAAAAACCACACAACACCATCATCGACAACGATGGACTCCCCCAGGATTTTAAATCTTTAGAGAAGATTATAGAGATGGAATAACGTATTATTGAGACGTACTGTAACTCTTATCTTTCTACCGACCATTTGAAGTATAAAAATTTGTTAGTTAAGAGGGTTCTATACCCGTCCACCATATTGGAAACGTTAATGTTCATATTGTGGGCTTAATATTCTAGATTGGCGCATGTTAACTTTTAAAGCAATTAAAAATTAAAAGTTGCTTACCAGATTTATATTTCGAATTTGTTTCGAAAGGTTCGTATGCCCCTCCTACTTTGTGACGTCAGTCTCAGGATGTCTGTGTGGTTAGCGAGATTTCTAAACCTAATAATCCAGTGAATATAGGTCGGTTACCTTACAAATATTTGATATGTTGTCTAGGATGGTTAGTGAGTGTTTTAAATACAAAATGCACAATTCCCCCCACTCCGCACCCGTCGCTATATTGAAAAAATCGAAAAAAATCGGCAATTTCTTCAGATTTTCGTTTATATCTTATATAGGTGCATTTTAGCTAGAAAATTATGTTATTAATGTAGGTAATTAAATTTCCTATAATTTACGTTTTAAATTTTGTTTCTGGACAGATAGTAACGGAGATATGCACATTGGCGATCGTATCAATTAATTTAAGACATATTACCTTAAGAAGAATTCCAATTTTCTTTGGAAATAACACAAAACGATACAATGAACTCTGCAATAAATGAAGTCAATGTTAAATGACGCGTTGCTATCACAGTAATATGCAAACAATCAATAATCCAAAGGTAATGAAAAGGATTTTTTTTTGTTGTTAATGACATGGTCATTGCATACGTACGCCAGCAAATTACCATGTAATTGATGATAAATGAAAAAGTAGATACGTCGACAATTGCTATTTTATAGTATTATAAAAAGGAACTTTTACAACAAAAGATAGGCAAAATGGAACTTTCTCTGTATTTTTTGATCATTTGTCTTTGCTATTTAAAGTAGTATTATCAGGAAGTTCCTTTTTAGTACGAACGGTATTCAATCAAGTTTTCCTTGAGTTGGCTTTTTCTGTTTCAATCTGTCACTGTTTTTTTTTCAAAAAGAATCTAATTGTTCTCCGATGAAGTCGAAATGTCCGTAAGGAATTACACAAAAAAAATAGATTTAATGGTTTTGTATACAAACTTTTATTATTTTTAATATATTCTTTATTTAAAAGGATTCTAAAAGATGCATTTTTTATATGTTTCGAATCACTTTATGTTGAATTGAAAAAAAATCATGCTATTCAATTGGATTTGCTGGTTAACAAAGCGCATGTCTTTTTTATTTTAACTACGAAAGTGTTTGCATATGCGTTTTTTTCGACTTTTCTTCTTCTTTTTTACTTCTTTTTTCAAGTGTTTATCTATTTTCAATTGCAGAACAGCATTCTGTCAAGCCGCCAATGCCGACAAAACAACTTGTCGGCACATCTACAAGCCGCCAAAGCCGATCAAAGCAAAGTGTTTGCACATTTGGGAATTTTGTTTTTATATTTTTGCAAATGAAAATGGAAAAGCTACCTACTACTTTTAAATTAAACATTAAATTTATTTGCCATATTATTATTTTTTTCTTAAAATTAAGTAATATGTTTTCAGTTATACTAAATTTCAATACTATACAGGGTGCGGCAAATAAACGGTCAATTAGAAATATCTCGAGAACTAAAGGTATCTGAATTATGAAAATTGGCATGAAGGGGTTTTGAATAATAAGCTATTTAATGAAAATATTGCCGTCACCATTATACTTCCGGTTATACCGGAAGTTGCACATAACTTTGTAAAATTTGAAAAAAGGAATTACGCGAAGATTGTGGATTCCGTTTTTATTCCAATTTTGACAGCACCCTGTATAATAAAGAAGGTAACTTCACAGTGTAAACGATAAAGCGGTATGTGGTAAATAGTTCCTAAGAAATTTAAACTTTTATTCAAATTACATTAGAGGATATTGAATTTTATGTACATGGTAAAAAAGTGTAATTTTTATATAAAAAACATTACAACTCGAAAACGGTTCAAAATAGGTATAGGGAATTATTAACAAAAAATGTTCAGAATAACGTAAATATTTCTAAAATTGAAAAATATACAGGGTCTTTCATTAAACATTACAAAGTTATGTGCAACTTCCGGTATAACCGGAAGTAGAATGGTGACGGCAATATTTTCATTAAATAGCTCATTATTCAAAATCCCTTCATGCCAATTTTCATAATTCAGATACCTTTAGTTCTCGAGATATTTCTAACTGACCGTTTATCTGCTGCACTCTGTATATAACAGGCTTGATTTTTGTATGTCTCATTTCTTGATCAACATTTAAGGTATTTCGTGGTCATTTTAATTTGACTTATCGCCGAACAAATTGTTCGGTATCTGAATTCGATCTGTGTGTATGTAGTGGCATCTGTGAGTCGGAAAAAACCTTGAAAATGGACCAAAATTTACCCGGATTCGAGGATGCTGAACACGACGGCGGTATCAGAATTTCTCTTTTCGCCAACTGAACCCCTAAAACGGCCACAAACTACCTTCTATAGGTGTTAAACGGGCAGGACATCATTCCCTTTAAAATAACCTCTTTCCCCATGTTTTCGAGAATGCTGAGGACGGTGGTGGTGTTAAAGATTACTTCCGAACCTCACCTACCCCTCCACAGGTCAAAGCTCACCCCCGAAAGACGTTTTTTTACAGGAAAATGATGTGCTGCCCGTTTAATCCCTTTAGAGGGTAGTTTTTAGCCGTTTTAGGGGGTTCAGCAATCGAAAACAGTAATTCTGATAACGCCATCGTGTTCATCATCCTTCCGACTCACAGACGCCACTAATGTATGTGTGTATATATGTGTGTATGTGTGATGATTCTTTGTCTTTGTGAATTTTAAAATTCTAACTTCAGATTTTGATCGAGCATCAAAAAGTAAGCTTAGGGTTTGATGTACCCCTCTGTACCACTTCGGGAACTCCTTCAAAATGGGGTCCAACATATGAAAATTTTGAAGCTTAAAATGAATTTAAAGTAGACGCATAGTGAATGACTATTTTGGTAAAAGTGAGTAGTCTGTGGCTGTTGGCTGTGTTGATTAGAATGAGAACTGAGAACTGTCAGTCTAAAATTTTATTAATAATGTTATTACAATTTGTTCGGTTTATAGCAATGCTGGTTATGTGTATAAAATAATTATATTTATTTTATTAAAATATTTGCTTTATTTCTATGATTTTATAAGTAGTATATAATACTTTTATCTTTTTCTTGGCAATTTTTGGTAGAGTTTATAATCCTATTGTTCTTATTTTGGACACAATATTGCCTGAAATTGAAAATACTCGTTCACTAGCTACTGAGCCTAGGTTTTATAGTTTTCATGGCATCAACTAACAAGTTTTTGGTTCTTTTATTCGTTGCCTCAAATATTGAAAATTCATCTTTCAGTGTCTTTGGATTTGTGAGTTTTTCTTCAATAACCTTATGAATTGGGTTTTCCATGAATTCCTTTGAAAATCTGATAAATACTTTCTTCGATTTTCTCTTCATCAGAATCAGTTTCCACAGAAGAATTTGGAAGTATTCTAGACAATAACTTTCCAGATAACTTAATAATTTCAGTTTTTCAAGCCAAAGATTTCTTTGCTGAACTTTAAATGTTTTGTGTATTTTACAAATACAGCAAAAGAGTTCCTAATTCTACTTATCTTCTTTCTTGAATTTGTTCTTCTAAATCATTAAATAATTTCAAACTTATATCAGTGTTTAAATTTTTTAGTTCATTTAACAGAAATTCAAATATTCCTTCACTTGTTAATAAATTGACATCTCGTCGCCCTAGGCCTTCAGCTGCTAGAGAAATCGGTGCCTGGACTTTATGAAGTTCCAAAAAAATGAATAGCAAATCAAATAAAATAAGTTAAAAAATTAATTTTTACATAGTTTGAATTCCTTTAAACCCTAATTTTTGGTAGCAAACTTTCTTAGATATTAAAAAAGCGTTTTCATCCATTCATAATTATTATTTTATGACTGGCTTTGGACCGGTCCTTTAGCCACGCACAAGGTACCTTACGAAGAAATTGATAATTATTTAGTTTTGAATAATAGTGGATCCAGGTTCATTAATGATTACAGATACTCTAATACCGAACAAATCTTATTCTTACTAGCATTTTAACTTAAATGCATCAGACTTTTATAACGCATAATTTCTTTATAAACTTATTAAAACTACTTTTAAATGATTATTTTTTTCATCTGTCAAAATCATTGTGTTTTATACTGATTATTTTTTTCATCTGTCAAAACAGTCAGATTTTGTGGTTTCAGCCAATAACAACTCAGGATCCTAACCAATCATTGCGTTTTATACTGATAAAACCGCTTCGTCGTTTTTGTTTTTTGATTAAACTGTGTTTACCTATTTGAGATGTCAAATGTAAACATTTATCAATTATTATTATACTAAAATGTATTGCAAATCTATGTTAATAACCAAATTTCAAAATGTATTTGTAAACTAACCTGTTTTTATTAGTTTATTTCAAAAACGCCTTTAACATTTTTACATACCTCACTTTAACACTAAACTTAAAATTAATTAAATTAAGAAAGACATCATTTCATTCTTCTTCTTCGCTTTTATTTAAGGCGCCGTTTCGCGGGGTAGCCAGTCAAAAAATCGCCTTGGTGGCCCTGTATGTAAAACTATAACAGCTCAGGTTTCAATTTAAATTGGTAAAGAAAATTTTCAATATTTGTTCAATATATGTTCTCTGTTTTTAATACAAAATGATTCAAAAAATAATCTTTCAAATACGACTCGTCCTCTGAAATTTTATAGATAAAATTTTTGATCTTCATACTCAAACGCCTTTATTTTAGGAAAAACCACTCAAACAAACTGATTTAAGATAAAATCACTCGTCCTGCGGACTCGTGATTTTATCAATCAGTTTGTTTTCGTGGTTTTTCCAAATAAAGCCGTTTTCGTGAAAACCAAAAATTTAATCGATAAAATTTGGAGGACCTTTTTTGAAATGTCAAATATAAACATTTAACAACTTTTATTTAGCATTATCAATTATTATTATACTAAAATGTATTGCAAATCTATGTTAATATACAAATTTCAAAATTTATTTGTAAACTAACCTGTTTATTCGTTTATTCACACACACAACATCAGTTTTTGAATACCCAAATATTAAAAAATTCATAAATCTCTTTAAAACTGACAAATGTCAAACTCTATATCCGAATTAAGCCAAACGCAATCACGTATGCCTTGGTGGCCCTGTATTTAAAACTATAACAGCTCAATATTTTTTGATGTTTCAATTTAAATTGACGAAGAAAATATTGAACATTTGTGTGTAAATTGACTCTTGCATAAATGAACTATATTCTTTGTTTTCAATACAAAATGATTCAAAAAATTAACTTTCCAAATACCTCTCAAATTTTATAGATTATATTTGGAGGACTCGTGGTATTACTTTTGGTTAAACAATTCTAAAAATATCTGCTCATAATAATTTCGGTGCTCTATTTCGTATTCCTTTCTTCCACAAAATAACTTTCTACAGTCCCAATTCTCTTTCGGTAACCTACTAACCCCATTTTACCATACTCCCACGTAGTCTAGAAAGTACACAGCCGTGGCATGCAACAGTTGGCAAAAGCCACGCTACTGAGGGAGGGAAATGGCCTCGTCCCTAGAGAGTTTCCGTGACGTGGCAGTCATTACTACTGCATTGATCCGAACAGCACGAGGATGAAGTTCAAGGTCGTCGATGAGGACGCCCGCCGGGACGCTTTCGATACGTACGAAACCCACCTGGTGGCAACGTAGTTATACGGTCGATGTTGCTACGTAAGAGCAAAGGATAAGGGAGAACACGAAAATGCTGATAACTGATATCGACAGCGGGCTCAGATTTTGTAAGAGTCTTATTTTATTTAGCGTTTTGGAGAATGTTTGATTTGACATAGGTCGTTTGTTTCGGGAAACAATTAAAAATGAAAATATTAAAATTGTTTGATATCTGGACAAGTTCTTGTTTTTTCAAAAGGGAATTTGTTTGTATAACAATATTTTCTTATATAATGACAGGGTAGAATTTCTTCCAAGCAGCCAATACATTTTTCTGAATTTTATGTTGAGTACCAATATAATAAAAATTGTTGTCCTTTCAACAATTTCTTGTGTTACCGCCCTATCGTCTGAGGTTATTTATTATTATTAAACTGTTTTGTTAAGGGTGCGGTCTTGTACGTGAAATATCAGCCAAATTATGTCAAATAAGATGCTGCCCGGGAGGTGCTGGTATCTCGTGATAAATGCTTAAATTAAACAAAATAGTTACAGAAACCTTCCTTTGAAATTTTCTCGTTACAGAAATCATTCTAGAAATTCACTGTTTATTATGTTTAATACAAGGGGAGAACAATATTTAGTATCATCAAAATGTATAATCTTAACTTTTTATTTTTCATTTATTTTCTTTGTAGGTATATTTTATTTATACAGAGCCTTTCAATGAAAACGATACTTCCATAAGATCTTTCTTTTAATTCTTAAAATTAAAATAATTTGTTACTGCGGCATTGATAATATCAAAATAACATTTTCTTTTCAGTTATTTGTTCCTCGTTATGAAGTACCTACTTATGTGAGAAACGAAAGAAAAATTAACCACGCGAACGATGAATAATTACGATTTAGGTGAACATGTCAAAGATATTTACAAGTCGGAAACAATTCGAAATAAAATGCCCTTTTCAAATGTATAGATACAGAGTGATGTTATTGCTCATTTCAAAGTTAGTATATAGCTATGATAACTATCGACACGTGCCAAGTTGCATCGGCGCTTCTTTGTAGATCAAAGAGCCACTCTTTAAGTCAAGGCGGCAGGCTTCCTTTGAACTTTGGTTCAGCTCACGGTGGCCCTAGACTCCTAGATAATTGTATCAAAGGAGTAAGCCGCTTTAGCAATATTGTTTCCTCGGTTTTATTGGTTCAAATTTTCTCCCGAATTTTTCTTGAAGACTATTTAAACCCGAGATCCTTGATTTTATCTGATAAAAAGTAAGCTTTATCATCTATTTATATTTTTGTTGTTGAACTATGCTTATTATTTTCTACACCTTTGAAAATGAATATTGACTATAGCTCAATGTTTAATTTGTTAATCCTTAACTAAGACCTAAATAGAATTAAAAAATGCAAAATCTCGCATCCCACTGTAATAGGTTATGCCGTTATCTCTATAAAGGTATATACAGACAACTCTCGTTATGCTATGGTTTTGTGAACATCTCAATCATGGAAGAATCACAGTACCTATACAATCTCAAATTTCAAATTATCCGCCAAGCCGGTGTAAGGTCGGAAAAGATTTCGTGAGCAATCGGACGGCGCCGGCGTTATTTAACTCGGGTTACTGAGGCAAATAATACAATACGCTTACCGTATTATAGATATTAACTTTTCACGAAGTGATAAATGGCAAAGGTCCGGAATTGCACAAGAGTCCTGCTGCCTGCGCATGCGTGTGTGAACTTGGGATTTGTTTTGATTTCAGTGTGTTTACAGTTTACACTGTTAAATTCTTTTGTCGTTTAGTGTTCTTTGAAGCCTAAAAAAATCTTACTGCTGTATTTCTTGAAAAAAATATTCCATAGAGTGTACGAAGCAGCGTTGATAAAAGTACTATTAAAGATTAAAAAAAATTGTCTGGAAATTAAATTTTAAATGCTATTACATTCGGAAATCAGTCGATTTAACTTTTGGTCTACAATATTATTGTGCACGGAAGACCGAAAAATATTTTTTTTGTGAAAACGTTCTTTTTTGTGTTTTAAATAAGCAGCTGTAAATTTTCAAAGCAAAATATTTATTTTTAGATTTTATACGAATTGAAATTCTATATGAACAATATTTTTTTCATATCATCTTAAAGCCGAGGTTTTACGAAGAAATCGAGCACTCTGATAAAGTTAAACAATTGAAAATTTGTAAACCAACTTTTTCGATTGAAAATTAGGTTTTCTTTTAAATTTTTGCACAATTGGACAAAGTGACGGGTCATATTTTTTAAGATAATCAGATAAAATCAGAACTTCAAACTCTCAATATTTTGCTTCGCGTTAGAGATATCGAAAAACATTAGAAAAAGTTGTTCAGAATATTATTTTAACCCCATATACCGATTTTCATGACAAAATTCGCATATTTAATTTTTTCATTATATTGGTCTATACACAAAATTATTACATTTTTTTAATTTGATAAATAAGTGTTCCATGGAAAGTAATAATTTGAAACATTGACAATTTAGTAGTGATTATAACTGATTAAGAAAAATCATGATTCCTACACATACTAACTATTAAAAAGTAAAAATTAATTTATTATGAAAGTCATACAAAATATCATTTATTTTGAATATATTGTAATGATGTAAATGTTGTCAATTGTTATTTAGGAATTTAGTTATTTTAAAATTATGTGTAGGGGTATTTAAAATTTGACAGGGTTGCTATGGGATGTTGATTTTTTTTTTTTGGTTTGGGAAGAGGAGATGTTTGAAAGATGTCAAAGTGGACAAATGGAAAATAAATTTTAAAAAAAAAGTAAAATCGTATAATTTACGGAATTCATCTCAATATAATATTATATTGTAATATTACCTCTAATTCTTTTCTAAAATACTTTATATATTTTTATTCTAATGGATAGATAACATATCGACACAAATAATTTTGAATTATTTTTAAAAATTCCCGCGTTATGACAGTTAAACGACATGCGCAACAAGCATCTCGTGTTCAGAGTAATAAAAAATATACATGCTCTAAAATCTCGTCAACTTTCAGACGAAACGTTAGCTAACCCACGTTGCCAAATGAACAGTTTCAACCAACAGCTGTGAGTTCCCGCGAAAATTTAAATTCATGATATATTATTATATTCGGCGTACTTAGAATGTTCCTTTCTGATTAAAGTTTTTTTAAATGTTTGGAGAGCAAAAACTTTACTTTACTTTATTTACAAAGACAATAAATACAATTGCAGCGTTCTTTTTGTGTTTTGAGTGCATGTTTCTTTTATTATGTGCCAACATTGCTATATTCTAAACCATAACAGATAGGAATACGATGAAATGGGAAAAAAATTGAATTTTTTGAAAAAATTAGAGATAAAAAAAATCTACAGAGTTTATTGATTTTCTTGAGTTGTATAGTAAAACCAAAAATGGCATTTTTATAGTTTGAGATAAAATTTGCTATAAGTGACGTTTATAGTTTACAAAATATCAATAATTTATTGTAGAATAATGAAAACAATTCAATGAATAAATTGAAACAGTTAACAAACAAAATATAAAATTAGCAATATAATTTGAAAAGAAACATTTAAGTATATTACATTAAAATAAAATTTAAAGTGAACAAATGTTATCTGAAATATAAATAATAGTAAAATTTTTTGCTGTTTCACGTAGTTGTGCTATTAGTTTTTCGAATTTAGCATACACTTTAGAGCCGCAAAGATTTTTTTATCGTTTTCTACACCTTTTAAAGCGATATCACATTTTATGAGAGGTCAAAGTATCTCACAACTGGGCTAATTATGGTATCACCCCGCTAAATATCTCAGCTGATGGGTTGGCATCCATTGCAAATTTGATTTGCTTCGGGCACCATCTTTCTTACAGCGTTGAAACCTATATGATCTATATATAATTATATATATATATACTGAATACCTATGGGTAAAGAATTTTTAGACGCCATTGTTTGACCAAACTTTCAAATTAATTTGAAATGACTTCAAAATTTCAAATCGACTGATTTCATAAATTAAAGTATTTTGATGTATTCTGATTAAACCACATTGTAGATAAAGGTCTAACTTAGGTCAAGTTAATGTTTATTTTTCTTATTTTTTCAGAATCGAGGATATATAGATTGTTAAATGCCACTTTTAAGTTTAAAAAAATTGGATGATTTTGAAGCTGTCGTTTTCATAGAAAATAATAAATTTATCGATTTAGAATAGTAAGACTACCTAAGTTAGACCTTTATCTTTAATTTGTCTGAAAATTATATTTTAAATCCTATTACATTCGGAAATCAGTCGATTTAACTTTTGGTCTGCAGCATAGGATTTTATACACAGGAAGACCTCGCCCTTAAGCATTTAAAAATACAACATAAAATCAATGATTTTAATATCGCGAAGCCCAGAGAGTCAATTAAATTTAATTCCAATTATATTTTTACTCTGCAAGTTCATTGGGAGGGGTAAAGGTATATTCCGTTTATTTTCTTGTTATGTTGGCAACCACGTAAAGCTGGTGCTTCACTTAGTTTCTCCTCTTTCAGATAATGGATATTGATTTGGATTTCTTTTGTGATCGTATCGCTTTGTTCATTCCCTCGGTATATACACCTCGACCAGAAGCGGATGAATATCTGAAAAATAGAAAAATAGATAAACCACATTTCATAAACTGATTCAATCATCGAACAATTACTTCATTGCGCGTTATCAAACAAATATATCGATTAAAATTCCTACACCAACCGATGAAACGCTTCAATACGAAATCGCTGATAATGAAATTTCCGATCAGTGATTACGATGTTAATCGAAATGCATCCATCTTTAAGTCGTATAATTGCATTATATAATTACCGGTAGAAAAAATTTAAATAAATTATGACAAAAGGTCTTATTATATAAATTGCAGGTTGGTTCGACCATCGAGGCAGCGAGGAACGACTCTAATTGGAAATGAAAGAAATATTAATTATTGGATCGCACTGTACATGCAAGAGTAGCAAACCAAGACAAATAATTGTATTCGAGCGAGAATAATGGGTGGAAAATTAGCAAGCGTACGAGCTCCCGCTGCTACTTTAAAGCACGATCAAGAAGAATTAACTTATAATGCATAATTTAGTCTACAACTTGATTTGCCGTCGTATAGAAATCGTGAACTATTTATAAAATAAACGCAGTTTTGAATTTGTTGTAATTTGGAAAAAAAATCAGTAAACACAGATAGTTTCCAATTTCCAATATATCAAACATATTTGCCATTTATTTTCTGACCACTGTAATTAAAAGTATTACTGTTATAAGCGCTTAAAGGTAAAGAAATAAGCACTTACCTTTTGTAAAAGTTTTGTGAAATTTCCTTATATTTTCGTTGTTGTATTTCATAAAAAAAAAGCACAACAAAGGATGAGAGAATACGAAGTAGTCAATGAAAAAGTAAAAGTTGAACTGATACGTTTAACAAAAATGGAAAAGGGAGTACCTACAAGCTAAAAGTTATGACAAACAAGCGCAAAACAAAAAAGAAGAAGAATCAGACCAAAGAAAAAAGGTATGGCGTAAAACTGCAAGCACACGACCAGAAAAACTCGGTTAAATTTATATTATAATTATAATATTTATCTAATTGCCAGAATTACACTGTTAAAAAATAAAACTTTTAAGAAAACCAGTAAGGAATTTTAATTTATTAGATTCGACATCCTAAGACCGGTTTCTGTCTTTCGACTTCATCAGTTAGGCTTTTCGAATCCAATAAATAAAATTCCAAACTCGTACAAGTCAATAGCTATATCCGCTATAAGATAACATTTTTAGATGTGCTACCATCTATGGTAAGAAAAGAGTATTGACATTAAATTTTGACTGAATCTAGTCAAGATGTCACTCTCTTCTTCTTTATCCCTTTCAGAGATTAATACAAAGTGAGTAAACCAGTAAGGAATTTTAATTTATTAGATTCGACATCCTAAGACCGGTTTCTGTCTTTCGACTTCATCAGTTAGGCTTTTCGAATCCAATAAATAAAATTCCAAACTCGTACAAGTCAATAGCTATATCCGCTATAAGATAACATTTTTAGATGTGCTACCATCTATGGTAAGAAGAGAGTATTGACATTAAATTTTGACTGAATCTAGTCAAGATGTCACTCTCTTCTTTTTTATCCCTTTCAGAGATTAATACGAAGTGAGTAAACCAGTAAGGAATTTTAATTTATTAGATTCGACATCCTAAGACCGGTTTCTGTCTTTCGACTTCATCAGTTAGGGATAAAAAATAAGAGAGTGATCTTGACTAGATTCAGTCAAAATTTAATGTCAATACTCTCTTCTTACCATAGATGGTAGCACATCTAAAAATGTTATCTTATAGCGGATATAGCTATTGACTTGTACGAGTTTGGAATTTTATTTATTGGATTCGAAAAGCCTAACTGATGAAGTCGAAAGACAGAAACCGGTCTTAGGATGTCGAATCTAATAAATTAAAATTCCTTACTGGTTTACTCACTTTGTATTAATCTCTGAAAGGGATAAAAAAGAAGAGAGTGACATCTTGACTAGATTCAGTCAAAATTTAATGTCAATACTCTCTTCTTACCATAGATGGTAGCACATCTAAAACTTTTAAGTTATTTAGAATAAGAATTTTCACCTTCGCCAAAATTGTAATGAAGTGCTGCCAAAATTTTAAAATTGGCTACCATAATCATCCACCAAAATTATGATTTTTATTTTTATTTTAGTTTTTCTAATGAAATTAATACCTAATTTGTCACAAAAATCATTTCATTTATATTTGAATTTGTATTAAAATAAATAAATGTTTAAAAAGTTTAAATACTAGTAATAGCACAGTTGCCAGAGCCACATTTAGACCAATATCTCTCATAAAATGTGATATCGCTGAAATCATTGGACTTTTTTGGGCGTAGAAAACGAATAAAAAAATCTTTGCTGCTCTAAAGTTGACATTTTTGAAAACAAAATTGAAAATTTCGTTATATCTCGAAATATTAAAAAAAAAAATAGCATCACGTGAAAGAGCGGAAAATTTTACTAAAATTTATATTGTAAGTTATTTAAAAAAAAATTTATTAGTATAAAGAATTAGTAAAAACGAATTTGAAAACTATACGCGCGCTAAGTAGCTGAACACAAATACGGCGTTCGGGGAAAAAACTAAAGTATCTTTGCCTAAAATGTACGCAAAAAAAAAACAAAAAAAAGGTATTTTAAAGAGGAGACTCTAAGCTTTCTCACGAGCCATTATTTTTCGTAATGCTGTTCATACATGTAATATACCACCAGTCTTCAACAATGTTTGAAAGATCGTTTACATATAACGCAGAAGACTGTTTAATACTTTCCAGTTTTTGAACTGGAAAATAGATTTCAGTTCAATTTAAAAAGCTTTCTCTTGTCACAACAATAAGTTTCTAGTATGTTATACTGAAATATTTTTATAAGTGCACAAGAGCGTTCTACAAAAAAAATACAGATTTTATTTTTCGGATTAATTCCGGATACAAAACTCATTCAACTAAGCTTTGGCAATACCATCTTTTTTCTTTTTTCAAATAGGTATCCGATTACATTTTAAATAATCTCATATACAGGGTGAAATTTTTATTATCAACATTTACAAATTTGTCTTAATCCGGATCTGGATTTTAACTGCAGTTCTTGTATTGTACGATTGGGCTATTTAAACAGTCTACCTGACCATATGGGTGATTGTCATGAAATGGGGGTTTTTGTCGCCTCCGTAACCTGTCCATTTTCCGCTTTTACGTCACGGCACTACGTTTACGGAAAAACAGTGCATTATTGCCGCGCGCCTAGGGTCTCAAACGATAGCAGCAGTGTTCCGAAACTGATCATCAGGGAATCAGATGATAACCCACCCTGCGTCACCCCAGTGGCTCAGATAAACCTCCAGGATCTTCATTTTGTAGATTAAAATAATTACCTTTTTTTTTTTATTTTCCTCCCATCAAAATATAAAAATTCTCGCCTATTAAGATTTAGAATATTATGTTCATCATAAAAAACAAGTATAAATGTTATTGGATTAATAAACAACGCGGGACTCCGCTTACATTATGAAATAGAATTCCATTGATTTTGTGTCGCCTCCGAAGCCATATAATTTCTATATAAACTTCTCACTGTCTATTCCTCGTGTGTATTTATGTGGAAATATACAGAAAGTACTTCAAAATAATGTTGAAAACACATTTTTTTTCAGCACTTTTTTGTTTGTTCACCAGCAAATCTCAAAAACCCCCATTTCATGACAATCACCCATATATGAAAGTTGTGGCTTATGAAAATGACAATAAGTATTGCTTTAATTGAACTTTAACTTGAAAAGTTTAGTAATATATAGAGCGAGATGTGCATTTATAAAAATATGTCAGTATATCTCAGTTTTTTCCATTCGTTTTAAATGTCTCATCCAATTTCTATTTTCTATAAAAATCTGACGTACAGCGTGTTAATAATAATAATTATTATTATAATAATTTTTATTCAATGCGTCTAAGTACATTCATTACATAGGTATAGAAAATTTTTACTTGGGTATTTTCAAATGTTACAAATTTTTCGAAAGTTACTGCTTGTGAAAATGAAATAATGCATTTGACGTTAACGTTAACGTACAGTAGTAGAATGGGATGTGCACTTAAAATTTTTTTTCACTTTAACACATTTTTTCCGTTCTTTTCAAATATCCATCCCAATTTTAAAAATCTGATATAGAGGGTGTTGTTTTGGGGATTTTCAAATTTTGCAAATTCTTCTTAATCAGGATCTGGATTTTAATTGTAGTTCTTACACTATAGGATTGGGCTCTTAACACGGTATACCTGTATTAAGTATGAGAGAAATCTACAGGGTGGTTCTAAAGTTACGGCTTATCATGGATGAAACACCCCGTATCTCGGTTATTAGAGAGTTATTAGAGAAACCAATGTTACTTGGAATCACCTAAGTACCCTGTATTTACAGTTAACGTATGTCGGTTTAACTATGAAACACCCTGTATAAACCAATTCCTAAATTATTACACGTTATAAAGTTTATTTTGAACTGTATTTAAAAAAATAATTCATTTCTGATTTATTTTAATAAATAAACACTATTTTGAAAATAGTAGTGGCGTCGAATGAATGCTGTAAAAAAATGATTATTTTAAAACATAAAATTTATTATTATTATTAAACAGAGACATTTGAATTATTTTTACATAATTCACAAGGATTTTTCCGTGATAAAGCTTATAGAGTCTCCTCTCTAAATTGCTTTTTTTGTTTTTTTTTTGCGTACATTTTAGGCAAAAATCGGCCAAAATACTTTTTTCCGAACGCCTCGCTTGAATATTTGCATTCAGCGGCTTGGCACGCGTAGAGTTTTCGAATTCGTTTTCTGATTTATAATAATTTTGTATCTATATTTTAAATTTTAATTAAAAGTATTTTTTTCGACTTCATTGAATTCAATATTTTTCTCATTCGTGTGAAAACATCACTAACTGCATTTGTTTCTATTTTTATACCTAGATGTAATTATTTCCATCGAATTATTCATTAAACTATACGTCAAGTTGGCATGGCAGAAATCTCGCGATGAAGAATAATCAGAGCGTTATCGTTTGATAAATGTGACATATGAACATCGCCCAAAAGTCTGACGCAAATGTTTTACATAACATGTCACAACTACACCTGGTGGGACGTCGGGCAGCAGGAATCGCCTCGCATTCTAGTATAAGTAAATTTAGTACAGACGCGTACGCAAATAGCTGCGTTTGACCGACTGATGCCATCTGAAAAATATAACATCAGCTGTGAAAAGGCTGGAAAACAACGACAAATGAATTACGCGGTTTGTGGGATACAACGTAATTGCACGAGATTTATGTTTTATTTTGACGTAGGAGATGTCTGTAAAAATGTTTGCTTTAATCTGCATTTCCAGATAAATTTAACGAAATCTTACACCAGGCGTTAATTCCCATGGCTTGATTTATTGCCAGAATAAAACCGTCTGTGCTTTGATGTCTGGATATCTCTTAAACGAACAATTATAATGCTACTTCGGTGTAATGCGTTACATGCAACCGCAAATAACAATTATTCTGGTGAAAACGACCTGCGATTATCTACTCCTCTTTTACAAATCGACTACATATATCTTTTGTACAAAAGGAGTCAATGCTCTTTACGAGTTTGACGGACAATACAAAAGTACAGCTTTTTTTCATTAATAAGAATCTTAAATTTTTTTGATTCATACAGACTTTCACTTTATTTTTTTATTTATGTATTCCACAAAATCGACAAGTAGTAATAAATCAAAATTTTATGGGACTTTTACAGCATAGCAGGCTCAACAAAATTTGGCTGGAAAGGACAGTATGGACGGTGACCTAGGAGGACAACTCCTCGGGAGGATGTACAATGGGTCAAATGTGGCCTAAATGTTGTGGGACTAACTCACCCTCCCTACTCTACAGATACAGATTATTACTATTGGAAGAAAAGAGTTGCAAGTAATATCAGATATCGACAAAAACATACATGAACATTTGATTCATCTTAAAAAATCCTTCAAAGAGTATTTTCCGAAGAAGTTACAGGACATCGACTGGATACAGAATCCATTCGCAAATCATGCCTAACTATCGATGGTAACTGTGTCAGACTATGAGAATTTGATCGACATTAAGTGTTCATCTCGTCTAAAACAAACATTCTAATCAGAAGATTCTAATTTGAATGACTTTTGGATGGGACTTAAAGGTGAGAAGGCTATTATGATTTGGTTTCAATTTCTGACGACTTGCAGATGCGAGACTGGTTTTTCTGCTTACGCTTACATCAAAAACAAGTACAGCAACAGACTGGATGCAGCTCCAGATCTTCGCGTTCAATTGTCAGACATTAAGCCTAATTTTAGTGCTATTATAAATAAATATGTGAAAAAAAATCATTCCTTACATTAGGATTCTTCTATAAGGTACAATCATTTTTGTTATTTTCAATTTGAGGATCTGCCAAAAAAGTATGATCAGTTCGGGTTTCATGGCCAAAAAAATTGGGAATCGCTGATTTAAACCATTGTAACATACCATTAAAGTACCTTCTTTTGGATAACTTTAAAAATTTCCAATTGATTTGAAGATAAAATATCTAGGCAACTATGTGTGAAGAAAAAAATAGGGGAATATAAATATATATTTTAAAAACACGATTGCTTAAGAATTTAAACTGAGATGGATGCCTCGGAATTTTAAACGCTTGTTAGAATAATTTTTTTAGAAAGACAATTTATCAGATTACGAATTTTTAAGGATGCAGTATTTTTGATGAATTCAAAATATTTAACTTAAATCTTAAAATTGTTAATGTGATTTTACATTGAATTCGAATATACAAAAACCGGGTATTCCATGACGTTTTTAACAGCCTGTAACTCAGGAACTAGCGAATATTTTTTTTTGAAAATTGGGACATATCAATTGGACCTACATTACTATCACTTGAGGTATATTTCAGATCTGTGACGTCGTCTGAGGCGCTGTGACGTCATCGATATGAAAAAAATTAAATTGGTCAAGGGGGTAAAAATTAGCTCAAATGAAAGAGATTTTTATCCCAAATTCAACGGTGTATCATAATGTGGGTATTGATTTTTTTTTTTTTGCGGAGGTGAAGGAAAACCCTTTATGGGGAAGTTATGAGCCTAAAATCTCAAGGTCTACTGTGAGACTCTCCTTTCAAAGCATACTCACTAAAAAACTTCACCCCCTTCACCTATTTTAACGTTATTTCACACTTTAAACACGTTATATTATTGTCGAAAATAAGTTAGTATAATTCTTTATATTAATACCCACATTATGGTACACCATTGAATTTGGGATAAAAATCTCTTTCATTTGAGCTAATTTTTACCCCCTTGACCAATTTAATTTTTTTCATATAGATGACGTCACAGCGCCTCAGATGACGTCACAGATCTGAAATATACCTCAAATGGTAGTAATGTAGGTCCAATTGATATGTCCCAATTTTCAAAAAAAAATATTCGCTAGTTCCTGAGTTACAGGCTGTTAAAAACGTCATGAAACACATGGTATACTCAAAAATAAATACGTAAAAATACAAAAAAATAATTTAATTCAATTTTAATATCGTTTAATATTTTTTTGTATTGCTTACGGTGAGAGTGATTCAAAACATTCAAACGTCTCGGTCGATTTTCAATGTCTTCGACTAACGACAACATGAGGAACTGATGATGGAAAATCAGGAACTGCATTTTCTTCAAAAGAGCTGCGCAAACATGTTGCTGAAGACGTGCTCCATCATGTCACTTCGGAGTTTATGAGTTTGATATGCAAAAAAAAACACCATGGTTCCGAAATGAAGTCAAGGAGAAATGCAAAGAAAAGAAAAAAGCATACCTAGATTATATGGAAAATAAAAATCCTCAAACATACGATAACTACAAAAGAGTGAGAAATGAAACACATGCACTAGTGAGAAAGATTAAAAACGAACATTGGGAACAATTCTCGAAAGAGATGGAACACGATTTCTATGGCTTACAAAAGGAAATGTGGCGCTTTATAAGGGGGCAAAGAGCAGAAACTAAAGAACTGATAGACGTGAAGCACATAGAGAAGGACACCTGGATAGATTACTTAAAAGAATTATATGCAGAGAAACAGACCATACAGAGAGAACCACAGACCCCAGAGATTACAACAAACACGAAGACAATAATTAGTATGTTAGAAGTAGAGGAAGCACAGAAAAAACTTAAAAACCGTAAAGCCGCAGGAAGAGATGAAATAGCAAATGAACTTCTAAAATATGGAGGAGCCGCGGTAACAGAACTAATTAATAAAATTATAGCAAGTAATACAGTACCAAAAGAATGGAAATCAAGTATTCTAATCTTATTATTTAAAAAAGGCGATAAGAAAGAACCGCAGAATTATAAAGGGATAAACCTACTGAATACAACTTTAAAATTAACAACAAAAATTCTATCAACGCGAATAAACCAAACAACAACATTGGCAGATGAACAACAAGGATTCCGCAGCGGAAGATCGTGCACAGATGCAGTTTTTGTGATAAGACAAATAACCGAAAAAGCAATCGAATATAATAAACCAGCCTTTATGTGCTTTATCGACCTGACAAAAACATTCGATAGAGTAAGGGCGAGAGATGTCATACACCTTTTATATAATAGAGAAATACCCTTGGACATTATAAAAACTATCGAAAACATCTATGAACAAAACACAATAGAAGCTAGAATTGATGGAAAACTCACAGACTCAATAAACATCGGAACGGGAATTAGACAAGGAGATTCGTTAAGCCCCTTATTATTTAATTTAATAATGGACATAGTAATAGAGAATGTCAGAGAAGGGAGAGGATACAGGATGGGGAACAAGGACATCAAAATACTCTGTTATGCAGATGACGCAGTACTAATCGCTCAACATGAAGACGATTTACAAAGACTGGTCCACAAATTCAATACGACAGCGAAAAGGTTCAATATGATCATCTCAACAGAAAAAACAAAATCACTGGTAGTTAGTAAAGAACCCATTAGATGCAAGATAGAGATCGACGGTAAATGTATCCAACAAGTTATGGAATTTAACTACCTGGGTATCGCCATATCGAGTTATGGAGATATCGAAAAGGAAGTGAAAGACCGGGTACAAAAAGCAAATAAGGCAGCAGGTTGCTTGAACGACGCAATATGGCGAAATAAATACATTAAAACTGAAACAAAAGCGAGAATATATAAATCAACGATAAGACCACTACTAACATACACAGCAGAAACAAGACCTGACACATCACAGACACAAAGAATGTTGGAAACGGCGGAGATGAGGATATTAAGAAGAATAACAGGAAACACGCTGAGGGATCGGGTACGAAGTGAACAAATAAGGAGAGAATGCAATGTGGAGGAAATAAACGAATGGACACTCAAAAGAAAAATAGAATGGAACAATCATATAAACAGAATGACGGAGAGTAGAGTAGTCAGAACAGCTAGAGACAAATCACCACTGGGAAGAAGAAGTATAGGCCGCCCACGCAAACGATGGAGTGACAATATACCATAGAGGAATAACTCATTTTTGAACAGGCAGAATTGCCTATAATGAAGAGAAGAAGAAGAAGATATGCAAAATAGCTAACAAGCTTCTGTTATGAGGCGTTTGAGAGAGAATGTTATCGACCATGCACGGTATTCGCCAGATATATGACTTTTTCTGGTTCTCCAATCTCAAATGATAAAAAAATTCGCAGAAGGAGCTGAAGGCCATATCGGAAAGTGCTTAAAAAAAGTGTTTTTACCACTCGATTAATTGTTGAGATGAGTATATAGATTCAAATGGGGCATATTTTAAAATTGTCATTTTTTTATTTTTGTTGTTACTTGATGTGAAGTTCGTAGGAAATTTTTTTTTCTAGGAAGATCTATAGCTTCCTCTAAATATTTGCCAAAATGTCTATTATTAACTATAAAGAAATCTACAAACATCATTAATAATTGGACAAATCGTTGTAGAATCAAATTAAATGAAAATAAATCGGTACATGTTAATTATACTAACAAAAACAATGAGTATATACCAGTAAGAATAAATAATACCCAGATCCCTTATACTAATTCAGCAAAGTATCTAGGTATTACTTTACATGCGAGACTACACTGGAAAGTCAAAAAGAAACGTGAAGAATTCAACATAATATTCAGCAAAAATGTATTGAGTGCTTGGAAGAAATTCTACCCCCAAAATATTGTTATACAAACAAATTCTGAAACCGTTATGGGCATATGGGGCACATCAGAGTAATTTACTCATAATACAGAGATTCCAGAATAAAGCATTAAGGAGCATAGTCAGCGCTCCCTTGTACTGCAGAAACAGATACCTCCACCTGGTCTTGGTGATGGTCAATCAGACAATTAACAAATTTGCAAGAAGTCACAGACAAGTGTAAGTGGAAGTGACAGAAAAAAAGCAGAGCTTAGTGCGCATTGTATAAACGTTAAGTAAGGTGTAAAAAAATCATCACGACTAAATAATACATCGCGAAGAACTGCCAACCATGAAATTCATGGCTATCTAGGATGCGGACGTAATATTTACAGCTAGGTGTTACAGAATGAACATTCTGACACTAGAGTAAGAATCAAATACGTATAAAATACACAAGAGACAAGTGTTTCAGAATTTTCTTTCAATCTCAAGAGCGAGAATGTTTATCTTCTGTTATTATGTGGAGAAAAGTAAATTTTAAACATTGTGATGAACAGCTACGTCTATTTAATTCATCGGTTCCAATACAAAGACTATTCCCGTTAGAGAGGTTGCGGTTGCCAAGAATTAGATAAATGTAAATGAAACCTACCTATAAAAATCCCGTAAGAAATAAACAAGCAAATACAGTCCCCAGTATTCCACTAGTATTTAATTATCCCTTACCTAATCATTAGCGTCGTCATTATCGATACTTTAATTATATTTTCTTGTTACTGGAGTCAAATGTCCTTAGTTTCAACGGTGGATAATGACGAAAATAATTGGCAAATTATAAAACTGGTCTTTCTCTCTCTTGCAAACATGTCTGTCGGCTGTCATTTTTCCTCGAATTCCAATGGATATCGAATTCTAAAAATTACAGCAAGAAACGGCGTGGTGAAGACTTGGCATTATATCAATTGATTTGTTGACGACGGCGAGGTTTGTTAAGTTAAACGAAACAACTGGTGCTCTTTATTTTGTTTCTCTTCAAAGAATCCAAATAAAATAGATCAATGAGAAATGTTCAGGTGCGGCTGGCTACATTAGAAAATCTAAAAATAAGTGGTAATATTTTTTTTATCGACGGCCCATCATCGTGTGGGCGGATTTGAATGTGAAGCCAAAACGTAATAGTCCTAAATGTATCGCTTCTTCTACACCCAGTGCCAACTAAATTATCGATAAAATCGAACAGCTGCTAGAGACTCGATTATTTTTTCGATTAGGTAACTTAATTAGTCAGAAAATAACAATTTCATAAAACTAAAACGTTTTACAACAGAATCAAATATTTCATTTCAGTAATCGGGACTATAATTTATTAGAACGCAAACATAAAAATAGGATAATATAAATGCGTAAACAACACTATTTGTCTATTTTTTACAATATCGAATTCAAATTTAAAGTAATTTACTTTTTTTAAAGGAAGCAGTCAAAAAAAGAATGGTTAGTTTTGATGTAGTTAGTTTATTTCCAAATGTTCCTGTCGATAAAACTCTTAATCTTGTGAGAAAAAAGTTGACAAGTGATAATATATTAATAAATTGAACTAAATTAAACGTCTCAGCAATTCTAGAATTATGGAATTACAAGCGATTTACAGGGGGGGGGGGATACAGGGGGTAATTACCCCCCATGATTATAATTTATAAAAAAACTTATAAAACATACACACAAAACTCTTTTACATAATAAAGAAAGTGGTGCTTCTTATAACGCGATAAAGAAAAATGTATGCAGCTTGCTTATTTTACTAGACTTTTAATAGTAGCAGTCTAAAAGTGTTTTTTTGTTTTAATCATTTCTAAGTACTTTCCTAGTCTCTTTGTGATTATAATTTAGTATTAATAAAGTTTTCTTTAACATGTTGTCTTTAGTCCAAGAAATGAAGTAAAATCGTTGAGCAGAAACAGATCGACTTGAAAATTTTTGCAAATTGTTAGAAAAGATGTTTAGTTCAGAAGTAGAAAACTTTCGATAATGGCGTTTTTTTCATCAAAAAGTGAGGGAAAAAAAGAAAATAAACTTGCGCAATCGATAAATTATCCTTTGTTAATGAATTAATGTTAAATACAATTTTTCATGAAAATAAACCCTTCCCGAGTTATAGGGCGTAGAAAATTACGATTTTCATCATAAAAATCGTACAGGGTGGCAAAATAAGAATGCGAGGTACTGTATCTTGGAAACCATCCATCGTAGAGGCTTGCGGAAAAAAAAGTTATACTAAAACGACCAAGAGGAAAACCTGGAAAATATTTTAAAGTTTCTGAAATGGCCGCTAGGGGGCGTAACTGCGATCTTGAAGCTAAGAAAGTTATGTTTCTGCGAATTCCGCTATATTAACCTACCAAAAAAATACCTGATCTTTAAAGTAGAGGATAATCTGAACCTTTTTTGTTTAACAATTTTTGCTATATCTCTAAAAATAAAGTGGTGGGGGGTATTAAAATGTTTCAGTAAAAAACACCCTGTATATTCGAAACGGCTGAGCCGATTTTATCAAACTTGGGCTAGTTGAAAAGAGCTATTCTTGAGCTACAAACGCTATAATATTTGAAGTTTTGTTAGTTTCAGATGTCGCCGCTAGAGGGCTTTTTTCGACATCTCGTCAGAAATCGTTAATTTTCTCAAAAAAATTAAACGCATTGGTATGATTTCTTTTTCATGAAAAAGTAGCTAAATGATGCTTAAATAAGCTCCCGAAAATCGCATCTCGATATCTTGTTCCTAACCTAAAATTTAGCACAAAGAAAATTTTATACGGAAATCCCTTAAATTTTTATTTTTTAAACTAATTAATTTCTTTTATTATGTAAGTTGTGGCCCTAAAAAGGACCGATTTAAAAAAGAAAAGTTTTTAGTGCCCCCGTAAATGCTCTAAATGCTGATCATCACGCTCTATGCATTGCTGAAGCCTCTCATGGGTAGACAAACCTGCACCTTCAATTTCGGCTCTCGGTATGTTACATAATGCATTAACAAATCCGGTTTTTCATATGTATCTACGACCAGTTGAGTTAAAGTAGCTCCAGTAGCCAAACGGTTGAAAATCGAGAAAAATGGTTTACATGTCTCTATCCTAACTTTTCAAATTCTATACTATAACAAAAAAAAGTTATAACTATACAACTTTTATTTGAAACTTCTTTTTCTATAGGCATTAATAACGGTAATTAGGGGTGGGTAATTTATAGTGAATAACCCTGTACCACTGGTGGTACATTACAATGTTTTAGTGGTACAATTTAATATTTAACATTTTGTTTTCAGAACACATATATTTTTCTTCAAGTTTTTGACTTTAACGACTCTAGCTTTAATATTGACATGACGACTTTTCCAAAAACTTCGAACAATTTCGCGGCACATTGATTTTTAACGGCGAAATGGTTTTATGGTGGTACATATATTTTTGTTTCATATTTATGTGGTACAAAATTTGAAAAGTTTGAGAACCGCTATTCTAGCGTAAATATCTGAAAAAATATAACTTCCACAAAATAATATTGGGAACATTTTAAGAGCATCCAGAATCATTTAACTTAAGCAGAAAAAAGTTATGGACAAAATAAGTTTTTTTAATTTTTTTTTAAGACATTTCTTTGTTTCTACAATTGTCCAGTAATTTTTAGTCCTGTGGGATAATTATTTTTTAAGTTTTGGTCTGTTAAAGTTGAGCAAAATTTTTGGTTTTTATTCATTTTCAATTTTTGGTCACTAGGTGAAAAGTATTGTTTTTTGAAAAAAATTTAAACATACAAGACTTTGAGCAAATGTTTGATTTGACCTGGCTCAGAAAATTGCGTAGTCAAACCGAGTTTTTCCTGACCATCCAGAACCGTTTAACATAAGCAGAAAAAAAGTTATGGACAAAATAAATTTTTTTCGCTATTTTTTTAGCGCCATCTAGACTGTGATATTTAACAAAAAAATCCTTTTGCAGAAAGTCGTAACATATGTTTTTACAATTGTCTAGTAATTTTTAGCCCTATGGATAATCAGTTTTTAAGTTTTGGTCTGGTAAAGTTGAGCTAAATTTTTGTTTTTTATTCAATTTTTGGTCAATACCGTGAAAAGTATTGATTTTTGAAAAGAAATTAGACACAAATGTTCTTCCGAATAATTACCTTTTTTTTTATCTTTGCATTTATAACCGCCAATGTCATTTTTTCGGGTCAAATATTGAAAGAACGGTCATTCCATTGAAAAAGTTTGTCATAACATATTTCGGCGATATCCTAAGCTTTAAAATACATTTTTTTTAGTATGTGTACGATTGTTGTGGTGAAAATCGTAATTTTCTGCACACTATAACTCGGGAGGGGACATTAATTCATTAAAAAAGGTAATTTATCAATTGCGAAATATTTTTTTCCTTTTTTCACACCCCCATGCCCCCACTCAAAACGCAACTAGCAATTAGCAAAAAAATTTAAGTCGAGCTGATCAGCCACTAGTTTCTGCTCGATATTACAAAAAAATTTACGAGCTTTCTTGGACTACTTGGTAAGTTTTACCCCTCCCATAAAAAAAAGCTAAATCCGCCCTTGTGGAATTATGTATTAAAACTACATATTTTCAATTAAATAGTGATTTTTGGTATGGCAATGGGTTCACCTTATTATCATCAAAATTGTGTGATATTTTCATGGAGGATTTTTAAATGGAAATTGTAAATAAACAAAATTTAAGACCTTCTGTCTGGTTTAGACATGTAGATGATATCTTTGCAATTTGGCAACACGATAGGGAAAATGTTGATACATTTTTATATAATATTAATAATTCGGGACCTACTATTAAATTTACAATCGAAAATAATAAAAAATTAGCGTTTCTTGATGTACTAATACACAATAATAACAATTGTATTGAAACATCAGTTTTTAGAAAAAAAACACATACAAATTGTGTTAAACGACGTATTGTCAAATATCTTTCCGATAGAGCAAAAACAATTTGTTCAAATGATAATATTTTAAATAATGAATTATCACTAGTAATCTCCCTAGAGCTTGAATTACTATCGGAAATATTTCCGAAAGCATGAATTTTCTAAAAGTTATCCCGAGTCGAAGACCATCATTTGGGAACCGCTGGTTTAAATAGTGTTAGTCATTTTCTGACTAAATAATTAACATATTTGTGAATAGTCTAACAAGTTTTTTTCATAACTTTGTTTTTAGTTCGAAATAATTGGCACAAGACCCAGACTATTAATTGAGCTTAAAATATTCTCGAGTTCTATATACTCTTTATAATATAAATGTGTCCATTAAATATATTTAATCGTTGGTGGAATTTTCTACGATGTATATATAAACAATAAAGCATTTCCATCAAATTTTACAACAATTTTTTTAAACTTGCAGGATTAAAAAAAACAATTACAAACTCCCCACGAGTAAATCGTATAACCGCCAAATGTACTTCACGTGAAAATTCATTCTCTCACGCTCACGGCGAATTTCCACTCCTCCAAACCCTAGAGTTCATCCCGTTCGTGCAACATCCCTGTCCTTTGACCTAGCGAACGAACAGAGCAACAAACGGAGGAAATCAACCCCTGCGAGGGTCACGGGATGAAGGTGCAAGGTCGCGATCGGTTCTTGACACGTGCCGGCGTCGTCAGCCGTCGGCATGGCAGGGCTCACTTTGCTGGTGGAGCAGAGTGCGCTGTTGCGTGACCTTGACACTGCGGTCGGAACACACGCGGCCGACCCAGACCTCTACTTACTCGAGGGATCGATGCAGCGAGTGACTGCACTCACCCGCACACTTAAATGCAGGTACGGGCGATATTTTTTCGACGTTCCATTTGGAAAGTGCTGCTTGATATGTCAATCAACAATATTTCTGGTTAAAACCACCAGCATTAATGCTGAGTTTAAATAATAATTCAATTTGTTCTCCATGCATGTTGGTTTTTGGAGATTTGTCTTCTTTCCTCTTTTTTATATCTTACTTTACCCACATTCTGTCTCTTTTTGTAACTACACATCTTTTACCACTTTTATTTTTGCTACATATCTAAATTATTTCCTTACATCTTTAATTTATGTTTTATAGACATTATAGCAGCGTTAAGATTCTCTCTAACTTTCCATCCTTGGAAAATGGTAAATCTGATTTCTTTTTTTATATATTTCATTAAATTGCAATTATTTAACGTGGTACTTTAAAATCTTAATTCATTTTGTGCGAGTGAATATAAAGTTTGTAAATTATCTCAACCTGGGTTGATTATCTTGATTACACTAATTGCTTGATGAGCGTTTTTTAAACCGGTAGGGCTCTAGACTGTTTAATTGACGTTGCGTTAGTAAAACAATCGTAATCAAACAACTGTCAGTTTTAGTAGGTAGTCTTTGCTGTCAAGCAATAACCTACTTTGAGAATTTAGTCGTTTAATAAGCTCTATAATGAATGCTGATTCTGATTCCGAGTTTTCTTTTTTCCACCGGAATTAGTAGAAGCAGCAAAAGTAGTATCATTGAAATTATTACCAGGTCAATCGCGAAAAATTTACGACAACGCATATTCAAGATTTATGAAATGGAAGGCGAAAAAGAAATCCAGTTCTTTCTCGTGTTATTAGCGTATTTTTTGGAACTGGTGCAACAACAAAAGCCATCAACAAAATGGAAAAGATTACAGACCCGATAAATCTAAAGCTTTTACTGGCTCACAAATTATGCTCCTGATGAAGTTGAATTGATTAAATGTGGTGGTTGTCTTTGGAATTGCGAGAGCCTATCAAATTTGTGAAATAAGGCAGTTAACATAAGATGACAGAAGTTTCAGGAAAGTTATTAGTTATGAGAATTAATCAAACAAAAAATGATGTAAATAGAAGATTTGTAGTCAATGAAAAATACAGTAAATTTTACAGAAAGTACATAGAACCAGTTAAAGATCGACGCCTGTTTTATGCATACCGGAAAGGGAAATGTGTTAATCAGGTTGTGAGTAGAAATCAATTTTATAAGATACCTAACCATGAATAAATGCACTTTTGTCTCAGAATCGATAAACTTACTTGGGCTACACAACATTATCAAACCAGACAAGTATATATTGGAACCACTGACGAATCTTCCAATCCCTACTGATGCTGCTACATTGAAAATAGCACTCGGACTCTTTGCCCATATTCCAATTGGGTCAACAACTTCTCTTTAAAAAAAAGAAGCTATTACTGCAAAAACGAAGAGATCGAGAGATGGCGATTGGAGCTGTCATGTTTTAAATATGATATTGTCTACAGACCTGGGAAACTGAACGTTGCCGCTGACGCGTTTTCTCGAGTTTGTATGCTAATAGATAGTCCAGTTTCTAATTCAAAATTAGTAGAATTACACAGATTCCTATGCCACCCAGGAGTAACGCGTATGGTTCATTGGATCAGATCAAAGAACTTACCGTATTCCGTAGAAGATATAAAACGAGTAATGGTTGCAAGCCCAATATGTGCAGAAATAAAACCGCGCTTTATAAAACACCAGGGACATCTTATCAAAGTAACTGCACCCTTTGAAATGTTGAACATTGATTTTAAAGACCTCAAATCCAACAACGAAGATATTGCTAACTGGGAAAAGACTTTACCACTGGCACTGCACTCTATAAGGTCATTGTTTTGTACGAGCATTAACACGACTCCACATGAGCGCATGTTTAATCACCCACGTCGTTCACAAAATGGACAGTATTTTCCGACTTGGCTCCATTCACCTGGACCTGTGTTTATGAAAAGGAGTGTAAGAAGCTCAAAATAGGACCCTGCTGTGGACGAAGTTCAATTGTTGCAGGGTAACTCAGAATATTCCTTTGTAAGACTGCCTGACGGACGAGAGACAACAGTTTCCAATAGAAAATTGGCTCAAGTACCACGAAATGTTGAAGAAGACCTAGATGATGACCAACAAGAAGATATCTCTCCGAACCAAGACCCGCCTGCCAATGCTGATTCGGATGCAAGCAGCAGCCAACCACGGCCTTCTACATCTCTTCATAGAGGGGGCGAATGTGATAATAGTCTTAGATGTCTATAGTGTTTGACATTTCATTACCGTATTATTTTAAAGTCGAATAAAGCCAGTATTCTGTTTGGTTTTGCTAAAATTCGTATCACAGAATCTGTAGGAGATTTGATGACACTAAAGAAGCATGGCGGTTGGAAGTCTTCAACGGTCGTAGAACGGTATGTTGACGAATCATTAGCGCAAAGGACGGAAATAGCTAGCAAAGTGTTAGTAACTTGTGGAAATGCGTCACCTGAAGTAAGATGCAATATGCGACCAGGTACATCAAGAGTTGTGTTCAGGGAAAATGAGCTTCGTGCAATGCACCTTTAACAACTGTACTTTTGGTGTGAAGGAAATGTAGCTTTTGCATTTCTAATAAATGATCTCTTCATACGTTTATATAAGTAGGTACTATGCGTGTATATGTATCCAAGAATAATGTACGAACACATTTGATTTGTCAAATGTCAAACTTTTTTCCCGTCGCAGAAAAAAGTGATAAAGACAAACCAAGCCGCCCCTGCGTTTATTTGTTGCGTTCAGTTCATCGTATTCATGACGATGGTTTAACCCGTTGCTGTACACTCGGGAGCTCTCCATTTCGTTACTGGAGCAACTTTGATCGCTACCGAAGAGAAAAACGAGACACGGGAAACCAGAAGCTCGTGCTCGGTGCTTTAAGTGTTCATTACGTTCAATTGACTGGCGTTGATTAGGGTTCGTTTAGTTATTTTAAAACTTCCCTTTCCGTATTTAAGGAGATTCGATTATTGTAGGTTCACCTGGCAGAAATGACTGTCATTAGCGTTTGAATTTAGAATGTCATCGTATAAAAGTTTATTTTACATATACAAAATAATAGCTTTCTACATGTTTTCCTGTTGATTAATAAAATTCGTGAAACGGAAGTAGTAATTGATTATTTTTAAAGCTTCTGTGGGTCTGAAGAAAAAATTAACAATATCGAAACATCTTCAGCCAAAAAAATTCGAGTACAAAGTAATTAGGGACAGTACTCGAAAAAAATCAGAGGTAAACGCAAGAGGAACTTGCAGAATCATTGGGAGTGACTCAACAAGCTGTTTCCCTACGATTGAGAGACTTCGGAATGATTCAAAAACAATGAAATTGTGTGACGTATAAACTGAGACGTTGAAATGCAATTTTTCACTTGCGAGCAGCTGGTTCAAACGTAAAGAATAGGTTTGGGTGACGTATGAGGTATGAACTAAGAGACGTTGAAACGCCATGTTTCACTTGCGACCAGCAGGTTCAAAGGCAAAGAAAAGGTTTGGGTGGCGAGTGGCACATGAACTGGAACCAAGAGATGTTGCTTTTTCACTTGCGGACAGCAGGTTCAAAGGCAAAGACAAGGTCTTTCGCGTGGAATTGAAACTGGAGATGATAAGTGGCTATGATACGACAACTTCAAGAAGAAAAAGTACTAAGCTACCTCAATATCAACACCAAAGCCGAACATACATGGTTCGAAGGTCATGCTCTATGTTTGGTGGATTTAAAAGGGTGTTGTTTACTTTGACAGCCCACCGGTAGACTTCTTTTGTCGTACTTAATGGAAAATTGGCTCCAAATTTGGGTCGCCTCAAACTACGAGTCATTTTTTCGAGATGTAATTAGAAAATTATCTGAGAGATGGGAGAGAGCAGTAGCCAGCGATGGAAAAAACTTTAATTAATCTGTTCATTCAATTCTTTCGAATTAAATACATTTATATGTAATTCCAAAAGGAACACTGTTGATAATACTGGTTCTATTTATTTTCAAAGAATTCGTTAAAAAGTATCAGAACGTTAATGCCTATCCTGCTACCTCTGTTATTCAACAACGAAACAAAGAGATAGTAGGAATTGATTCGTGACTCGGCTACCCGACATTGTATAAACGATTTTATCGTTCGCTGCTTCTAAAATTAATAAAACAACCAATAATGATGGGACGAACTGCATTGATAATCCATTATTGAAGCTTTAATTGGTTTTCCGCCTCCTCATTACTTTAATCAGAACTAAAAACTGTTGTATTAGTTTTGGTTTAAGCAGATAAGTATCTGTATTGCAAATAACCAATTATAGAATTAAGTATTTTTTTTAACGATTATCACAAAAACTCATACAATTTCCTTGGTGCTAAATTGCTCTGTCGTGAGTAAATATATTGGAAAATTATTTATAATATTGATACTATTAATTTTTTTATATAAACAAGTATAAATTTTAAGATTTAAACATTAAATCGGGATTTAAATAGTGCAGAAAATCATATACTTGTTTAGTTTTTATTAGAGAAAGAAAATAACAAAATGTGTTTACTGATTAAGTAATATGAAGAAGAGAGTGACACTTTAACCAGAATCGGTCAAAAGCTATGCCACCCTCAACACAAAATGGGAATTAGTTAGTCAAAATTAGTTGTCAAACTCCCTTCTGGACTTCCTTTATCAGTTTTTTTGATAAATGGTAGCAGGTTTGCGTTATTTCTTAATTTCTTGTCATTTTCACCTGCACAATCTTGGAAGCTACATTTTGATTGACAATCATAAATTTGGAAGTAATAGGGGATTTCCTTGATTGGATCTAGGCCATCACTTGACTCTTACTTGCTTAGTGGTTAATTTATGCCCCAAGTTTTTATTTATTCCTGTTATCGCCTGTTGTAGCTACTTTCAATTCCAAGATTTGTTTATTGACTCATTACTTACCCGCTATTTCTTTGCGGCTGATTTCAACCGTGCACCTTTATGATTTGTTTTCTCCTCGTTTTACTTTCTACCCTTCCTAGGTTATCCATAACTCACATAATAGATAGATAGAAGATGAATCTGCCTCGAGAGAAACCCATCAGCAACCTAAAAACAGTGACCTCGCATAGACAATTGAACCATGTCAACTGTAGGAACCCAGGTGACAGCAGACGACCTAGAAAAGCAACTGGAAGTATCTATAACTTTGGTAAAAATAAAGGATATACTGAAGGAAGATAAAGGTTTTGAATATATCACAGAAATTATCGAGGAACCCTGGCTAAGGGAGATTTAGGCTCATCAAAGTTGAGAACACAGCGGGGAATCATCGTTGTTGCAAATCCGCATAACCTGAAGTCTGACAAAATTATGGAGACATTGACTTTAATTTTTGTTCTGAAAGCAACAAAGACAATCAACAGAAATAAGGAGGAGTATGAAAGTTCACCCTACGGACAGCTTTCGTGTAATGATGCCTGGAGACCTAGATGATTGTTCTAGGAAGATCTTTGAGTACGTCTTCCAGAAGGAAGAGATTAATATTACACTGATAGTAAATACTCCAGGAGGTACAAATAGGAACAAACACAGGCTAGCACCAGAGAAGATGATTGTTAAAAGCGGAGGCACGACTTGCGCAGGTAGGTTAATAGATATCAGAAGTAATGTTGATATCAACAAAATGAGAGTCAACGTCAACGTCAAAGGGGACCTGATGCTAGAGCTTGAAGATGGAAAAGGCAATGCTATCGTTCTTAAGGAGGAAATAATCAAAAAGATCAATCGCACTGACATAAGAATGCACAGACAGGAAACCTTGATACACACAAATGATATAGTCGCGAGAACGGATATCAAAGAAGTCTCAGATGCAGTGGAAAGAATATTAGGAGCAGCGAATAAGCAGCATATAGTGGTAAAATCACTAAGGCCTAATGTCCTAATGAAAATGTGCCTACTTTTTGCTTTCAAAGCTAATTTTGTTCCGCTCTTCTTGAACATGGGATTGTGAATAGAAGGACGTTTCAGATTTCAAGTATTTTTTTATTGAATACCTCAAGGACTGATTCGTTTTCACGCAAGCGAACGGTTCCACTGAATCTCGTCTACTGTTTAGGTTATAGGGAATAATATTTATTTAACTTTTCATTTTCATCCTTTGTTCGTTATTATTCCATGAACTAACCCTATATATTGAGCTGAAGGTATAAATATTCAATTGAGATTGCAAAAAGTATATATATTTTCTTATCAACTATAGACTAAACATTACAATTCCGATTTTTTGGATCGTTATAGTAATTAGAAAATTTTGTATGCTGCATCTACCACATAATCCGTTAAGTAAAACAACTGTATGTCGGAAAACTCAAAGTATACTCGACATAATCACGTATTAAAAAAAATCCTTGTTTTTTTTAAAAGACACCATACAAATCAAGCATACAAATTTTTCTCTAGAGATAACGATCTTTTCAATATTTATTAAAACATTCTTCGAATGACCGGCGTTACTTTTTGCAAAAAAAAGATCGCGAGCTTGAGATTCTTGACAATAAACAAAGCACATCGTTAGCTGATTAGAAACTGGGGAACAATTCAGGTTAAAGACGGAACATTACAGGTAGTTAGTTCCCTATTGGAACTGCCGTCGAGGGAACGATTATTACCTCAACTTCAAGAAATTATAGTTTAAAATAATCGGATGGAAGTGTGAAAAAGTATCTGGCAGCGACGATATTTGAGACGGTATTTTGTTTTGCAATTCCTGGGATACCATTTTTTATTGATTAATATAATGCCTTTGGAAACTTTGGTATGTGAAAAAGATTATTTTTAATCGTCAAACTTTCATATTACGCTTAAGGACTTTATGGTTCGGCCGATTCTAGGAACGGAGGTAGGCACAACGGGCGCCGGCTTTCGCCACCCCTATTTATAGAAGGAGCTATACTAATAAGCAATTACTCGTTGAAAAATTTGACTCAAATGTTTACTATTGATGCTTTTAAATTTGCGTTGTTACCTCCCAAAAATGCCAATTGGGCTAGTAAAAAAAATCTATCACATATTGTAATTTGTTTCGCTCAATAATTAATCAATACAGAGATTATAATTTGACTTTTATAGGCCAGTAGAGATAGACATGATTTTTACAAAACAACAGTTTTAAAACTTCAGTTGAATGAAGAGTAAGTTCAAATGATATTGTGTCTGATTTTGCAACCTTTTTTTCTGAATGGAAGATATTGAAAATCACGATTTAATGCATTTTCGCATTAATAGCGCGAAAAAAAAGTTTTGTAAAATAGCATTTTACATCCTCTGTTAAATTTGCAAATATTCAAACAATACGGAAAGATTTCTTTTATCGAAATTAAATTGTTTTTCATCCCAATTTTTCGAAAAAAATTCCAAAATTTCTGCAAATTTGAAAAAATAACTAAAATAATGTTATTGAGAAGTGCTGTAATTTGCAACCTCTTGCGACAAACGGAAAACATATTTTTTCATGAAATTGTTTTTTTCTATTAAAATAAACCTTGAAGTTTTTACAAAAGTTTTGAATAATGGTTGCAAATGAAGATGTTCTAACGTACAATGTTTTCATTAATTTGCAACCTCGCCCGTAATACGGAAATGGAGGTAAAACTTAAAAAAAAACATATATTCGTATTTGTACTAAAAAAGCAACTTGGCAACATGGCAGCGACTAAGCAGACGTGTGTGAAAATACAATCAACCAGTACAGCGTATAAGAAATGTACTCTTTGGATAATCAAGTATTTAAATGGACCACTGTCGCCTTTTTTTGTGTTGCACTAATTTATTCAGCTATATTCCCAAATCAATGAGTAATCTTAAAACTATTTGCAAATAGTTTCCAATTTATGGTCATATGGCGAACAAAAAACAAAACAATTGAATAAAAAAATGTTCCGTTGAAAAAAGACGGTTTCAAATCTCTCCCAAAATATTAGTTGTTGTTATAATAGTCCAGTCAATTTAGCCGCTAAATAATTAAAAAAAAACATAAGTTAAAAGTTTTTTTATCAAAAATATGCATTTTTTTCTAGAACCAGAAGAGATAGGAAAAAATGAATATAAAACAATCTTGTAGTAAATTTTATGATATTGATCGTTTTAACTTACTGGCCTATTCCTTGAAAGAGAAAGTGTTTTTATAAGTCGTTATCTTATCTGTAGAAAAGTAATGTATAAAAAATGAATGAATAGCATTTCTTTAGAAATAAAAATTATAAGTTAAAACGATCAAAACAATTTGTTCAACTTATTTTGAAGGCAACTGTATGTACCTCCTAACTACTCCAAATACTGCCCTGAAGTCCGTTTTTGCATGTTCGCTCACGCACTCTATAACCCATTCATTGACTGGACTATAACTGCAATTGGCAGAACTAATATTAGTAAAAAAATTAAGATTCCGTTTTTCGTATGGGGTTGCAAAGTTACATATCCACTGAGACCGATATTCTCTTTATTTGCTACCATGATAAAAACTTTTGTAATTAGTTCGAGGCTTGTGTGTATTGAAAATGGCCGCGCCGAGAAAAAAGGTTTGATAAATAAATGATCCATTTTTCAGAAATTGTTGCAAATGTACCAAGTATATGTTACATTTTTTTTCCGTTTACTTACCCAATTTGCATAACTTTTGTAATTTTTTTAAACAAATACAAATGAGAAAAAAACAAGGTTCCTTAGCTGTTGAAAGGTTGCAAACTTAATGCATGTTCTAAAACATTATTACTAGCGATATTCGTAGTTTATACCATAGAAGTTTCAAAACTTTTGGAATTAATGTTAATTGATTGTGTATATCTACTGGCCTATTAGTCCTGAAGAGATTGTTATAGATTTTGAACACATTGAAAACATTTTGGCTGCAGAAATATTTGGCCCAATGTGAAAAGAGTAGGTTGTTGATTTCACCAGGTATACAATTTTTGGACGAAGCGCAAGTGGAAGATTTTTATAACACTATTCAATGTCACGATTCGATGATTTACGTAAATATTTATAGTCCTCATCCTAATATCATCACACTTTGTAATACATTGTTAGATATTCAAGTGGAAGTATATTGTAAAATCGGGAGTGCGAATAACGGTCTGAAAATTCTACGCAATTTATTTATTTGAAGAAGCTGCATGCATAAAATATTGTGTTTTTTAACTTGTACATTTGTACTGCTCCTTCTTGCATTATAACTTAAAATATTTTAACTGATTTTTAATTACCGGTATCTTTAATAATTGGTAAAATAATTAGCAATTTCTAACTATACGTAAATGGGTATTCTACACCTGACCGTCCGTAAGACTATAATTTACCGAATTTCATGCAGGTCCATCAAATAGGTGTTGAGTTAAATTAAAAAATCATTATGTCGAAATTTATTTTTAACACACCTGTATCTACTTAACAATGCCAGCTAAAAAAAATGATTTATTTAGACTTTCTCATTAATTGTTAACAGAAAATTACTCATTTGGTTGGTAGCGTTTGAGTTACAAAACATTTTTTTTTCTGCTTTGGTATTTACGTCGATTATTGGGAATTGCTTCTAGATCTACATAAGTCCGGTTAATTACTAACTGCCGAAAAACCACTAAATTAAAGGTTCGAATAGATTACTATTATTCTGTCTAAACTTTTTGAAATATTGTAGAGTAATATTAATTTCCACTAAAGCACGGGTCAGACTAGGCTGGTTACCAGACGCGAATTAAAGAAGCTGCTACTATCAGCTTGGTGTGATCACAGAACACGCAGCTGACACCGCCAGCCGGCGAGTATTTGTCAGCAGCTGGCAAGGTTGGACATGTTCAACTTTTGGTAGCAGGCAGCAGCTACTGCCAGCCGCTGATCGGCAGCGGCTGATAACCAGCCGCGAATTAAAGAAGCTGCTATACTATCAGCTTGGTGTGATCACAGAGCACGCAGTTGACACCGCCAGCCGGCGAGTATTTGTCAGCAGCTGGCGAAGTTGGACATGTTCAACTTTTGGTAGCAAGTAGCGGGTCACGTGATTCACTCGCGCTCGCTTTCACCAGTAGGTAGCGCAGTCAGACTACCCTAGTAGCACATCAGCTGTTAGCAACCTAGGCGCGATTTGATGTTTACTGCTGTTTTTATATCGTTTTACTTGATAAGATAAAAATGGCTGAGTTGAAGTGGTCGGTGAATCAAATCTACGCTATTAGAAATAGGTGAGTAGCCAAGTAGCCAAGCCTAGTCTGACCCGCGCTTAAGGCTCGCAGCTCGCTGGCAACTATTTCCTGTATACGCGACGGCTTTCGATCAAGTGCATACACTTTGACATTGGCTCCCCCATAATGCCCTTGGCTTTTCTTCGCCTAATGTTGGAAACCTTAGTCTGGCCTTTACCGGACACCGTGGCCTAGTTGCAAAAAGGTATTTGTGTCATAAGCAGTTTCATTCACGCCGGTAAACAGGACGTATGAGATCGGATATCTCGTGGAACTGATAGAGGTTGGTGGCACATTTACACACTTGTTAGTCGGTAGATCACCTGCATGACAAAGGCATAGTCCTGGATTTAAGGTGATTAAGGACCGTGGTTCGGAGCCCACCATAGGCTGTAGGTCCCGTCCAGATTAGCCTTAGTTGCAGAAAGGAGACGTTAAAACTAAGCAAGCAAGCAGGCCTTCACAGTAGCTTAAGACATGAATTGATATTTCCTCTTTCTCCTCACAGAACCTGTAGAATGTATGCCTATTCTGTTGGAGTAATGACATTCATGTGCCTCTAAAGGCAGCAATGTCCGGTAAGAAGACTATTATTTATCCAAATGAATATGTATGTATTAGGTAGAAATTTATATTTCCTCAGGTTGAATAGTTAAGCGGAAATTTGTATTTTGAGGACTTATAGCAGCTCTCACTAGGTCCAATAACTCATCAAAATATCAAATTAGAGATGAAATTTGCCTTTAATTAGCCTTTCATTTAAAATAGGATTGACCCTTCTGCGATTTTTTTTTATTTATTATAATAAGTGCACAAACCGCAGGTGTTTCATTCATATCCATTTTGACGAATGGATTTACAAGAAAATAGAGCAAACGAGAGAGCGGGTTGCTATAGGTTTTCAGGCGCAGTGGAGTATTTGAGGAATAGATCTGAGGGGATGGAGTTTGAAGGAATGAGGATTGGTGGTAGGTATCCTAAGAGATGTTACTGACCCAGAATTTCCCCATTGCATATGAGAAAACCCCTAATGATACACAGGTCAGGCGGCCTTATGGATCAAATCCACAAAATTACGAAAGAGAAGCAGATGCCTTGCCACAGAGTCACTTCTTTCGGTCTCATACAAAGAACAGAACAATATTTATACTATGTTTAGGACACTTTTCCAGATGTTTCTTTATATATTTTGTTTTATTCACAACTAAAAATTATTTTACATATTAATTAAATATATCGTTTATAGATTTTACTGCATTTTACTTCTTCTGAAGCATTTTTTCTGTTATTGAATCACACAGTATATTAAAAAATCTAATATATTCAATTCCGGATACATTGATAATACAAAACTAAATAACGTCATAAACTTCTACTTAAAAAAATATGTATTTGTTTTAGGTTAAAAAATTAACATTTTTTTGAGTTAACATATCTACCAAGTTCCTCTAAAAATCGACGGAAATAAGATAATTGAAAGCCGCAGTACCTGTGGTGAAATTGTTTAATATATTTAACGTTTATTTCCTGTTCAGGCTAAACTTTTACTTTAAAAGACTTTTAAAATACACCATACGTAAAATTATTATCAGTTTTGTATTATTTTTATCTTTCAACCAAAAAAAACTTGAAGATACAAATAACATAACATAGATGGAGTATCAACGTACGAATAGTGTTTACAGAAGATGAAATGACAATCGTATCATATGTCAAAACGGAGTGACGTAGAAAGAAATGAATGTGAAAAATTATAGAGAGGAGACAAAAAGTTAAAAACCTGAATCAATCAGAAAGCTTTGGAAAAATGAGGTTTCTCGCGCAATTATTTGACAGCTGTACATTTTCATTTTAGTTTCAAAGCCTACTATGTTGAAATATGTTAAAGTAAATTAAATAGATACTGGGACTAGAATATTTTAAATGCAAATATCTCGAAATGAGCTGAATTTATGCTATTAAAACAAGTATACTTTTTTGTTCAAATTTACAGGGTGTATCATAAAGACTTGAAAAAGCTTCAATAGAGTGTAGGTGGCTCCCTCTTTATCTAATCTTAAAATTGATAACACGCTTATGATTTACTAACTTAAAAATATAACCATACCAAATTTCAAGTCAATATATTAAATAATAAAGAAATTATTGCAAAAAAAACGAAAAATAAATTTTATCTTCAACACCCTGTATCTTAGTAGTAGACAACATTTGACCCAAAGTTATTTAGTAAAATATTTACCTTTAAAATATCTCCGTTTACCAACGGGACACCCTGTAGAACATAGACAAATTTTAGTTGAATATTAGACTTTAATGTATTGTTTGTTTTTTCCTTGAAAAGGTTATTAACCAATCATTTTAAAAACCATCTTCATACTTTACGTTTACAATAAATAACATTCTTTATTTTTTTTTCAGATATTTTCGAAGGTCGAGCTATAAAGGTAAGTGTTCCTCTCTTAATAAAAATAAATTAAATGAGAAAATTTAAAAAAGATATAACCATTATTTAGCATTAAACAACAACTAAATTCTCATATTATTCAAGACCCACAACGAAGAAGTTAATGAAACAACTAGTGCCGGGCAATAAAATTACAGAAAAAGATATCAAATAATAGCTACTTAAGTAGAGGGAAATTACATAGTTAATAGAATTACCGTAATCCTTTGGTTATTAGTAATTCATTGAAATTCTACACTTTTACTATTTATTCAAATTTAGGAACATAAAGAGTGTGTTTTAAAGTCACTAAATACGTGTACACTGGTGGGCCAAAGTATAATTTGACAGCGGACAGAAGCGATTTTTCGAATTAAATTTTATTTATTGCACGAAAAGACTGTGTACATACTTTAATTATAAATTATTATGAAATAAAAGAAGCTTGTATTTTTTCTATCGAAGAAAATATGTAAAGATAATTTAACCGATAGTGTTCGGTATTGAACTTTCTCTTATTCTTTTTATTAGTGTAGTAGAATGAATGGAAGGCTATCAAAAGGGCTGGTTTTAAAGAAGCAGAAAAAATCCAAGTGAACGAGTCTCAAACGCGCTTACCTGTTCTAGTAGCAGCGGTTTATACAAAATGCACATCAATGATGCAAATGCGTGTGTGTCATACAAAATTGTATCCACAACTTCTCCTTAAAATTTCAGAAAAAGTACAAATCAACGGTGCGATATTTTCTATTTTTTCAACAATTTCCGCAACTTCTCATTGCATTTTTTTATCGTTTCTCTTGCTTTAAGAAATTTATAATGAATTTTTTAAATGACATAGATGTCAAACTAACTGACGGTAAAACTGTTAAAAAAATGACTATCGTCTAACGCATTTTGAAAATTAGTAGCTTAGAAAAGTGTGTCGAAAAAACCCAATTTAAAAATCATTTGCATTTGTACGTTTTAATAATACTAACATTTAAAAAGCGTTGGACTTTTGCCCAGTGTTTAAAAAGAGAGATTTTTTTATAAGGCCATTTTGGTCATTTATTTATTTTTTTTGCTTGGTTCTCTGGCACTATCCTTCAGCCAAACACAAATTGAGTGAAATTCATTTTAAGACTTAAATATTTATATTATTTTTCCTATATATAGTTAACCAACCAACCAACCAAAATTATATACAAAACTTTCATTTGAAAGATCTCAATCCAACCAATATCAAAGCGGAGCTAGATTCTACTTTGGAAGACTCTGCTCCTTACTTTACAAAAGTAAAATATTGGGTAGCAGAGTATAAACGAGAGCTTACGAGCTGCTATATTTTTTATGAAATCGATTACCTACTCTTAATGCGGCCCTGTGTACCAGTCACTTTGATCTTAGACGATCCGCCAATTTTCAATCGTATTAGCATTGGTTTATATGATTGAATTGAATTCAACTTTGATGAGAGCTTCCTCTGTAGCATTTGGTTATTTATATATTATTTATGGTATTGTATGCAAATTTATGTATTTTTAACTGTTTCCAGTAAACACCAATCTAATTTTCTATTGCAAACAAAATTCGTTTTCAGTTTTTTAAGTGTCCATTACTATGAAAATATAAAATTAAATATGACAGTGCCTGTCACTAACATACTTTGTAAATTTATTCATAGTAACTTCGTAAGATTTATATTTATTATTATAGTTTAATGTATTTAGAACACGTTAGTTTTGACTGTTATTTTCCAAGCGATTAGTTATAAATACAACCCATACCATAAAGTTTTAATGTGTCCGCATGAGAACTATTTTAGTGGCATTTACTACTCAAAATTACAAACAGTCAGACTTAATGAAGTAATTAATTTGACAAACATTCTGTACAAAATAGAGAAATTTATTGAAATACGAGTGTAGTCCCAGAAGTACCCAATATTACAAAAAAAAAGGACTTTTCTTATGGAAAAATGGCTTTCCGTCAAATTTTCTGAAAAGTTGGTATGATGTAGAACTCTGACAAAAAGTGTCCATTGGACCAAACCGATCCTATGGCTAGTTTTCGAGGTACAGGGTGTTAAACATCGAAAATGTCACTATTTTGTAACCAGATTTCTCATAACAGACCTGTTTTACTCGCATTTGTTGTAGAAAACATGAATTATAGATTATTTGGCAACAATATTTTATAAACAAATTACTGTACAATTTGGTTATTTACAGGGTGGTTCGAAAATAAGTAATATGGTTTTTTTGGTGAAATCATTTTCTTTATAACAGCTTTAAAAATACAAGCAAATGTCATTGCATAATGAATATATAGTTTAAGTAATTACTTCTTGGTGATGAATCATATTTTATACAGGGTGACTCGCCCCGTATAAACGATGTGTTATAAAAATTTTATATTATCTTAAACAAATGTACGAACTGTCACTCTACCACCACTCTATGTTATACAGCGTGTTAAAGTGATTGCAAACACTTTAAAAATTAGAAAATCTGTGTTTTTTGCACCACCCTGTATTTTAAAAGTTTCTCCGTCAACTTTATAAAATATTACATTTTCACATTAACAGAAGTTCAGTATTTAACTGAGCAAAATTTTGTTGTAATCCTATGACCAGTTTTCCTAAAATGTATACACATCCTTCTGTTTTCATAATTAAGTAACCTTTTTTATATTATTTTAGAACAACTAGTAACTATGGGTACAACAAAATTTTGCTCAGTTAAAAAATGAACTTCTGTTAAAGTGAAAATGTATTAATTTATAAAGTTGACGGAGAAACTTTTAAAATATAGGGTGGTGCACAAAACACAGCTTTTCTAATTTTTAAAGTGTTTGCAATCAGTTTAACACGCTTTATAATATAGAGTGGTGGTAGAGTGACAGGTCGTACATTTGTTTAAGATAATACAAAATTTTTATAACACATCGTTTATACGGGGCGATTCGTTAAAGCTAAAATACATTATATGCCTTCTGCAACTACATTTTTGAGTCACCCTGTATAAAATATGATTCATCACCAATAAGTAATTACTTAATCTATATATTCATAATGCAATGACAGTTGCTTGTATTTTTAAAGCTGTTACAAAAAAATGATTTCTTCAAAAAACCATATTACTTATTTTAGAACCGCCCTGTAAATAATCAAATTCAACGGTGATTATTTATCAAATATTAATGCTAAATAATCTATAGTTCATGTTTTCTTCAATAAACGCCAATAAATCAGGTCTGTTATGAGAAATCTGGTTACAAAAACTTTTCAGAAAATTTGACGGAAGGCCATCTTCCCATAAGAAAGGTGCCTGGTCCTTTGGAAGATACAAATTTAAATGAGGAAAATAAAAGTAGCAATATAAACTTAATTGATATATTTATATTAAAAATATCTTATCTTAAAAAAAAACCCTGTCCTAAGTTTTTATCCAAAACTACCTTTTCTACGACACGCTGTTAAAATTTATTAGGGTAGGACTGCCAAACAAATGACGACACGGTAGTAGGTAATTATTCCTTTTCGAAACGTTTAACCACTTGTACCTTCTACCTAATTTAATCACATTGGATCACCTGTTGAGAATGAGATATTACAACGGTGACGTATGACAGCAGTTATGTAGCCTCATGGGTATTTAACTTTAGACAAATCGGTTCCATATAAATCATCACGAAGATATTTTTACGTAAATTAAATAAAAAAAAAGGATATTATACGTCGTAGAAATATAAAAATTTGTGATAAATCAAATAAGTAAGGTGATGAATTCAAGACGAACGATATAGGGAATAACCGTGAGAAAATATTGAATCTAATTTCTATAATAAATTGCAAAATTGCATGGAGAACATTTTTCGCGAAACGACAAGATTTATTTTGAGAAAGGAGAAGCTGAAGATGTCACGAACAAAGTAGAGTCGTTATTTAATATAGTGAATTAAGTATCAGAGAACAAAAAATTCAAAATCGCTTTATAATTAGGATAAAATAAAAAGGTAGATTTGAACTGTGTGGGCTACTATTTAGACATAACTGTTCCTAATAAATGGATTGGAAGAGGATGTCGTTTCGATGGCCAGCGCGTTTACCAGACGTCAATCCACTTTGATGTATTCGACAGATGTATCTACAAGGTAAAAACTGATCGACAGAATTATTTTTTACTTCAATGCATTAACTGTTATCCTTGCAGACATTATAGGGATTCTTAATCATTTGAAATAGTCTATCCTTGGCTTCATGGCAATATTATAGATCTGTTTATACTTCTAAAACAAACATACACATATGTTTTAAGAATACTTATAGTTTCACAAAGATCAAATGGACAAATTCCAAACAAAAAAAGATTTTTAAATTTCAACTTTGGAGGCCTATATTACAAAACTATATATATTTTGACTCAAACTATATGCCCCTATTATAGTCTATTTTTATGTATTAGAGAGTAATAAAACAGCATTTCTAATGCAAAACTTAGTACGGTCATTTTAAATAATTTTACAGAATAATCTAAATATTTCCTAAAATGGTCATAAATGTACCTGAGCTAATACAAGTTTTGGGTCTTTTATTGGTCTTTTATAACCATAAGCTGTACAGAACAATAGAAAAAGGTTTGGAAAGGCCAAAAGCCCTGTGTATTAAAGATTACATAGCCGTATCTTAAGATTATTTTCAATAAGTACCTATTTGCCAATTTTGTTTTATTTTAATTCCAAGAATTTCTTACAGTAATCGAATTATAAGTAGATAAATCCCTTAGTAAGGAGGTCCAGTTGTGTATTCTTGACAGCTTACTAAATGTCGTTTAGTTGCAACATGCAAGGTGCAGTGTGCAGTCTATTGTGAATTCTAGTGTGATCATGGAAAATTTGGAAGTACCGCGTAAACGACAAAAAATCGGTCCTTTAACAGTTAATGAAAAAACATTAATATTTAATTGTTTTAAATCATTTACAGACAAACATTTATGTAAAAGTGTTGATGACACAGTGGAATTAGTTAGTAGTACGCTTGGTGTTGGGAAATCTACGATTTACAGAGTTGTTAAAGAAGAGAAATGTGGCGAGTTTCAAACAGCACGTAAAGCTTCAGGAAAACCAAAATTTCAAATAGAAAATCATTTGAAAGAAAGACTTCGAAGGAAAGTGCATGCGTTCTTCTTTAGAAAAGAATTTCCGACAGTAGACAAAGTTCTTGCCACGGTTCGAGTTGATAAGGATTACCCTGAAATGAGTCGAAGCACACTATGGAAACTTTTAAAAGAAATAGGTTTTCTATGGAAAAAGCATTCCAGAAAGTCTATTTTAATAGAAAGAAGCGATATTGTAGTATGGAGAAGAAATTACCTAAGGACTATAAAAGAAATGAGAAACCAAAGAAGAAATATATTTTATTTAGATGAAACATGGATCAACGAGGGACATACACCAAATAAATTTTGGCAAGATGAAACTGTTACAAGTCGAAGACAGGCTTTTTTAAATAATTTATCTACTGGTTTAAATCCACCATCAGGAAAGGGGCGCAGACTGATAATAGTACACATCGGTAGTTCAAACGGTTTTGTTAAAGGTGGTTTATTGACTTTTGAATCTACTCGTACCGGTGACTACCATGAGGATATGAATGCTGATGTCTTTAAAGAGTGGTTCGAACAAATGATATATCTTCTTCCTCAGAACTGTATAATAGTAATACAAGTTATCACTCGAGACTTACAGAAAAAATGCCCACAACCAAGTGGTTAAAAAAAGATTTACAGAATTGGCTAAATTCAAAGAATATTAAGTTCCATCCCGGTTCTGTGAGAAAAGAACTGTATCATTTGTGTTCCCTTCATAAAAAGAAATTAAAAAAATATGAAATTGATGAAATTGCAAAAAATCGTGGGATGACGGTGGTTAGATCACCACCATATCATTGCGAAGTAAACCCGATTGAACTGATATGGGCACAGATAAAGGGAGAAGTTTCAAAAAACAATAATTCTTTTAAAATGAGTGATGTTAAACAGTTGTTTTTGGAGGCTGTAAATAATGTGACGCCTGAAAACTGGGAAAAGTCAGTAAATCATACGATTAAAGAAGAAGAGAAAATATGGAAGTTGGACAATATTACTGATGAAATGATCGAGCCACTCATTGTAAATATTGGTTGCCACAGTTCATCTTCTGATTTCGATTCTGATTTGGATTTGTAGGTAAGAAGTAGTTTTTATATTAAAATTATTATTTATGAACGTAACGTTGTTTAAAAATCAAAGTTTAAACCCTTATACCGACATATCCCGTTTGACACAATGTTCTTAACATACCTTGTGGAAAAATAAAATATTTTAGAAAAAATTGCACTTTTTTACCTTCAGCTGTTTAGAAGTTATAAGCAGGTTAATTAGGTGAAAATATAAGTGTACACCCGATATATTTATTATATTTATACAAAGGTTATTTCATACGAAAATACTCGAGGTATAACTTCAAAAAATATTTTAACTGTCTACTAAAAGAAGTGGTACGCCTATGGATTACGAACGCTTTATTATTTTAATACTCTCTCATACATAAAAATAGACTATAGTACTGAGACAGCCTGATGAAAAGTTAGATTTTTACAAAATGTGACATCCAAAATTGAAGATTTGGTTGAAACATCATGAATAGCAGGTGAGATCTGATCAGTTGCTTCGTGACAAAGTTTGATGTACGATAATTCAATTAGCAATAAGGCAGATTTAGAAAAGAGAGACATTTTAATCAAAACAATTATAGTTAAGAATACTAAATGTGTGATAATAAAGTAGACAGATGAATTCAGCAGGTGCGCTGTGGTTCCAAGCTTAAATTGTCTAAATACATTTTATATTTATTCTGAAAGTGGTGATAAAACCTAAATTATTACAAAGAACTAATTTCTAATCTATTGACTCCGCCTCTGATTTCCATTCACATTCACCTGAACCTGAATATGTATAAAGAAAGAACCCAGAGCCCGCTTCTCGAATTTACCATCACATCGGAATGCATTGTGACGGGGGCGCCTCTAATGAGGAATGTCCACTTTGGGGCCCAGACTCCTCGTTTATTGTTATAACATTTTTTCCGCTGTGTGGGAGAGATACACAAAGTCTTCCGAAGTGTCCGACCGCTGAGTTATGCATCGTTGGAACAATAAATTAGTATTCTAGCCGGCGTTTACAAGTCGATATAGTGAGGAAGGCCTCTTTCTTCTGTGAATGCCGCCAGTATTAATTTCGTCTCTCTCTCTGACTTTTGTTAGCACTGTTGGGTTATAGGGTGGTCGGTTTTTGTTCAAATTTAAAACAAAAAAGGAGGACATGATTTTAAAATATATGTATGTTAACCAAACCGCAGAGTCAAACAAGAATATTTTGTAATTGTTCAAATTGTCCATGACCAATCTTACCACATTTGAACTACGTCAGTTGCGAGGCAATCTAATTGTAGCTTTCCGAATTCTAAAATATAATTTTGGTGATCTAAAAACAACTTTCATCCTAAACGAAGATACAAGACTTAGAGGACACAAGTTCAAATTGAAGAAGGAAAATTTAACAGCTAGATCAAGACAAAACTTTACACCCAACAGAATTTTTTATACCTGGAATAATTTAGACCACGAGATCATCTCAGCATCAAGTGTCAATATCTTCAAAATCAGACTAGATCAGTGCAACATATTTAACAGTTTCTGACCTTAATTTTCATAGTTTTTATTACTTGTTTTTTTTTCCTTTTATGTATATTATTAGGTATTTATTTTTTTTTCCACAATGTTTAATTTCTATTTTTGAGCATAATAGGAGCATCCTCCTCTGCCCTTAATGTGTAATAATAATAATAATGAATATCTGGTCACCGAGTTTCGCTCTAAATATTCAAATCTACATTTTTAAGCAGCCCAATGAGTATATAATTTAAGTATATTTATAACATGACAAATTATTAATTAATTCGCGAAAATCACGGAGTGGGCGACATCTACTTGAACTACTGATAGGGAGATAAATAAAAAGTTGATTGGCGATTGGCTTGAAAGTAGGCGGGAAAATTAAAAAAGCTGTCAGTGTTAATTTTCAATTGGCTGCAGCTGTTGTTGACGTTTATCAACTGCTTGTCACAGAGGTTAGTTAAATGCATTAAAGTTGCCTAGTTTCTGGGGATTTCACCCTTTTAGGGCAACTTCTACTGACGCTTGATCTTCGCGAATTGTCACGGTGGACAGGCCCGGTTTCCGGGACGTGCAACAGCAGCGTGTAGGGCACACGTCCCGTCAACAGAAGATCGCTCAGCTCACTCTATTTATCACTATATAAGAAAAACTCTATGTTCAATTGATTTTATTATTTTTTGATCTGCAGTGAAGGAAAATTATAGGTCTGATATTCATACTTGGGTAAAAACCTCCACAAAAACCTGTGACCAGACTCTCGAGGTGTGGCAGATATTGATATCATATTTTTTCAAAAATTCTTTCTCTCTCTCTCTCTCTCTGATCATGAAAACTTAAATATTAAAACTGTCCGCATAATAAAATAGTAGCCGTAAGGGGTAGTCTCACACTATCGGGGAAGGGAAGAACCTTTACCCGATGTGCATAAAGCATTTCCACCCGCCAAAAAAAAATAGATTAGCTTTAGGTTAGGTTAGATCTGTGTAATAAGTGTCCATTTTAACAGTGTTACTCAACGTTCCTATAAATATTTACCTAAACCCATGATTTCTGAAATTGAATTGGCAACGTTGTATTTTCAACTTTGAATTCATAAGATGGCTGTCATTTTACAAGCAAATTATTTATGTCCGTCAAATGAACCTTTCCTTTTTTATATAAAGCGACAAATTTAAAATTGAATTCTTTCTGATTAAAACGCCAGAAATTAAATAAAGTCAAACCTTTTTACTACTATACTATACAGAAGAAAGGAGTGCAGTATTTAATTTGCAGAACGTTCAAGAGGTAGAAATTTTATTTTTACCTCATCCTTCAATGCTTATTTGTAGTTAAAATTTAAATTTTAATACATCTGATCGGCCTAATATAGTTTTTGTCTAGATTCTTGTTTCCATGGTTTTTACTGTAATAAATTTGTTCTTTTGACAGATAAGTCAGACTTTATTTATTCATAGCCGTATCGTATGTATTTTAATTGATTCAGAATTTTGTATTCATATATATTTTAAAATGGCTTCATTCTAAAAATATTATCAGTCCTCCTAAATCCTTGAAGGCAGAATTATTAGTAATAGCAAGGCAACATAAAAACAAATTCAAAAAATATATTATGGATGAGATGGCCAGAGAAAAAGGAATTAAAATTCTCAGATTTCCTCCGAACCACGCAGAGTTAAATTCCATTGAACTGATCTGGTCTCAATTATTAAAAGGTTATGTTTCTCAAAACAATAAAACATTTAAATTTCCTGATGTGCGAAATTTGTTTTTGAAGGCAGTTTCAGATGTAAATAGAGAACATTGGGGAAAATGCATTGATCATGTTTAAAAATGTGGAAAATTCATTTAGGAAAGTGGATATATCAATGGATAATTTAATAGAACCGATAATAATAAACATCAGAAAAGACAATTATAGTGATGCCAGTAGTTTTAGTGAAGACAGTGACTTTTAAAGATAGTTCTTGAACTAACTTTTTTTTTAATCTTTGAGTTTAGGTAAGTACTGAAGCGTTACTTTTAATGCCAAGAGATTTAATTTAATCCCAACATATAATCCTCCTTGTTATTTATTGGTTAAATTTAATTCGTTCAATGTTAAAGTGTCGGATGCATAAAGTTTATTTTTATTTTTTGTAAATAATATAACTTCAAAATTTAATCTACGAAGTGCGTATATATATATATATATATATATATATATATATATATATATTTTATATGCTGTGACCTTATTTATATTATAGAAACTTATTTTGCAAAGTACGCCTATGGAATGTGACGTTATATCCCCACTTTGACTGTACTCATCTATCCTTTATAGTATATATTACTATAGAAACAAGTTATTATTATGTGCCGTTGCTAGGAAATAAAACTAAAAGCTTAACTTTTCTTGTAAATATCTCGGAAGATCGAATTTTCACAGACATGAGACCTACATTTTTCGCCGATTTAGATAGGAATTAGTCTACCCTGAAAGTTTCATTGAATTCTGACGAGTGGATTTCGAGATCCTCTGGACACACACACATACAAACCTTGCTCGTTTAATAGTATTTGATATATTTGATAATAAATATTGGAAAATAACTAGTGAATCCACTATACCAAAATTATATATGTTGTGTTTGTGTCGCTGACAAGGTCAGCTTCATCAGAAGCAGATTTTCAAATTACTTAAAGAATGCCAAAGGTTACAATCTCCGACTAAAGATCAATTAAAATTGGTATGCTCTATGCAAGAATGAATATTTTAGAAAGTTATTCTATCTTCTTTGCTGCTATATTTTGCCCTATTGGACCATCGGATGTTGCACGGTCTTTTACTGTTCATACATCTAGTTCATCTTTTCTATTACCCCTCTTCTTCTTCCTTCAAATATCACAGGCTGCACGCCGAGAAGCAGCTCGTCTATCTATGTAAACGTATTCAATTTCTCCTATATGCCGCTGATCTCAAGTTATTTAGAAGAATCAAAAGCGAAAAAGACTCTGGTGGCTCTGGTATCTGACCTATCTCTCAACAAAGCTAAATGCAAAATTTTTCGAGGCAATGTAAAAAGATGGTTTATTTTCCAACTTTTGTGTGATGCGGATAATGTATTTTACGTATCAAAAATAAGTGATATATTGGCCACTTTTAAAAGTGGTCATAGATAAATGATATTACATGAAAAAAGCTTTTTTATGTATAAATTCTAGTTTTATGTTTTGATTTTAAGAGATTATGTTAATATTGATAAATTGACATATCGATAAATCTACATAAATTGACATTTCTATAAATAAATATTTCACGTAGTAAATCAAGATTAGTACGTAAAAAAATTCTAACAAAAAATAATTCAATTTCTAAGAAACGTTTATATAATATATACACAGAATTGTGACGGATTAAATAAAGATAATGTTTTTTATAATATTTATAATCTGAGCAAATCAAACTACCAAATTAAAATGAAAGAACTCTATTTCAATTACTTAAAAAACAGTTAGGAATTTGAAGTATTGATTAAGTGGATTTTGATAAATCCACTTAAAAGTATGGGCGCGGTTTTTTCCGCTTGTTTAAAGTAGAAATATATACATACATGTATCCCTACTCAGTATCCCTAAAAAGTGGTATATTTATCGTTAAAATGACCAGTATTGTTAATAAAGGACCATATAAATACTGTTTAGTTCCTCAATGTAAATCTACAAGTTGTAGAACTCGGGAAAAAATCAAAACATAAGCGTAAAGAATGGCTGAATGCTGTAGGAACAACAGAAGAAGATTTAGCTGCAGGCACTAGAGGCTAAGTCTGTGAAGATCAATTTAATGTTAGACATAAGAAAAATAAAGCATTTTGTGATTGCAAGAATTTATGATATTAGTTAGGTGCTTTACTGATCAAAATAATGAATTATTTTAAAAAGTTTAAACTATAAAAGGCCACAATAATAAAGTTATATTGAAAACAATCTAACCCTATAAAAGTTTAATTACCTATGTTAGGTTAGAAAGTAATTCTGTGAATAAGGTAAGAAGTTTAAGAAAATTTCGTATCACACTTGCAAATATTATGTTAATAAAAACTACACTTACCGTATTCCACCAAACAATTGTTCCTGTATAGATAAAGTTTATCGTTAATTTTTCTTTAATAAATGTTTATAATTTTTCACTGCGTTCGTTGTCATTGACTTTTATAAAAATCTAACCCCTTAGAGAACCGTACTACCTGAGATTGAGATTGTCTATACTTTCCTACGTAATAAAGACAATATTTATAAAACACATTCTATCTAAATTTACGAAAGGAGGTAAAATAAAAATTAATAATAAATAAAAACAAAAATCACATACCATCAATAATACAATCAAAAATCCTATATAAAATCTTTAACAAAATCTGATGAAATATGACTTTTACAATATTTCAAAAAATATATCCTAACCTACTGATGATACATGATGATTTATTTATTTAATTTGATATAATTAAACTTAAGAACTCTGTACAATTTCTATTTTATTCTAATATTCCATATTTATTTATTTATTTTTTTAAATTTGCACCTAAGTGATTTAACACTTGTTCTGTGCAGAATGTATTCAATACCTATATATTTTTGTGATAATTATAATTTTATAGTTCTGAATACAAAAGAAAATAGATTAAACAACTATTTGTATAAATAAATAATAGTTATCATTTATAAATAGTTTGCAATGGACATTTTTTGTAGTTTTTAATTTTTCTAATATTTAAATTTAATAAATTGTAAGCCTCTGATGCTAGATGGTAAGCAAATTTGAGTGTACATTTTTATTTGAGTTAGGTATTTTCAGTAATTTGTTTGTTATGCTACGGGTTTCAATATTATGCCAGATATGATTTTTAAAATGATCTTTTTGTGGTCGGATTATTCAAATTTGATTGATTCATAATTGCTAAATAAAACGTAATTAAAGCTTTTTTAAATATTCCTCTAGCCTATTACGCTTTATATTTAAATTCGAATAATTATCTAATCCAAAAACAAATCTAATAAGTCATAAACAATTTTCAAATTACAAAATTTTTAACAAGTAAAAAAGTGAAAAATGTGGTTTTATTTTATTTTAATCATGATTTTTATTAACCCTGCATGTAAAAAAGTATCATTGGAACCTAGTTATAGTTGTAAACATCGATAATATTTAAAATTAAACTTTAACCACTGCTTACGGTACTAATAATTTATATATATGTTTCATAACATTTCTAAATTGACGTACTATAATACGTAAATTGTATTTTTCTTTCTTATTAACCGAATCGTGCAATCATTAGCTTTTTATTAAAGCTATGACTATCGTACAATCTATTTTGAAAATAAGTATTTGTCACGATTTAAATTTAGAAGTGACTATGGGATTCTTTTGTGAAGCGGCGCTACCACTTCTTTTTTTAGTGGTATATTTTGAGACTGCATACTGCATTTACTTTACAATGTGTATATAAATATAGGGTGTGTATGTCAAACTTTCGACTGCGTCTGTTAATTTATGGGAAATAAATTTGAAAACCACTAAGACGGCGTTCCGCGGTAGTGCTTTGTTTTTGAAACAAATGGTGTAAATATAGATTTGGAATAACGTTAAATGGGGAAAACAGGTTTTAAACAGTGGGCGAAAGTGATTTGACTATAAAAATCAATTTTTTTTATACATATAAGAATTTGATTTGATCTGATATACAATTTAGGAGTTTGATTTGATTATTTTATATTAAGCAGCTTTTTTTTTAGTTAGATATACTAATAAAATGCCAACTAACGATTTAATTATTCAAATTTTCAAACTATTTTGATCAAACTATTTGATATTTCAAACTTTAAAATTTTATAGTTTGAATTAATTTGATTCACAGCAATGCTAGACTTGATTTGAGTTTGATTTGATTTCAAATCAAATTCTTATGAATACAATAGAATGTATGGTCACTTAAGTAACTGTATAACTATAAATCAACATGGGTTCCTAAAGGGTCGCTCTACTATCACCAATTTGGCAAATATAACTCAATTTATTGCTGAAAGCATTGATGGGCGGTCGCAAACTGACGTTGTGTACACCGACTTTTCCAAAGCGTTCGATAGACTAGACCACGAAATTCTTTTAAAAAAACTATCTCGGTATGGATTATCGGCACCTCTGATTAAATTATTTAGCTCCGATTTAAGTAGTAGACGGCAGTTTGTGGTCTTTAATGGTTACAAGTCCGTCGAACACTTAGTAACATCAGGAGTTCCTCAGGGAAGTAATCTGGGCCCTCTATTATTTAATGTTTTCATCAATGATATAGTTGATGACCTTGACGTTAACTATTTACTGTATGCTGATGACTTAAAATTATTCTGCCAAATTGATGATTGTGTTTCACTTTCAGCTAACTTACGACGTGTTGAGGTGTGGTGTATAAGTAATAAATTGTCACTTAACGCTGATAAATGTAAGGTAATGACATTTTCTCTTAAAACTGACAAGATTTTACATGACTATGAAATTAATAATTCTGTTCTTGAGCGTCCGACGACATTTGTTGATTTAGGTGTCACTTTTGACTCCAAACTTTCGTTCGTTCCTCATATTGAGCCTGCTTATTCGTCTGCTAACAAAATGTATGGTTTCTTTGCTCGAAACTCGCGTGACTTCACTGATCAGGATACTTTAAAGGTGCTGTACTATGCCTATGTTAGATCTAAAATTGAGTACGCGGATGTTATCTGGAGTCCATTTTATGATGTACACATTCAGAAACTTGAATCAGTTCAACGGAGATTTCTGAAGCTCCTTTCTTTCAAAATGGACGCTATTTATCCTCCTATTGGAGTTCTTAATAGTACGCTTCAAATGAGACATTGTGTGGATAGCTTAAGTTCTCGTCGTGACTGTCACCTATTGATATTCTTGTTTAAACTCGTAAATAATAAAATCAGCGACCCCAATTTTCTTCAAAAACTGTGGTTTAATATCCCGAGATTAGCTTCTAGAGTTGACAATACATTTTACCTTCCTACCCCTCGAACAAATATTTTAAAATTTTCGCCACTTTACAGGATGTGTTCAATTTGTAATACTGTAAATTACCAGCTTGATATTTTCCACTGTCGTATATCTGCGATTAATGCATTTTTCTTTGAAAAATGATATTCTTAAATAAATAAATAAATAAATAAATAAATAAATAAATAAATAAATAAATAAATAAATAAATAAATAAATAAATAAATAAATAAATAAATAAATAAATAAATAAATAAATAAATAAATAAATAAATAAATAAATAAATAAATAAATAAATAAATAAATAAATAAATAAATAAATAAATAAATAAATAAATAAATAAATAAATAAATAAATAAATAAATAAATAAATAAATAAATAAATAAATAAATAAATAAATAAATAAATAAATAAATAAATAAATAAATAAATAAATAAATAAATAAATAAATAAATAAATAAATAAATAAATAAATAAATAAATAAATAAATAAATAAATAAATAAATAAATAAATAAATAAATAAATAAATAAATAAATAAATAAATAAATAAAATGTTTTCCAATACGTTTCGTAAAGTAGCATATTAACTCTTATGGTTTATAATTTAGAAAATTATACACTTTTCATAAGACTCAGCGTTGTTTTTATTATTAAACATCTCAGCCTAGACAATGAACTGATGTTTGTTTTGTTATGACCAATTACAAACCATTTTAGAAGTTGGTAAAATATTGAAAATAATACATAGTATAGTATTATTTCTATTCTTACAAGTAATACGGTTATGTGAAACACAAAACACAATCCCGTTCATGTTTATTAACTCTTCCAGTTACGAGTTTAAAGAACTCGAATTTTAACATTTTTTTGCAACAATTTCGACGGTTAATTGACAGAATATGTTTTATTTATAAAATCTGCGATGTTAATGTAGATAAAGTTTATTTTTATTAATACAATATACAACATATAGGAGTAAACTCAAAACAATAAGAATTTACTGTCTGAAAACTGGAATGATGACAAGAAGTGGTAATTCTTGTATTGTGAATGCTTTTTATGCGATAAAAAAGGTCATAACCAACGAGAAGTAGCGCGTCATAAGTCTTTCAGCAGCCAGTCACCAGCGTGGTCTCATCACTCGGTTAAAGTTGGCCTGAAGGGCATTTCTTGTTTTACCGTTTTTTGTGTGGTAGCGAGTGTACGGCAAATGGCTTACACTAAGAAAAATAAAGGATAAAACCTGTACTGCGGTGTTGATTCAATTCAATAATATAATTAATAATATGGATACTGACAGTGGTGACGATTTTGATAATACTCCGCCAGAGATATTGGGAAGAGCTGCAAAAGTAACGTTAGATTTGTGGTCGGTAATTTCAATAAAAAATTGGAATACGAATGGAAAAGAAATACAAAAATAAAATTAAAAAACTTATTTAAATGTTAAGAGGTAGGCTTTAATGATATTTTAGTTTTGCTACTTGTTGCACAATGTATTATTATATTAATATTTTTTCTTTTGGTTCTCTGCAGCTCTTTAAAAATTTTACTGGTTCATTATCTTATTCTTAACATTAATTCTAAAACCGCGAGAACTAACTTAACATAAAAATATCTGGTCACCGAGCTTCGCTCTTAATATTCAAATCTACATTTTTAAGCAGCCCAATGAGTATATAATTGAAGTATATTTATAACATGACAAATTATTAATTAATTCGCGAAAATCACGGAGTGGGCGACATCTACTTGAACTACTGATAGGGAGATAAATAAAAAGTTGATTGGCGATTGGCTTGAAAGTAGGCGGGAAAATTAAAAAAGCTGTCAGTGTTAATTTTCAATTGGCTGCAGCTGTTGATGACGTTTATCAACTGCTTGTCACAGAGGTTAGTTAAATGCATTTCACCCTTTTAGGGCAACATCTACTGACGCAAGCGAATTGTTACGGTGGACAGGCCCCGTTTCCGGGACGGGCAACAGCAGCGTGTAGGGCACACGTCCCGTCAACAGAAGATCGCTCAGCTCACTCTATTTATCACTATATAAGAAAAACTCTATGTTCAATTGATTTTATTATTTATTGATCTGCAGTGAAGGAAAATTATAGGTCTGATATTCATACTTGGGTAAAAACCTCCACAAAAACCTGTGACCAGACTCTCGACGTGTGGCAGATATTGATATCATATTTTTTCAAAATTTTTCAGTTACACAAATAGTTCATTCGTACATTACAATTTGCTCTTGGAAAATACAAAGTCACAATCAACCTTAAAATGTACTATGAAAATATAGAATTTTAAATGTCTCTTTAAAGTTTCTTGTAAAATAAGAAATTGAAATCTATGTTAATAGTACACGTGTACAAGCATTCATTCTTTCTCTCTCTCTCTCTCTATGATAATGAAAACTTAAATATTAAAACTGTCCGCATAATAAAATAGTAGCCGTAAGGGGTAGTCTCATACTATCGGGGAAGGGAAGAACCTTTACCCGATGTGCATAAAGCATTTCCACCCGCAAAAAAAAAAAAAGATTAGCTTTAAGTTAGGTTAGATCTTTGTAATAAATAAAGAAAAGTACGATACATGTGACATTTTGACATTTGTTACATTCTGACAGGTGTCATATTTTGACATTTGTTCATTTGGAGATTTGCTCATTTTGACAGTTGTTACATTCTGACACGTATCACATTTTAACAGTTGTCACGTTTTTACAGGTGTCACATTTTGACAAGTGTCCTATAAATATTTACCTAAACCCATGATTTCTGAAATTGAATTGGCAACGTTGTATTTTCAACTTTGAATTTATGAGATGGCTATCATTTGACAACTAAATTATTTATGTCCGTCAAATGAGCCTATATAAAAAATATAAAGCGGCAAATTTAAAATTGAATTCTTTCCGATTAAAACGCCAGAAATTAAATAAAGTCAAACCTTTTTACTACTATACTGTACAGAAGAAAGGAGTACAGTATTTAATTTGCAGAACGTAGTACAGATTCAAGAGGTAGAAATTTTATTTTTACCTCATCCTTCAATGCTTATTTGTAGTTAAAATTTAAATTTTAATACATCTGATCGGCCTAATATAGTTTTTGTCTAGATAAACCTGTTCTTTTGACAGATAAGTCAGACTTTATTTATTCATAGCCGTATCTTATGTATTTTAATTGATTCAGAATTTTGTATTAATATATATTTCAAAATGGCTTCATTCTAAAAATATTATCAGTCCTTCTAAATCCTTGAAGGCAGAATTATTAGTAATAGCAAGGCAACATAAAAACAAATTCAAAAAATATATTATAGATGAGATGGCCAGAGAAAAAGGAATTAAAATTCTCAGATTGCCTCCGAACCACGCAGAGTTAAATTCCATTGAACTGACCTGGTCACAATTATTAAAAGGTTATGTTTCTCAAAACAATAAAACATTTAAATTTCCTGATGTGCGAAATTTGTTTTTGAAGGCAGTTTCAGATGTAAATAGAGAACATTGGGGAAAATGCATTGGTCATTTTAAAAATGTGGAAAATTCATTTTGGAAAGTGGATATATCAATGGATAATTTAATAGAACCGATAATAATAAACCTCAGAAAACACAATTATAGTGATACCAGTAGTTTTAGTGAAGACAGTGACTTTTAAAGATAGTTCTTGAACTAACTTTTTTTTAATCTTTGAGTTTAGGTAAGTACTGAAGCATTACTTTTAATGCCAAGAGATTTAATTTAATCCCAACATATAATCCTCCTTGTTATTTATTGGTTAAATTTAATTCGTTCAATCTTAAAGTGTCAGATGCATAAAGTTTATTTTTATTTTTTGTAAATAATATAACTTCAAAATTTAATCTACGAAGTATATATATTTTATATGCTGTGACCTTATTTATATTATTGAAACTTATTTTACAAAGTACGCCTATGGAATGTGACGTTATATCCCCACTTTTACTGTACTCATCTATCCTTTATAGTACATATTACTATGGAAACAAGTTATTATATCTGCCGTTGCTATGATATAAAACTAAAAGCTTAACTTTTCTTGTAAATATCTCGGAAGATCGAATTTTCACAGACATGAGACCTACATTTTTTGCCGATTTAGATAGGAATTAGTCTACCCTGAAAGTTTCATTGAATTCTGACGAGTGGATTTTGAGATCCTCTGGACACACATACATACGTACAAACCTTGCTCGTTTAATAGTATTTGATATCCTCAATGTTCATTTAAAATCATGAAGGGCGTATTACCCCTTACTTTGAGGGGTTAAAAGTGTTTAAATTACTTAAATATTTAAGAAACTGGTTGCAGTATGATACCCGGAGGCACTACATATCTCATTTGTTTTAAAAACATTTATAATGCAAACATTTTTAAATCCTCAAAAGTTATAAAATAACCTAAAACCTACTGCATGGGTCAATAGCAATTTTTTTCTCGTTTAATATGGTTGTTTATATTTATATTTATTTAATTATGAATATAAAAAAGAACCAAGATCAGTACAAACTAAAATACTAAATAACTACAAAACTCGTTTACAGAGTGCGCTTTTTCAACATTTCTCCAGATTGTCAGTTTGCCAAAATTCCCGCGAATATAGAGGTATTATATGAAGACTTTTTACACGTGTAAAGTTATTTGTACTTTCGATAATGTTAATGTTTGTTTGTATTATTTCTTACACAGGTTTATTTTTAAGTTCTTTGTAAGTTATTGACAGGTCCGATAGATTTTATTACTTTATATAGTTTATACAATTATATTTTGTATCTAAACTTTTAAGGACGAAAAAAGATTGATTGATTGAAGTGACGTCATCATTATCACATTACATATTTTAAAACAATTTCTAACTACAGTTTTCGAACATTCCGAACCAAATCAATACCTAGTTAAAAAAAATTCCCGGTGCTTTCGACTGTTTAATAAAAAAACAACGTTACTGACCTTCAGCATTATTATTTATATATATTTCATCCCGTTTGCTACCTAAGTGTTTATTTTCTTAACCAACAGCAACAGCACCTCATCAAAATTCTTCGACTGCCTGCCGACCGATCGAGATGTGTACTCTATCCTGCTGTTAGATATTCAACTCTACGGTGGTTTCTGCTTTCTTATCCTTTAGATAAATATGCCTCGTTTGTTGATGTCCGAGTATTGAGTACCATAATAGTCGAGCAGCTTAACGCAAAAAAACGACTAACACGAAAGTAGAGTTCCAGTAATTTTTCTAGACTAAATAAGCGGACAGATGTACGTACGGAAGAAACCAATAAATTGGTTTTCATATATAGTAGTTAGTCTTGGAAGTTTTCTTTGAATAAAAGTTGAAGCAACGAACCACGATAGAAAATTCCTTAAATATTACTGTCAGGCACGGAAAATACAGATTTGGTAGATATTCACTGTCGCATTAAATAATGGATCGCAGAAACTATGATAAAATCCCATTTCTGTGCTCAGTCTCGCAAATATTGACGTCACACCTGACACGTTTAAGGCTCCGCTCTGTATCATCCAAAGCTTGTGAGATGGCCAGCGGTGTGAGGCGAGGTAGAAAATTTAGTGCTAGTGGGCGTGGTTTAGAGTGTTTAGACTTTGACCTAATCGATATCTAAGATTGACTCAAACGTACAGCAGATTTTGAGCATTTTTTCAACGCTCATGAGATGTTTGCACTATTTTATTGAATTGATTAGGAACCCCCGAAAATCGTATTATAATTTAAAAAATTATTTATACTGATAGGTCAAGTATAACCGATTTATTTGTATTTAATTAGTCGCGATATTAATTTAAATAAAAATCTAAACCGGGTCCTCGAATAATTCTCTAAGCATCTGAACTAAAGCCGCAATCCGAGTTAGTTGTCTATTTAATATAATGACCATAACGTTTAATTTAGTTAATATATTTTATGAGCTCCACTACGATATTCAAGATTGTTATACTTAGATTAGAGTTCGGGATACTGCAACATCATTAAATGAGATGCTGATTCCTCTCGAGTTATATCCGTGATCCTAACGAGAAAGGATTCTATTGACCGACAGACAGTTTTTCAAAGAATTATTGCCGTCAGGTGCGGAGCTAAAGAAAGAATATTTACTACTAAATCCCAACGTTTTCTTTAAAAGTTTACTAATAAGGATGATAAAGTAAACGTCACACAAGGCTCAGTTATGGGCCTTATAGTATAATATCAATGTATGAAAAGAAAAACTTTTTCGCCACGGCCACTACTGAATGTAGTTATTTTGAAACCACTTACAATAACAGAAACATTCTCGCTCTTGAGATTGAAAGAAAATCCTGAAACACTTGTCTCTTATGTATTTTATACGTATTTCATTCTTACTCCAGTGTCAGAATGTTCATTTTGTAAGACCTAGCTGTAAATATGACGTCCGCATCCTAGATAGCCATGAATTTCATGTTTGACAGTTCTATTTATTTAGTTTGACTATGGAGTTTGCCGGCTTCAACTAACGTCTCAACCGGCAAACCATAAGAGTCCGAAAAAGAAACTTCTCGTCCGCATTATCATATATTTATTTTTTTATTCGAATATAAAAAATATTAATGAAATAAAGAAAAATACTAGTTCTAGTTCTACATTTGTATAGTGTAAGAAGTACTAAAATAAATAAAATATACACAATACTTTTCGAAGTAAAATAGCATGTAGAATTTATAATAAACAAAAAGTTTTGAGGCCTAGGGCAGAAAAGTGCTTCTTCTTGTTATTGTGTACTGTATCGAATTTGACGTTTTTGACGTATTCGAATAAAAAAGTCATTTTTGAGACGATTGTATCTTTCAACTGACTGCAAAAGAAATATATTTTGAATCTGAGAATAATTTATGACCCAAAGACAAGCGTTGATGCGCCTCTGATTTCTGTATTTAATAGCTCTGGATCGTGATACCTTTGAATGAAACTATATAATCATGAACATCAAGAAGTAGATGGCTTCCAGGCAGGCAATAGGTAGCTTAATAATTTATGGTGTTTAAATTTGTATTGCTAATAATAATAAGAAATAAAAAAGAAATTATTACAACAGAACTATAGGTAAATACGTATCAAGCAAAAAGGTTATTTTTTATTGAAATTGGGACACAAGATAAATTTTATTATACGATAATTAAAAGCGAATGTAATTTTATGTAGTTTAGGTTACTACTATAGTTATTTATATACTAATAATAAACCAAAAATCAAACCGGAATTTGACTTCATCATTCAATAGTGTGTTTGTAAAATTGATTTGATTAGTTAGAAAGCATTGAATAATGAAAATTCAACACTTTTAACAACCAATAATCATAAGGCAACTAAATTTAACCAATCAAGATCAAGAACGCATTTACATTCACTATGTCGCACGACCTTTAATTTATACGTCAATGTCAAATTAAATTAATGCCAGTAAAAGTCATTCACTAAAAACTTTATCAAATTTGATTAAATGTATATTTTATTAATAGAATTTGACATAAAATCCATAAAAATAATACTAATAATCCAACAACATATGCTAGTTCTAGAAATTTCATGTCAAATACAGATCGCAATATGAATTTTGGTGTTGCAGATACAACAATTAATTTCTCGAATTGCAGCAACATTACTTTAAATTTTAATAACAAGTAAGAATTCATTTAATATAAATAAGTATTTATATTCGTATAATAGTTTGATTAGCATTTAAAAATGTTTTGTTCTAGATTTGATTTAATAGATATTTTTAAGGTATAAATAATCTATTATTTGTCGACATTAGTAGATAAAGTATTATATTCAACTCGTTATGTTGTTATTTTCCCCAAAAGTAGTGGCCATTTCAGAATGAGTATAGATTTTTGTAAGGATTAATACTTATAAAGGTATTTAATAGGAATGATTTACATTTTATTCGCAAACATTTCAAACATTTTTTGTAATAGTAGCATCTAATTAATTTTAAAATAAAATGGAAATTTAGGAGAGAAAAAATTACGGACATAAAAAACTCAAAATAACTAAAAGCTAAAATGCAGAGGTAAATCTACAATTACTCAGAATCTAAAACTTTTAAAGGACTGTACATTTTAAAGGATATTTTATAGAACACACCTCTTTATCGTGTTCAATTACAGGGATTTTATAAGAATATAACTTTGCATCAACGAAATTGAAATTTGAAATAGTTTGTGAAATAATTATGTAAATCAGTAAATCGAAATGTTGGCGATTGGTTAATCATAAATAATATTTAATGGACTTCACACTTGTTGTCCCTCTTTTATTTATTTATTTGTTTATTTTGTGGATCATATCTGCCAGAAAGAGAGTAACTTATATTGAATTGTTAAAATACCTTTAGTTTGATGGTCACAAATACACACATACAACTCTAATAAACAAATAACTTTTTTGAAATTGTTACAACTTGCATAGTAGAAATAGATGAACCAAATAAGCAGTATTTCACTCACAACTAGCTTTCCAGGCAGCAATTCTCAGTCATTTGCTTTTGCAAGGCGGTACATATTTATTACCGCAAATAGCTGAAATATCGCGAAAGGTATCTCCAGCTTCTTTAAAATTGGACAGATTTATCGCGTGTTAACATCCAATTACAAGAAGAGTTTCAAAACACAGCGCACCGCGTCGGATAACTTAAATTACTGATATTACTTTCTTTTTGCGTATGCTGCAGCTTTAAATCTCATCGCCAGACGAAAATAATGAACAGCGTTTATGTGATATTTTTTAAATTATCTGTCTTATCATATATAGAAAATAATTTAACGGATGTTGTTACGAGTACTGGTGAAAAGAATTTCCATAGAATTATAATGATCCCTTAAAAGTTAACCATTTCATGGCGTGATGTGAAACAGTTATTAATTTATATTTTATATTATTTAATAACATAATAACTATTGTATTGTGAGCGAATAAGTCTTGTAAATCCCATTCTACCTTATTTATAGCTCTTTCTATAAAATATTCCTTTAATAATTTAATTTATTATAACGGATTCACTGAATCGATTTAAATTTATGTTCAGACACTTGTTTGAAATGCAGCAAAACTAAATAAATAATATTAAAGGTACTTTTAGACGGTGAGATCATTTCTCCGTTCAGTCTCAGTTTCAGTAGAACTGTCAGTTATTTGTATATGTAAATACTAAAAACTGTAAGGAAAACTGTCCAACCAGATTATCCTGTTCCTGTTTTGGAAAGTATTCCACTTGTATTCCATTTTGAAGAAGAACATCCACCCATTAAAAGCAACTAAAAGAATAATAACAGAAAGACTAAATCGTAAAAAAAGGTACCGATTAAACATTAAATATCGATATTTAACAAATCATTAAATTAAAAAAAAAGGCCTAAAACAATTAACTAAGGTTAAAATTTATTTAACCTATAAATAAGATAAGTTAGGTTAGAATATAAAATTGGAGAATAAGGTAAGAGTATGAGAATAAACTCTTACGGTTACGGTAGATAACTGGTAAATTTTAAAATAAATCAAAACTGCACTTACCTTATTCAACAAAATAGTTATTTCACACTTGATTTCTAAGTATCCAGCCAATAAAAACACCCCTGAGGTTAGGAATCTCTACTCTATGGTAGATGGCGCCCAAGGAAAATTGTTAAGTAATAAAAAGAATTCGCATTCTGTCTAAGATTACAACGAAAGGTAGGAGTAAAAAGATTTTACGTGAATTTAAAATTTATTTAAAAAAATTAGTTAAAAATAAATTAAATTAAATTAAAAGAAGAAAGAGATATTTAATCCATCAATAAAAATTTAATAAAATTTACTATACAACAAAAATATAGGTGATGTTTATAAATTCTAAATTAGATAATTAAACAACAACAATAAAAACATCATTATAAATAAAAATAAATTACAATAATATTACACACTCTATAATCATTATTTAAACATCGAAATATATTCGGCAATTAATTTTTTACTTAAGTTTTGATGTATTCCGATTTTGAGATAATTTTAAAATTTGATACCTTTGTATACTTTCACATGCTTGAGTGACATTTTTGTTGTCAGCAAGACCATTTCTACCATAAAAGTAAAATTAACTTATAAACTTCTACACAATTTTTATAATGGCACGAGGCACTCCTAATGCCTAACCCAGTTTTCTGGTTTGCTTCATATTTTATGATTATCTAACTAATGAATTCTAAAAAATTAATCCCAAAAGGCTGGAAAGTTAAACCATGTACAAGATTTGTGTCAGATATGCACTTTTAGCATTAGAACTTCAAATAAATATAGTAAAATAATAATCAAAATATTATTAGTTAGTTTGACTAAATGGTAAAATTATGTAAACGTAAAATTGAAATAGTTTTTGTTAGTTTGAGTTCAATCGACCTAAATCGATTTCTTGAATAAATGCCAAGGTTTGGGTTACCTAAAAACCAGTTTATTTGATCTGCATATATTATTCCACAATTTATTAGTGTCTCGAATTTTAAATCAAATTTTTGTTCCATTTGTACTGCCATGCATCGACATTTTTGATTTGTTATTAAAGTAACTTCCTAAATTAACGTGTTATTCTAATTTATATTATAATTATATTAATAACAACTTTATAAACAATTAATATAATAATTATAATCTTTTTATTGATTAATTGTATGTAATATAATCGACTATTTTATGTTTTATTCATGACAATTTCAAAATTTTTATTAAATTCTTTACGGTATTTTTTATAGCTACATCAAATGGAATATTTAAGTAGAAAGGATCATCGCCTAATTCCGCCAAAAGATTTCTTTTATGAGGTCTTACGACTTTATGAATCAACCGATTCTAGGAACGGAGGTCGGTACCACCGGCGCTGCCATAATGTAATAGGAAATATTTAAAGAGAAGTTCTAATTTTCGTTATGTTCGAGCTTATATTAAAAAGCGTATAGTTAAAATGAATCCCTCTTAGTAAATAGTAGAAAAAAAAACAAGAAAAATTCAATACTACTTATAAGTTTATAGTGTTTTAATTTAATGAACGAGTAAAAAAAACAAAACGGTTATCTGTTGAAGAAAAAAATGGAGAATCGGGAGACGATTTAAAAAAACTTCTACATTATAGGTTTCCATTTGATTTAATTCATGCGTAAACGTAGCTCGTAATTTATTACTTTATTCTTATGTGGCTGATACTGACGTACATTGACACATTTTTACCTACAAATTAACACTAATCGAATAAATGCAAATGGAAAGTTATTTATTGCATATTAGATTCTATAAATTTTGCATTGTGTTTCAACATGAATTTAATGATTGTGTTACAATTTGTCACCATAAATATTATCAACTAACGTATTGTTTGGAGATTAATAAGTGAAGTAAACGAGAAAGTTGATTTAACAAGCTATTTAAAATTATATATTACTCTGCAAACTGCGATTGATTATGACGTTTATATTTTCATAATTATCTTGAGATTTATTCGATTGTGATGCTTTTCGACTTGTGTAATCATTAAGTTAAATTAAAAATATTGTATATTTATATCTGAATTAGATTTTATTGAACTTCTAGTATAAACAAAAATTCACTACGAATCAGTCAGATATATCCTCTGATCAATCAACGAAAATATATTTCGTTTAGTATCACAATATATATGGTTGGATTAATCGTACAATTTCTCAACTTAGTTCCACATAACGATCAATATCATAAAATTTACTACAAGATTGTTTTATATTCATTTTTTCCTATCTCTTCTGGTTCTAGAGATATTTGCTAGAAAAAAATGCATATTTTTGATAAAAAAAATTTTAACTTATGTTTTTTTTTAATTATTTAGCGGCTAAACTTTTAGTTTTACAGCAAACTTTTCTAAAAAAAGTTGTAGAGGATTTAACGATATTTTAATTGATATATTTATTTATTATTTTAATCTAAACTAATCAAAAGCTACAGCAAATTTCTACATTCGCAAAAAAACTGTACATTCTAATTTTTGTTATTTATTTAAGAGCTATAACCTTCTATACCTAAAAAAATATTACTTAATAAATTAATGTTGAGTTGTCTTGAGTCTCTTGGGGCGAGAGGTAAAAAACTTTTTTCAAAACTTTGCATTTTTTGCTAGCAAATATCTTTAGAACCGAAAGAGATAGGAAAAATGAATTTAAACAATCTTGTAGCAAATTTTATAATATTGGGTGACTTTTTTGCTATGGTGCATATTTTTCGAGATATAAGCGAAAAGCCGAAAAAAGTGACCTTCTCCGTGCCCCCCTGCAGCCCTCGCACCTCCTACGCTCCGGGACCTTTAGTATATTTATTTCCTAACTACTCCGTTTCTTAACGTTCGCTTACGTACTCTACACCCCACTTTTAATCGTTCATTGACTGGACTATTATAACAACAACTCATACATTGAGAGAGATTTGAAACCGTCTTTTTTCAACGGAACATTTTTTTATTCAATTGTTTTGTTTTTTGTTCGCCATATGACCATAAATTGGAAACTATTTGCAAATAGTTTTAAGATTACTCATTTGATTTGGGTATATAGCTGAATACATTAGTGCAACACAAAAAAAGGCGACAGCGGTCCAGTTAAATACTTGATTATCCATAGAGTACATTTCTTATACGCTGTACTGGTTGATTGTATTTTCAAACACGTCTTCCTTAGTCGCTGCCATGTTGCCAAGTTGCTTTTTTAGTAGAGTACAAATACGAAAATATGTTTTTTTTAGTTTTATCTCCATTTCCGTATTACGGGCGAGGTTGCAAATTAATGAAAACATTGTACGTTAGGACATCTTCATTTGCAACCATTATTCAAAACTTTTGTAAAATCTTCGATGTTTATTTTAATAGAAAAAAACAATATCATGAAAAAATATGTTTTCCGTTTGTCGCGAGAGGTTGCAAATTACAGCACTTCTCAAGAGCTCTATTAACCTAGTAGTGACATGGCGGCAGAACCAAATCGGACCTAGTAGGTCAATTGTCGCTTTTTTGTCGCTTTTTTGTTACGCTAGTCCCACTTTTGTCGCTTGTACCAGTTCCGAGAAAAACGCGTTCCTGCTAGGTTAATAGGGATAATTCCTTAATCGGCGGCAAGATCAAATCGGACCGGTAGGATCAAATCGGACCTAGTAGGTCAATTGTCGCTTTTTTTGTCGCTTTTTTGTTACGCTAGTCCCACTTTTGTCGCTTGTACCAGTTCCGAGAAAAACTCGATTCTCAAAAAAACCCTATTAACCTAGCAGTGACATAGCGGCAGAACCAAATCGGACCTAGTAGGTCAATTGTCGCTTTTTTGTCGCTTTTTTGTTACGCTAATCCCACTTTTGTCGCTTGTACCAGTTCCGAGAAAAACGCGTTTTTCAAAAAAACCCTATTAACCTAGCAGTGATATAGCGGCAGAGCCAAATCGGACCTAGTAGGTCAATTGTCGCTTTTTTGTCGCTTTTTTGTTACGCTAGTCCCACTTTTGTCGCTTGTACCAGTTCCGAGAAAAACGCGTTCCTGCTAGGTTAATAGGGATAATTCGTTAATCGGCGGCAAGATCAAATCGGACCGGTAGGATCAAATCGGACCTAGTAGGTCAATTGTCGCTTTTTTGTTACGCTAATCCCACTTTTGTCGCTTGTACCAGTTTCGAGAAAAACTCGATCCTCAAAAAAACCCTATTAACCTAGCAGTGACATAGCGGCAGAACCAAATCGGACCTAGTAGGTCAATTGTCGCTTTTTTGTCGCTTTTTTGTTACGCTAATCCCACTTTTGTCGCTTGTACCAGTTCCGAGAAAAACTCGATTCTCAAAAAAACCCTATTAACCTAGCAGTGACATAGCGGCAGAACCAAATCGGACCTAGTAGGTCAATTGTCGCTTTTTTGTCGCTTTTTTGTTACGCTAGTCCCACTTTTGTCGCTTGTACCAGTTCCGAGAAAAACGCGAAAATATATTAGCATGACTAGTTTTTTGTAACTTTTTTTGAGGTGCTTTGATGCTGTTTTTGGGCCGAAAAATTCCCGTGTGAGGTGTTTCGAACGATTTGATAAGTAATTTCAGTAAAAGTCCAGAAGATGACCTTCTTAGCTAGGTCGCCTGCACCAGGTCCTCCGAAGGACGATTTCGATGTCAAAACTAAGACGAGCGACTCGAAAAATTCCCGTGTGAGGTGTTTCGAACGATTTGATAAGTAATTTCAGCAAAAACCCAGGAGATGACGTTCTCATCTAGGGCGCCTGCACCAGGTCCTCCGGAGGACGATTTCGATGTCAGAACTTGGACGAGCGACCCGAAAAATTCCTGTGCGAGGTGTTTCGATCGATTTGATAAGTAATTTCATTAAAACTCCAGGAGATCACGCTCTCAGCTAGATTGCCTGCACCAGGTCCTCCTGAGGACGATTTCGATGTCAAAACTAAGACGAGCGACTCGAAAAATTCCCGTATGCTGTGTTTCGAACGATTTCATAAGTAATTTCAGTAAAAGTCCAGAAGATGACCTTCTTAGCTAGGTCGCCTGCACCAGGTCCTCCGGAGGACGATTTCGATGTCAAAACTAAGACTAGCGACTCGAAAAATTCCCGTGTGCTGTGTTTCGAACGATTTGATAAGTAATTTCAGTAATAAAAGTCCAGAAGATGACGTTCTTAGCTAGGTCGCCTGCACCAGGTCCTCCTGAGGACGATTTCGATGTCAAAACTAAGACGAGCGACTCGAAAAATTCCCGTATGCTGTGTTTCGAACGAATAGGGTTTTTTTGAGAAACGCGTTTTTCTCGGAACTGGTACAAGCGACAAAAGTGGGATTAGCGTAACAAAAAAGCGACAAAAAAGCGACAATTGACCTACTAGGTCCGATTTGGTTCTGCCGCTATGTCACTGCTAGGTTAATAGGGTTTTTTTGAAAAACGCGTTTTTCTCGGAACTGGTACAAGCGACAAAAGTGGGATTAGCGTAACAAAAAAGAGACAAAAAAGCGACAATTGACCTACTAGGTCCGATTTGATCCTACCAGTCCGATTTGATCTTGCCGCCGATTAACGAATTATCCCTATTAACCTAGCAGGAACGCGTTTTTCTCGGAACTGGTACAAGCGACAAAAGTGGGACTAGCGTAACAAAAAAGCGACAAAAAAGCGACAATTGACCTACTAGGTCCGATTTGGTTCTGCCGCTATGTCACTGCTAGGTTAATAGGGTTTTTTTGAAAAACGCGTTTTTCTCGGAACTGGTACAAGCGACAAAAGTGGGATTAGCGTAACAAAAAAGCGACAAAAAAGCGACAATTGACCTACTAGGTCCGATTTGGTTCTGCCGCTATGTCACTGCTAGGTTAATAGGGTTTTTTTGAGAATCGAGTTTTTCTAGGAACTGGTACAAGCGACAAAAGTGGGATTAGCGTAACAAAAAAGCGACAAAAAAGCGACAATTGACCTACTCGGTCTGATTTGATCCTACCGGTCCGATTTGATCTTGCCGCCGATTAAGGAATTATCCCTATTAACCTAGCAGGAACGCGTTTTTCTCGGAACTGGTACAAGCGACAAAAGTGGGACTAGCGTAACAAAAAAGCGACAAAAAAGCGACAATTGACCTACTAGGTTCGATTTGGTTCTGCCGCTATGTCACTGCTAGGTTAATAGGGTTTTTTTGAAAAACGCGTTTTTCTCGGAACTGGTACAAGCGACAAAAGTGGGATTAGCGTAACAAAAAAGCGACAAAAAAGCGACAATTGACCTACTAGGTCCGATTTGGTTCTGCCGCTATGTCACTGCTAGGTTAATAGGGTTTTTTTGAGAATCGAGTTTTTCTCGGAACTGGTACAAGCGACAAAAGTGGGATTAGCGTAACAAAAAAGCGACAAAAAAGCGACAATTGACCTACTAGGTCCGATTTGATCCTACCAGTCCGATTTGATCTTGCCGCAGATTAACGAATTATCCCTATTAACCTAGCAGGAACGCGTTTTTCTCGGAACTGGTACAAGCGACAAAAGTGGGACTAGCGTAACAAAAAAGCGACAAAAAAGCGACAATTGACCTACTAGGTCCGATTTGGTTCTGCCGCTATGTCACTGCTAGGTTAATAGGGTTTTTTTGAAAAACGCGTTTTTCTCGGAACTGGTACAAGCGTCAAAAGTGGGATTAGCGTAAAAAAAAAGCTACAAAAAAGCGACAATTGACCTACTAGGTCCGATTTGGTTCTGCCGCTATGTCACTGCTAGGTTAATAGGGTTTTTTTTGAAAAACGCGTTTTTCTCGGAACTGGTACAAGCGACAAAAGTGGGATTAGCGTAACAAAAAAGCGACAAAAAAGCGACAATTGACCTACTAGGTCCGATTTGATCCTACCAGTCCGATTTGATCTTGCCGCCGATTAACGAATTATCCCTATTAACCTAGCAGGAACGCGTTTTTCTCGGAACTGGTACAAGCGACAAAAGTGGGGCTAGCGTAACAAAAAAGCGACAAAAAAGCGACAATTGACCTACTAGGTCCGATTTGGTTCTGCCGCTATGTCACTGCTAGGTTAATAGGGTTTTTTTGAAAAACGCGTTTTTCTCGGAACTGGTACAAGCGACAAAATTGGGATTAGCGTAACAAAAAAGCGACAAAAAAGCGACAATTGACCTACTAGGTCCGATTTGGTTTTGCCGCTATGTCACTGCTAGGTTAATAGGGTTTTTTTGAAAAACGCGTTTTTTTCGGAACTGGTACAAGCGACAAAAGTGGGATTAGCGTAACAAAAAAGAGACAAAAAAGCGACAATTGACCTACTAGGTCCTATTTGATCCTACCAGTCCGATTTGATCTTGCCGCCGATTAACGAATTATCCCTATTAACCTAGCAGGAACGCGTTTTTCTCGGAACTGGTACAAGCGACAAAAGTGGGACTAGCGTAACAAAAAAGCGACAAAAAAGCGACAATTGACCTACTAGGTCCGATTTGGTTCTGCCGCTATGTCACTGCTAGGTTAATAGGGTTTTTTTGAAAAACGCGTTTTTCTCGGAACTGGTACAAGCGACAAAAGTGGGATTAGCGTAACAAAAAAGCGACAAAAAAGCGACAATTGACCTACTAGGTCCGATTTGGTTCTGCCGCTATGTCACTGCTAGGTTAATAGGGTTTTTTTGAGAATCGAGTTTTTCTCGGAACTGGTACAAGCGACAAAAGTGGGATTAGCGTAACAAAAAAGCGACAATTGACCTACTCGGTCCGATTTGATCCTACCGGTCCGATTTGATCTTGCCGCCGATTAAGGAATTATCCCTATTAACCTAGCAGGAACGCGTTTTTCTCGGAACTGGTACAAGCGACAAAAGTGGTACAATTGACCTACTAGGTCCGATTTGGTTCTGCCGCCATGTCACTGCTAGGTTAATAGAGCTCTTCTCAAGAACATTATTTACTTATTTTTTCAAATTTGCAGAACTTTTGGAATTTTTTTCGAAAAATTGGGATGAAAAACAATTTAATTTCGATAAAAGAAATCTTTCCGTATTGTTTGAATGGCTGCACATTTAACAGAGGATGTAAAATGCTATTTTACAAAATTTCGAAAGTTTGCAGAACTTTTGGAATTTTTTTCGCGCTATTAATGCGAAAATGCATTTTCAATATCTTCCGTTCAGAAAAAAAGGTTGCAAAATCAGACACAATATCATTTGAACTTACTCTTCATTCAACTGAAGTTTTAAAACTTTTGTAATTATTGTTAAATTTTGTAAAAATCTATCTCTACTGGCCTATATAGACCAGTGGAGCTTTGGCTGCCGCCCGTTTTATAACAGGTGGTCACGATGTATAGGTAACATTTTTTTTATTTATATACATCCATTTGTTCCGCTGTTCGTTCTATTTCTTCGTACGAAAACACTGTTAGTAGACAATAGGCCTAATTTGAATTATCCCAAGGAAAACAAAGTAGGTTGCCCTTTTCAGACAATGAGATGACAAAAGTAGTGATTTAAGAAAAAAGCACACGTTCCAATAAAGCACACTCATGGTTTTTGTGATCGGTGACCAACGAATAAGGGTATATCGGCGTTATACGCAATTAAGCCTTGCGATAATTATACTGGAATCGAAAGAATTCTAGTCAGGTGGATGGTGTTCGCGGAATAGCTACTAATTCTCCCCATATGGGCACCGCTCTACCAGCGCAAATGGATAAACTACCTTCCTTGCAGTGTTGAGCTTAGATACCGAATGCCTATTTTTATAATAAATCAAGGTGAATTATACCAATCCAAGAAGATAAAGATCGTTTCTCTGTATACGTTACAAATTGTTCGGTTTTTTCTTATTTGTTATTTTATATAGAAATGTCCTCATTTGGTGTCAGGATTCATTCGAATTCACGAATTGTATCGACGGATTAAATTCGAAATTACACGTGAGAATGTTGAATATGTTCATTAAGAATAAAAATTTGATGGTATTTTATTGCGACTTGATCCGAATAAATTTGAATGAACCTTTCAGACTTTCCAAAAATATAAGTTTGAATTTTAACTTTATTTTTATTATTTGCGGCTAATTAAGAAAAATCTTTGCTTAAAATCAAACTATTCTTGAATATTCTCAGAAAATCTATTTAATCGTTTTCTAATACTATTGTGTCTCGTAATCTTAGACATAACCCAAGTCAGTGGCGGCTCGTGAACTTTCTCATAGAGGAGGAAAATGGGAAATAACAAAAATTTGATAGCCAACTTAACCTCAAAACCACTCACGATGCACTCACAGAGAACTGATTTAAGTGATTTATTTTTTGCGCATGATTAAGATATGACAGTTAATATCCAGTGCACTCGTTGTAAAATTCGCGTATCGCTATTGGTTGGAGGCTAGCCTCAACCAATAACGATTTGACTTTATATTAATGCATAAATGTAGTGAAAGCTCTGAAAATATTTCTATTAACGATTTAGGATCAAGACTATTAAGAGTATCAAGAGTCGCGTTGTTGTCATATTAAAATATTAAAAACTTGCCGTAAAATCTGATAATAGAGAAAATACTGTAACTGTGTTTAGGACTAAAATTAAAAATAATCAACCCTCGAGCGGGCGCGCCAGCGGCAGATTGCCGCAACTTTTTGTTTTTGTGTTATAATTAAAATGTGACGATTCCTTCGAAACTGGGCATTTAGGTATTCCTTGTTTATGTTATTGACTCCGCTTTTCGACACATCTGGTGCAATATAATATTTCTGTTCAGTTAGTACAAGCGAGAGTTCCAAACCAGATCAAATTTGCAACGTGTTTGCGGCAGATTGCCGCTGGCGCGCCAGGTCGTGTAAGTTTTATTTATTACTAATTTTTTCAGTTTACCTGGATTGTTTGTTTTGGAAATGTTATATATATTTTTTTTACTATAATATAATGATTATGAATGGCATCCTGGTCTTATTTTACTAGTAAAATAAATTTTCTTCGTTATTTGTAAAATACAAACCTGAAAAACCAAATGCGGCAGATTGCCGCGGCGCGCCTTCTCGTGTAATTATAAAAGGCGCGCCCGTTCGAGGGTTAAAATAAATGGAGGGTCCATTGTGCATATATTGGCGATCGCAAAAATGGCTGCAAATATGTGTGTGTTTAGAAAATAAAACTTTAAAGTGGTTAAAGTTGCAGAATATAAAAATATGCCTCCCTATAGTTACGTCATCAATACAGTGGCAAGCGGAACTAACTCAACAATTTTTTCACCACTTAAAAGTGGCGGTTACGCCGCAGCCACCTAACTTTGCCACTTTAAAGTCATATTAGATAAATCTTCTTCTTTAGGTGCCATGCAGATTCCTGCGTAGGCGTTTGCCACTTTAAAGTCATATTAGATAAATCTTCTTCTTTAGGTGCCATGCAGATTCCTGCGTAGGCGTTCGCTTCCGTCATATGTTCCTGTTAACTGCAGCGGTTTGGAGTTCCTGAAGATTGTGTATTCCTGTCCACTGTCTAATATTTCGAAGCCATGACAGTTTCCTTCTTCCTATTCCTCTCCTTCCTCCTTCGATCTTACCTTGAAGGATAAGGCGTTGGAACTCATATCGTTCTCCTCTCAGAATATGTCCCAAATAGGAAATTTTCCTATGTTTTATAGTGTCGAAAAGTTCGCGATCTGCTAATTCTGCTCTTCGGAGAACCTCTTCATTCCTAATGCGATCCATCCACGATATTCTAAACATTCGTCGCAAACACCACATCTCGAATGCTTCTAATTTATTTATGGAAGTTGCTTTTAGAGTCCAGGCCTCTACACCATATAACAGAACTGACCAAACGTAACATTTGACAGTTCTGTACCTGATCCTAAAACTCAGATTCTTGTTTGTTAGGAATTTTCGAAGTCTGAGGAAGGTTGCTCTTGCCTGTTCAATCCTGCATTTAATTTCTTGGTCGGGATCCCAATTCGAATTTAACATACATCCTAAATATTTAAATTGTGTGAAAAATTAGATAGATATAACCTCACAATTTCCACATGCAACAGGTTTCGCTGTTCTAGAATTTTAAAATTGTATCAACAAAGGAAAAACAAGGTGTTTGGTTTTTGTGGTTCTCGAACTGGGAATCTTTAAGGCGCAATCCATCAAGTGCTTCATTGTGATTTTTGAAGGTAATAACAACTTTGAAGTGACTTTGGTGCTCTGCGGTACGTGGAAATCACTTATGAACGTGGCGTGGTGGCTTTTTCGTTTTAAATATGTATGTCCCTCCAAAATAATTTTTTTTTATGAAAATCAAAATCAAAATATTTATTTTTCGATTTTATACGAATTTGAATTAAAAAAAAGCCTAGGATGTATATTTTAAATAGTAAAAAATCAATATCCAGTATATTACCTAACAGGTTTTTTTTTTTTATCTTTTTTAGTTTATTATTTATTTCATTTGGTATATATTACATTTTCTAGGACATTTCATTTTCCTAATTCCCTGCTATAGGAGTTTTCCTCCTTTTCAGGGTGAGGCCCTGATTACAATATTTGTAACCTAGCTAGCTAATTTTTCCTAAGGTTTCTGTGCGCGTTTGTGTGTTATGTTTTGTGTGTGTTGGTTGGGGCCTGTGTGGGCAGGAGCTGTTTCCCAGTTTTTTATCTAAGAATCGCCAATTTTGCTATTTCCACCCTTATGTTTGGGGAAAACGGTGCCCAATCTAAGGGGGGAAATATGATTTAGGAAAACCACGAAAACCTAAATCACGATTCTGTACAGGTGGTTCTTATGTTCTATTTATTATGTTCTATATTGTTATGGTATTGTATGTTGGGGGTTGGGGTTTGTGGGGGGTTTACCTTATGGTGAGGGGGGCGGAGTCCATTAGATCCTGGTGTTCGGGGGGGAGGGGGAGGTCTTGGGCGTCAGCCAGAAGTCTGAGGTTGGGCTGTGGGAGTTTAGCTTTGGGTTTCCTGAAGAGGGGGAGACGACGAGGTCGCCAAGGGGTGAGGAGGGTGTTTTGGGCTTGGGTGTTTGAGCCATTCAGGGTGCGAGAGACGTATTTTTTCCGTAGGAGTTGGAAACGAGAGAGAATTGGGGTGCTGGAGACGTTGTTGTAGACTTCTCTAGAAGGAAACAGATATGGGAGATATTGACATCGTCGTAGGATACGTCTCTCGAGTGAGGAAATTTTTCGGGCTAGATGGGGGGGTAGTACGCCATATGGGACTGCTCTGTATTCGGCAACGGGGCGGATGTAGGAGTTGTATGTGTGTATGAGGGTTTTGGTGTTGCACCGTCATAACCGGCCACACAAAGCGCCAAGGAGGCGGGCTCGTTTACGCATTCTGTTAAGCGTGTTGTCAAGGTCAGGAGACCATTTAAGTGTTTGAGAGAATCGAACACCTAAATAATCTACTTCCCTGGAGGTTTACAATGACGTCTTGGGGGAGCTGGGTGGGTCTTTTTGAATTCGGATGTTTAAAGATGATGAATTGTGTTTTTTGAGGATTCAATGAGACCCTCCACCTATTGCTCCAGCTGGTGAACTGATTCAGTAGGTTTTGGGTTCTGATGCTAAGTTGGTTAGAGTTTTGGGCTACCGAAATCAAAGCAGTGTCGTCGGCGTATAGAAGGCGGGTTGATGATGGGTGGTTTGGGGGCGGGAGGTCGCAGGTGTAGATGAGATAGAGGAGGGGGGCCAGGACGGAGCCCTGGGGCACTCCAGCGAGGGGAGTGAAATGTTCGGACTGGGCGTTGCCTACTTTGACTTTGATGGTACGGTCCGAGAGATAAGAGTGGATGAGTTTGGTGATGTTAAGTGGGAGACCTATGTTCATGAGCTTTTTGACTAATCCGGCATGCCAGACTTGGTCAAAGGCTTTTTGAACATCCAGAAGAACGGCTGAGGAGATTTGATTGGAGTTAACTGCCGTGACGGCAATTGTGTGGAGTGAAGAGATTGCGTCCTGAGTGGAGTGGTGGTTTCTGAATCCATGTTGGGATTGAGGGATGATGTTTCTCTCTTCACAATAGGTCCATATTCTCTCCTTGAGCAGAAGTTCAAGGAGTTTTCCAAGGACCGATATGAGAGAGATGGGACGGTAGGAGTGTACGGATTTGGGGTCTTTGCCTGGTTTTGGAATTAGGATGGTGTTGGCGGATTTCCAGGCAAGGGGAAAGTAGGATTGGGAGAGGCAGGCGTTAAGGAGAAGGGTTAAGAAAGGAAACATGGATTCAGGTAGATGTTTTAGCGTTCTTCTGTTGATGGAGTCGGGCCCTGGGGCCGTATTTTTGCCTGATTGACAGGCGGCTTGGATATCATGGGGTGAAGGGGGTTGTGAGGGGGTTTTCGGCATCCAAGGGGGGTGCTGGATTGGCTAGTGTCTGATGGACAAAGTGTTCGGTCTGGTTGCGGAAGTTTTCGTCAAAGTAGGGGTTGTTGGGGGTTCTGAATATGGCTTCTAGGTAGGTTTTGTGGGCTTGGGCTTTCTCTTCCGGGGAGGTGTGGGTTACGCCGTCGATTTCGAGGTGTGAGTGGGTTTTGGATTTTTGACCAGTGAGAATTCGGAATTTGTCCCAATACTTGAAACCTTCTCTGAAGTCCAAATTAGAGGTGATATTGATCCATTGTTGTTGTTTGTGTTGATTAATTCGGAGCCTGATCAGGGCATTGAGACGGTACCTAACAGGCTGAGAAATCCCTTATTATAGCTGAACCTAGAGTTCGCAGCCGAGGTGAATTGCCGAAGGTAATTACCGAGAACTCTTGAGTTTAGTTGCAATCCAAATAGCGGTATTAAAGATAATAACAAAACCTTCTGTTTTGTGAGAGTACGATCAAAGCATTTTCCTCGCATATAAAATTAATTTCTGCGACGCGCCGCCTCTGTGAATCACTGCCAGCGTCAAGCGTAGGATAGCAGTAACAATTACGTTAACCAATAACCGTCCTGCAAAGTCGTAAGAATAGGCAAACGACTTTCATTAGTTTCAATCTTATTGCTAATGCTACCATAGGTGCGAATTTAAAAAGAGTCAGTTGTTGCGCAATAAAATTTATTTGGCTCGCCCTAATTGGATTTCTGTGTAAGCTTGATTTTAAGGAAAATTTATGTATTTCTTGCAACTACAATCGTCAACTACCGTTCATGCTCTAATTGATATAAATGTTTTTGCAACAAATTAATTAAGTTTGAGCAGGTGTAATTGGAATTTATTAATACTAATCAATTAAGAGTAAGAATCGATTCTTATCGCGTTGAAGTATCGCGGGGGAAGTTTAACCTGTATCGGATTAAAAATTAATTATAAAATCTATTAGTTATAATGCAGATTTGCAAAGAATTCTTCCCCTAAGCGATTACAGTGAATGACGATTTTGGTAAAAGTGAGTAGAATAAGAAATTTTATTAATAAACTAAGTGAGTTATCCATAATCCTCAAATGTGGCCAATGTTTTATTAAATAAAACTCATCAATGTCAGTACCACAAGTTTATTGAAATTTATAAGGGGGCTACTAGTTCGGCATACTGCCATCATCAGGCCTATAACGAGATACATCAAAGTAAATAAAAGTTAACAATTACAAGAAAATTATACACTTAACCCATAGGGTACTGAAGTCAAAAAACATCAAAATTGAAGAAAAATTTTTAAAAAATCATTAGGAAATTTTTAAAAAGTGTAACTATTACTAAACATATTATAAAAACTAGAGGTGAAAACCAAACATTTTAATATAGTTTGGTCTTACAACCAACTGACAAAGTTTGGAAAATTTTTTTTGAAAAAGTAAAATAACTCCAGTTCCTTAAGGGAACAGGAGCTAAAGCATATTGAAAACTCATTAACAGATGGATAACCAAATAAAGAAACATTAATTTTGTTATCTACTACTGTCAAAGTACTGCCAAACAAAAAACTCCCTATTACACTATAAACAACTAAATCCGAACTTACACACTACATAACCCCCCCCCCCAACATTTCAAAATATTTTTAAACAATAAAAATATTTTAAATGTTTTAAAACATTATTTTCCATAATATTGTCTCAATTTTATCTTTTATCTCTCAATCTGTTTTCCCCTGAAATATTTTATTCCATTTATGAAAGTTTATTTTAATTTTATTTGTATTTAAATTCCCATCAAATTTAATACCCATGTCCTGTAAATTATTTAACACTGTGAAAATGGTTAGCCTATTCCCCTTACATAAATTTTCCTCTTTTGCCACATGCACCTTATTGTTTATTTCTGTAATTTCCTTGTTTACATATCTGTCCATAACTTCAACATTCCTCTGACATATCCAATTTTTCTCATCCATAATTTCACATAACGTCTTAAGTTCTCCAACGACGTTTACCTTAAATCCTTCTAAACATTCCTCATTAGCTTTTGTTTGCAATTTCACTTCTTCTATTCCTTTTTGAAAATCTACCAATTTCTCCTCTACTTTTCCTTGTATGTGACCTTTTTAAATTTTCATCTATTTTATCTCCTAATTGACATATCTTCCCTTCCAATTCATTCTCATTCTAACACCATTTTCTTGAATTTCTTCTCTTAAATTTTTCTCTTGTCCTTTTTTTATTTCTTGTATATTTTTGAATTGCTGCTTCTGCTCTTCTTGTTCCTTTTTAATTTTTTCTATTTGTTCTTGTTTCTCGATTTCTTTTTTCATTTCTTCTTTTATTTTGGCCACAGTATTCCTAACTTCCTCTATTTTTATTGTAATACCCCCTATCTGTGTGGTCACCTCATTTCTTACATCTCCTATCTGCGTAGTAACAACACCAATCTGCGTGGTAATATCATTTTTCATTTTCCCTAACGCCTCCAATATTTGCTGCATATCTATATTTTCTCCCTGTCCTTCCATTTTTTTTTGTCAGACCTTAATTCCATACACGTTTTATTTATTTACTATCCTATTTGTACACTTTACCGTGCCCCACGTTGGGCGCCATACGCCATATTTGTAATCATTTAATAAAATTATCGATTTACTTTTATAATGTTTTATTTTTCAAACTTTCAACTTGACATTTCAAAAAAAAACTCATTGACCACCTTCCTTAATCTACTGTCAAACAAAAAACTCCCTATTACACTATAAACAACTAAATCCTAACTTACACACTACAATATCTTATACTAAGAGCCCTGCCATCTGCAATAAACTAATAGGAATAAACCTAACCACAAAACTGACGGGAGTGACGGGTGACGTGACAGCGACGTTGCCGTATAGTATTTATGATAAATTGATTTTTGGTTTTCACTTTTAGTTAAATGTTTATTGCAACTCTTGTCAGTGAAAATTAATGTACAAACCTAATTAATTTTTTTTAATACAGGAGTATATAAATAAAAATATGAATTAATTTGTTCATGTTAGTTTTCTATTACAAGATGGCAATGCTGTATTGAGCTTGCGCATTTGATTTACATTAAGACTAAGATTTTACAACTAAATAATTTTTCATAGTTTTTTCAAATTAACGCGCTTATTTTTTTATACTTATTTATTGTTGAAAATATGAAAATGACCAACATAAAAAAATTCATCAATTTTATTTTTAACAAAAGATAATTAGTATGTAGGTACATAGAATGTATTTAAAATATTCTTTATTAATGTATTAGGAATATAATGTATAAATATTCATAGAATATTTTAAAATATCCAATACATTCTATGATCGTTCTCAGAATATTTGCTTAGGAATATTCTGCAAAAAGAACATTGGTATCTTGTGAGGATATTCTGGGAATATCCTGTGCTGTGTGGGTATGTTTGTAAATATGAAAGATTTCAATATTAACGTTCTTTTTTATAAAATGCCTTGATGACTTGTTTAATTATATCAATTTTAGTATCTGAAATACTACATTTTTTAATAATTTTTTACATTTCTTGTTCTAACATATAATATATATAAATACGATCAAAAGAATCAAAAGTTCCAATGTAACTTGAATGTCTAAGTTAGATGCGGTGTTTCAACTTAAAATATTTATTTTATCCTTTATTATTTTAATTGACAATATGTTCTTTTGTTTCAGGTAATTTACTGATCATGATCATCAGAAGTAAGTAAGAATAAAAAAAATAAATTATACATGTAACAAGGAAAGAATATGGCTTAGCCAGTAATTTTCTGCATAGAGATTTTTTTAAATAAACTAACTCAATTTACGTAAATATTGAGCAAATAAATTTTCGCTTTGAACTATGTTCTTTATCAATAAATTTTATCTACAAGTCTGGAATGATTTAATCTAATATCTATAGTGGCTTTTGTCCTAAGATTATTTCCCTTTTTCCCTCTTTCGAAGGTTTTGTATGTTTTAAAATAATATTTTATTTAAAAAACAGTTCCTTTCTCGTGTGAGTATTTTAAGTATCGATTTTCGTGACATTGAAATGATTGACGTGTTCAATAAAACCACTATATAGTATAGTTTGACTGACCCATGGCCGGCGGCGTTAATTTGACTTGTTACGCTGGCCAGATTAGTAATAAAAGTTGATTATGCGGTTTTAATTGTTAATTAAAATTTTGTCAGTAATATACATTCTTATATTCATCGTTGTTGCCTAACTGGTTGATGAGATAATATCGTATAAGTAATAGAGTCAATAAAAGTATTGAAAATGCCGGAAATCGAATGTATTCTTTATCGGTAATTATTTGTGAATGGTTCTTTCTATGGTTTCATTCTATTGTACATGGATTTAATCGATAGATATTGATTGGATCTTTAGATTAAGGTTTGTAATGTGAAATACTTTAGAAGAAAATGAAATCATTCTTATAGCTGGATGTCATGTCTGTAGATCGATATTTGTGATTATCTTGCTTTTGTCGTCGATGGGAAAAATGGTTACCGATTCTGGAACTGAAGAACTATAAAAATGACAGTCTGAATAATGAAGACAAGACTAAACGAACATCTAGAATAGGATTAAGCTCTCATAGGAAAAGACAAGATGCTATAAAAATGTAGTTAGATGAATTTGTTTTATTGAAACAGCCAACTTTTCTAAGCCTTAAGCTGTTGTCCCGAATAAAAACTGTGTGTTAATATGCAAAATTTATAGAAAAGAGGTTTCTATACAAGTTACTCATATTAATTTCGTTCGAGCTCAAATTCAAATGCTCAAATGTCAAACTACAGATAAACAAACAAACATTACGCGTTTTGGGCAGTTCAAATTAATACCGCTAGATCGCATAAAGTTGTGTTCATGTCAATAGAAATCAAATTTTCATCCACGACTCAAAATGATACGTCTAGATGTCGTCCTTATCCGAGAATTGGTAACTATGCAACCGCAAATACACAGATGTATTTCATGCTGCCTAATAATTTCTTTAGAGGGGGGTTCAGCGAAGACGTAAGGGCGAGGATTTCGATGTTAGGTATGAAATTGACAGAGTTGATGTGTATAGAACACTGTTAAGTGAAAATATAATCATTAAGTTGGTAGTATTCAGGGACAACGCCATCCCTCAACTTATAAAAGTGATTTCCATCTAATAATGAATAAACTTCTTCGTATCGCTCTGTATATATTCAACAGAATACTAATCGCTGAAAAAAATGAACATTCAATAAATTTGTATCTTAAGCATTCGAAATAAGTTTTTTATGCAAAACAGACGTCTTTACAAAATACTACACACCGCAAGAAACTTAGTTCTCTTTGCATACATAATCGCTTTCCCCCACCATCAGTGATATAGTAGCTGACACCTACGTAGTACTTACACATTTTATGTAATATATTTATTACTATTTATGTGAATATGCCGATACGGACGAGATAATTTTAATTGCAAATGAATTGGACGATAATTTTACTCTTTTTTCTTTTGGAAAGAAGCCTGTTGTTGCATACAAATGCCTCGGAGATCTAAATAACATAAATATAACTTGAATGGTTAGTATGTATCCATGTTTCAGTATCTACAGAGAATATACTTGATTAAACATATTTAGAAATATCTTCTTTAATTAGTAAGTAATGTCAACATTCTTATGGGAAGCATTATGCCAGATGCCGACGATTCGAAAGAAGAGTTGCAAGCATTCTTTTTTGTTTACAATTTTTTATTCGTTTTATAAAACGATATTTAAAACAACTAGTTTTTACTACCAACTCCATTATTAAACCACAAACCTCACTTAATTTATAGTGCTTAGATGAGTTTTGGACATTTTTAAAATACTCCAATATATTCTTTCAATCATTCATTGTCTCTTTCATTGCTTTTCAGAATTCATAATGTTTTTGTAAAAATCAACGTGATTCCCTGCTAAGAAAGTTTCCCATTCGGGGCCAAACATGAGACCCAAGAGTTTTTTACATCTTTCGTTTTTTCGTCACTTATACCTGTACCCAGAGGAATTTTTTACAGCTTCATGTGATTCTTACTGGTTTTATACTTTAGTCCTTTTGTGCCAACCGGTACCTTTGGCGAATCTGTAGAGTAGGGAGGGTGAGTTAGTCCCATAGCACTTAGGTCACATTTGACCCATTGTACATCCTCCCTAGGAGTTGTCCTCCTAGGTCATCGTCCATCTTGTCCTTTCCAGGAAAGTGGACAAATCACTAGGAGACATCTCCTTTAGATCAGCAAGACTCACCGAAGACGCACTCTCTCATTGACGATAACTCCGAGCAATCACATAGGACATGATTGACCGTTTCGTCTTCCTGTTCATACATCCTGCATAGAGGTGTATCCACTAGCCCCATTGTATGGTTGACAGTGGCCAGTCAGAAATCCAACTGCTAGACGTAGGTTTTTCCTGTTCATCGCCAAGTATTTCTTCGACCCTGGAAAAACTGCATTCCTTGATTTCATCCCATCTCTTTAGAGATTGAGCATGGGCTGGCTAAGGAATCGGCAATGCGGTTACCTTTACTCCTGTCGTGCCCTTTAACCCACCTCAGTATAATATTGTTATCTACCGAGGCGTTAGCTAAAGCTTGATGGCACTCTAATACTAGCCCTGATGTAACACGCTGTCTATTCAAGGCTAGTAGAGCTTGTCTGCTGTCTGTGCAGATTATTATGTTTTTGCCAGAAATCCCTTTTCTGGTTAGTCCTTTTGTGGCAATTGAGATATCAGCCAGTTCTGTTTTCTTTAATTCTATTTTAAACAATTGCATTTTTTCACCAAGTTGTCAGACTTGTCCAGTGAAAATTTTTACAGCTTCATATTGTTCCTTTGAAATGGCAGTGCTTTAGTCCCTGTATATATCCGGCAACATCTCGCTATCTTGAAAGATAAGTGGCACATCTCAAAAACTAAAAAATTGTTACTAAACAAGATGAGTAATGTGATATATAATTTATGTAAGATTGTCACACATGTGACTTCCAAGTTTGCCACAACATCAAACTTCAGCACATCTTTGCGTCAACACTGTCACATTTAAATTGGGAAATTGGAACCTTTGGTTTATCAACTAAGTTGAAACACTATCGTCGACCACTCAACCAAAACACAAATTTTAACACACTCTACGCGCGTTTCGCCAACTGTGTTGGCATCATCAGGAGTTGATGACAGACTAAACAATTAACAATTTCTAACAGCTATTTATACTAAATGACTAAGTAAGTAATTTTACATTGTCTATACTTATTCTATGATTTTGATTAAAAGCATGTTCGGCTATATTAGATTTTTCCGTGCGCCCATATTTTAAGTGAGCCATGTGCTCTTTATATCTGACCTGTACAGAGCGTCTAGTCTGCCCAATATACTTTCTATCACAATCCCCACAAATTACTGCTTTTATCCTTGGGATTACCCAATAACTATTTTAAAGTGTTGTTAGACTGAAAAACTAAGCTTTTTTGAACACGCTGGTAAGTCCTTTGGTGTAAGTGGGATTATACGGTATTGAAAGGAATTTTTCAGTCAGTTTTTCGTGTTGGAAAAACATGGTGTCACGTAGGTTTTTCTTAAATTTATGTTTGTTGATTAGTTTGTCAACTAAGTCTTCGTCATAACCGTTTATTGCAGCTATATCCTTAATCAAATTCTTTTTGGGGGTAACAAGGTTGTTACACTTTTTTTTCACATGTTCAGTCGTGCCCTAGAGTTTGAGTTTCCAAGTTGTGCCACATTTATTCCAAGGTAGCGATATTCTTCGTTTGACAAGATTTTAGAATTATCCCCAAGGATTTCATCAACTCGTCCAAAGACGCGGTCGGCGGATAAAAATATATGCCCTTTTATGGGTAAATGGAGTTTTATGTTTTTCATAGATGTAAATTGATTCACGAGGAACTATTGCTACATTGCATGTCACTATTATATTCTGACAGCTAGCGAATGAAAAACAATTGCTGATAAAATATTAAGAACATTAATTTAGGGTGACAAATAATGTTTTTATCGTGATGGACAAACCATATAACATACGCGTATTGTTATGTTTATAAAAATCCTATGGAGTGCGTTTTTATACAACAAGTCGATATAATAATATATTACGTACCAAGAGTTGTAAGTAGCATATTACGTACGAGTGGTATCGTGGCATCGTGTGTAATTTTTCCACTCGTACGTAATATGCTACTTACAACTCTTGATATGTAACATACTATTACAACAAGGAAGTTACAGAAACTATTTAATGGTTACAAATCATGGACGTTAACCTAGAAATACAATTTCAAATTATTATTTGCAACGCACTCCTACTACAAAAACGTTTTATTGCAATTGCCGCAGGACTCAGATTCGATTATTATAGTTTAAGCTGCTGGTACTTCCTGAGCGAAACACGTGCGTCATGTAATTATCAAATGCCAATACATATAACCATTTTGAAGGCATTACCCAATATTCCAAAACCGCACCAATGCAAACCTGCTTGAGGCTGAATTTCTGCGTTTTGTGATGGTTACCGCTATACCATAATACAGTTTAATTCTTCTCGAGTTACAAACGAAAATACCACCGTATCGACGGTTGTATCGCTTAAGGTATCGAACTGTTGAATCAATTAAAAAAAGGCAGAAGAATATACCGCATTTTTAGGTCAAATTTTGAATGGATTCGGCTGCTACTCGCTTGCCCTCCAGCGGGGAAATTTTAAACCATGGTGGCACGTTCTGTCGGGCACAGACCAATTCAGGTGTTAAGTTTGAGTCTGCTTCCTGTTGACGAGTTATCGATTATTGGGGTGATTGTGATCCATTTATAGAAATAGCTTTATACGTGGAAAATATGCTTTGGTAAAATCTCAAAACTTAATGTTCATTTGTTATTTATAAAAAAGCTTAATTCGAATTCAATTCCACAAACCAAGACAGGTTTCTACCTTGCGGCTTCGTCAGTTGAGTCTTTAAATCTAATAAATCACTAATATTTCAATCCTACGTACCTCGGCTAGCCATTTTAGCGCTGAAATGGCATACTTTCCGCTTTGGTTTGTAATATACTATTGACTATACGAGGGTTGCTTTTTATGTACTGAGAATAGAAAGAACAAAGAAATTAATTAAAAAAATATATATTTTTATGGCTTTTCAAAATCGCCTTTAAGATCTATACACTTTTGCATGCGATTAAACTACCCTTCAAAGCACCTTGTCCAGTCAGAAGATGATAGCTCTAAAACATGCTTTTTGAACGACTCAACCGCTTCTTCGGGTGATGAAAATCGTTGTCCACGAAGTTTATCTTTAATTAGTGGGAACAAGAAGAAGTCGATTGGTACCAACTCGGGGCTGTAAGGCGGATGACCCACCAATTCGATCTTTTGTTTGTCCAAATACTCGATGTTTCATGTGATGTATGTGAGCTCGCATTGTCGTGATGCAAAATGATTTGTCGTCTTGGATTGGTTTCTTTCAATTTAGTGAAAACTTCTGTAAAACAAATGGTCGTATACCACGCCGAATTAACGGTCTTTTGATTTTCAATAGCCACAGTTGCCACATGACCGGTTTTCCTGAAGCAACACACCACCATTTGCTTCTTAACGCTTCGACAACGAGTAACTTTTGTTGGCGTTTCTTCACTTTGAAACACCCAAACTGCCGATTGGCCTTTTCTTTCTGGCTCATATGCATACATCCACGACTTCTCACCTGTGACAATGCTGTATAAGGCTTTGGATGCACCACAGTTGTATTTTTTAATCATTTTACGGCACCAAATGACACCAGTATTTTTCTGAGCATCTGTCAACCAATGTGGAATGCAACTTTCACATAACTTCCGAATACCCAAATTTTCGTGCAAAATCTTATGGATGCTGGTCATACTAATGCTTAAACATGTCTCGATTTCACGATATGTCACATGACGATCTTCTTCAATTAGTTTTCGCATTTTGGACGACCTTCTTTAACTTCTCCCGTGAGGAAACTACGGCCAAATTGATTGATGCACTGTTCTTGAGGTATTTTCGCGAGTTAATTCCATTTCTTAGCGGAGATGAAATTTTCAACTTACTGTAAACAACACAAATATTGCTCGCACGTCAAAACGTTCTGAATACTTATACTGTCAAAAATGTCAAACTTTAAGATGGCTATGACAGATTTCACCTAGCAACGCCAGTTTTGCCAGTTCTCAATATATAAATAGCAACCCTCGTATTCTAAGATGTTGCATTACCTGGCGCCTCGGTTAATGTGATTGATTTTCGTCTTTTGTTTTTAGATGCCTATTTTTCCAGCATATGATGACTTTTCTGATCATGAAGGTTTCATTTTTAACTTGATATTTGAACATGTTGCATCACCTGATACATTTTCATTTACTAAGTGAAATAAATGCAGGATAACTTGAATTGTTATATTTAAAATTAAAAATTGACATTTTGACAACAATATTCTTTTATTTGAATGTGTCTACACTGTTTCGTATGGTCATCGGTGCGCCGTGTTGATATCTTTATGTCCATTGGTCAGTCATTGTAAATATAGAGCGTTTTTCTCTAATCCAACAATAAAAGCCGTGTGTGAAAAATTGCTCGGCAATAATTGTTCGCCTATACATTTGCTCCCCTGGAAGGTTGCTCGCAATTGCGTGACAGAATGTTATATTTCTTTATGAATATAGATAATATAGATTAAGAGACACGTTTATATATTTTCAATTGTCGTCAACTAAAAGCATTTATAAAGGTCAAGTCAGGTCAATTAAGATTAAAATTATGCAACAACTTCCGTTTTCCATTCTCGCTTTGCACAAATTGTCACGCCATTATTATTTCGGTAGAAAGACAACCTTATAACACACTGAACACTATCACGAACTGAATAATAACAAAGTGAATTTGAAATGAATATAAAACGCAAAATATTTTCACTTTTGTTTTTGACGTTTACCTGAAAATATATGGTAACTCTACATCTCTACAACAGCAACTTTCCTGGCGAGCAATTGTGTGGCAAGCAACTTTCCTGGCGAGCAATTGTGGGCGAGCAACTGTGGGCGAGAAATTGTTGGCGAGCAATTTTCTGGTATATTTTTATTATGGAATGAAACGTTTATATATCGTATCAAGTACTATTAAGCGAGCAAGGTTTGTATGTGTGTATGTGTATATATGAAACTTTCAGGGTAGACTAATTCCTATCTAAATCGGCAAAAAATGCAGGTCTCAATAAATAACATATTTTTGTAAATATCAACGTCATGATTTGACTTTCCTCCCCCTGGGATAGTTCTGGGTAAATTGCCTAACGGTATAGCTCACAAAAGGAAAGAAGATAAGAAGGTTTGAATTTATTTAATTTCTGGCGTTTCTCTGAAAGAATTCAATTTTAAATTTGGCGCTTTTTACAGTGCAATAGAAGATTCCATAATAACCTACAACTTTTGACAACTACTGACACGCCCATCTCTGGGTAAACGTTAAGAATATGGGGCCGACTGGGATTTTCATAAAATTTTCACAGATGCTATAAAAACATGATAAAATCAATATAGCGATAGAAATTTTTTTTTAATATATATTGGGATACTCACTCCCAAGACAAACAAATTCAGTGCGTTGAAACGATTATTTAACATATTTTTCCAATACAAATGCATACATACCCAAGTAGCAATTTATAACCAGAATAAGCCTGAAAAGTATTAAAAAAGAAAAAAATGTTCATTTGACGGACATAAATAATTTGCTTGTGAAATGACAGCCATCTCATAAATTCAAAGTTGAAAATACAACGTTGCCAATTCAATTTCAGAAATCAAGGATTTAGGTAAATATTTAATGGAATGTTGAGTAAAACTGTTAAAATGGACAATTGTCAAAATGTGCTAAAAATTTTGTAGGTCCAGATATTTGTAATAAAGCACGAAAAGGGGTGGAAATAATGTTAATAAACAAATCGAGAGATTTTAAAAGCAGGTGTAGATCCACAAGTCTAAAAGGTGAGTATGTTGAGTAAACAATTTTTGTGTTAAAGGTTTTCTATATTACTTTAAGAATTCATTAGTACGCCATCGTACAAACGAAACTATTTGTGTCAGTTCTGCTACTGTTTCACTTTTTTTATAAAATATTACCAGCAATTATTATTGCAAATAAAGCCATTAAACTGCTATTAAAATACGATAATTGAATATACAGCGCAAATGATTGTACAACTGTAAATTATCAAAGAAACTGGTGAATGGAAATAACTGAAACAAAAAAAAAGTATGAACGCCACACCTTGCTGATACTATTGTAACTAATAACCATCTCTTGTCTTCATCTTCCGCATATCTGAACTTGAAAAAAACGCCAAATTAAAAAAACTATTCTTCCATCCGCTGTCAATTAAAAATAAACCAGAGCCCTTAGGCCTAAGAAATCATCGAACTGTGCCACTGAACGTGTAGTTCTTCAGGTGTTTTCAAATTTTAAAATTGTTCTGTTCGATTTTAACTGTAACCAATGAACTGTGAAATTATTGTTTAACATGTTTTATTTGTAACTGATACACCTAGAACGAGGTGTTGATGGTACCGACCGGTAATTACTGATTCCTAGTGAGTAGTGATTTTGATTTATAAACCGCTTCAAGGTTGGTTTTGCTTAAGATATTTCAGTAAGCAGCCTAAGAAGTTAACAGTTATTCACTTTATAAGGAAAATAATACGAAGGATTTACTTAAAATGCAATTAGTTTTTCTAATCGCTTAACATATTTAAAAGAAGGATGATTCCCTTTTCCAGAAGGCAATTTTAAATTAAAGATAATTTATTTTGTGTTCATTCTTTTTTTACAAAAGTTAAGCGGGCCATACACGGTCAGTTTGGTGTGTCAGTTTGATTTGATCAGTTAAAACTGATCAAATTGAACTGACAGGTCTGGTGTCTACACACCGTCAGTTAGTATGTCACAGCATCGTGTTTTTTTTAGTAGTTTATTTCGAGCTTTTCAAACTATTAATTTTTTTGGGTACAGTTTCCTTACATGCTTTCAATCAATAAACCCAATTAAAAAGTCTTTACTCCAAATAGACATAATTAATTAGTTTATTCGTAAGTAATTTTTCCGAAAAAAATCGAAAAAAACACGTAAAAAACACGGTAAATCATTAATGTTGTTGATGAGTCCAGCTGTAGAGTGAGAAGCTTGAGGAGTGGCTGCAGGATCTTCTGTTCTCTGTTTCTTAGCTGGAGGTTCTGAGGCGTCACTTCTAAGGGTGTTCATGATGTTGGAATAATGCTTGAAGATAATATCTTTAATTCATTTCGGAAGCTCATAGTGGTTTGTATTTCAATTTCTCTCTCTCTCTCTCTTCACTGGATTAAAATCACTTATTTGTTAAAAAAGTTTTTAATTGACGTTTCGGCTTTCTCTGTCAAAAGCCGTTATCAAAATCACATAACAAAATAAATAAATTTTGAATTCCATTGTATTTTATGACCAAAATCCCATCATGTTCACACAACTTGGATTTTTCGAATTGTTTATTTTTAATGTATGATTGGTGTTCATTAAGTCTAATATGAGAAGGTCTAGATTGTGTTTTGAATTTCGTTAAAAGGTTTTGTATTTACTATTAAAGAATTTAGTGTAGTATTAGTACCATTAAGACCAATAATAAGTTCTATAAATTCACCTTGTCAAAATTTAGCAAGATTTCTACTTAAAATAATAGATCCGTTATCAGGAAATACTAATTCCTTTATCAAAAATTCAAAACATTTTTTAAAAAAATTATCAAAAATCAAAATTACAAATTCAGATATAATGGTTAGTTTTGATGTATTTAGTTTATTTACAAATGTTCCTGTCGATAAAACTCTTAATCTTGTGAGAAAAAAGTTGACAAGTGATAATACATTAATAAATAGAACTAAATTAAGCGTCTCAGCAATTCTAGAATTGTTGAAATTAAGAATTAAAACTACATATTTTCAATTAAATAGTGATTTTTATCAGCAAAATTTTGGAATGGCAATGGGTTCTCCTTTATCACCAAAATTGTGTGATATTTTCATGGAGGATTTTGAAATGGAAATGGATAGGGAAAATATTGATACATTCTTATATACTATTAATAATTCGGAACCTACTATTAAATTTACAATTGAAATTGAAAATAATAAAAAATTACCGTTTCTTGATGTACTAATACACAATAACAACAATTGTATTGAAACATCAGTTTTTAGAAAAGAAACAAATACAAATAGATATCTAAATTTTAATTCAAACCACTCAATTTGTGTTAAACGAGGTATTGTCAAATCTCTTTCCGATAGAGCAAAAACAATTTGTTCAAATGACAATATCTTAAATAAAGAATTATCACTTGTTAAATCTGTCTTGATTAAGAACAATTACCCAAGTAAATTTATAAATCGTGAACTTTACCGAGACATCAAAACTAAAGATCAAAATTTAAATCCCCCAATAATTCATTCAAATATAGTAAAAATCCCTTATATTCCAAAATTATCGGAAAAACTTAGAAAAATTGGCAATAAATTTAATTTAAAAACAGTTTTTCAAACTAATAATACATTAAAATCTTTAATAGTAAATACAAAACCTTTTAATGAAATTCAAAATACAAAAAATTCCATGCGAATGTAATAAATTTTATATAGACCTTTTCATATTAGACTTAATGAACACCAATTATACATTAAAAATAAACAATTCGAAAAATCCAAAATATGTGAACACGCATGGGATTTTGGTCATAAAATACAATGGAATTCAAATTCAAAGAAGCAGCATTGATACGCTTAAATAATAACGAATGTGTTTCTAATTGTTCGGTCGATATTTCAAAAATTTGGATACCTATTTTACAAAAAGAGTTAATTGCAAAAAGGATACCCTCTATATCGGGATAGTATCATAAGTTTTTATTTGGTTTTTATTATGATAATATTAATAAGAAAACTTCATTTATGACGAAGTATAAATTCTCTTATAATATGCAAATGCGCTATCCTTTCAAAATTCGTTCCCAGAAACGTCACAAATATATGATTGAAACAGATTTTCACATCTTCAGTCTCAAAATCTATTCTAAGTGTACTATGCTGATGTCGTATTTTTGCAAGATTATCAAGTGTTCTGTTTCTATAGTAAATTTATTTATTTTGTTATGTCATTTTGATAACGGCTTTCGACAGAGAAAGCCGAAACGTCAATTAAAAATTTTTTTTAACAAATAAGTGGTTTTAATCCAGTGAAGAGAGAGAGAGAGAGAAATTAAAAATCTTTAAATGGATCAAAAATTATTTTCCACTTCATAAAATAACTCTCTTGCATTTTTTTGGCAACGGTGTTCTACATTGTCTTCACAACTAGTTCTTTGTAATTTTCACCGTTTTCTTTCTTCATATTCCACGCCCAATCTTCCACGATTAGGTTTAGTTGTTCTGAACTTGTATATTCCAAAAGCTCGTACTTCTTTGCCTTGCAGAATTCCGTAAACTGTTTCCATATTGACGTATAGATTTTAACGGTATTGTACGGTACACTTTTCTCAATCGCCAGATCAATATTAGTCATAGAATCACTTTCAAAGCGACTCATTTTCACTACATAAGCTGACTACCACAGTTTAAAAACAATATTGGAGACCATAATTACTTGTTATCAAAGGTATTGTAATTTTTGGTGACAACAGCTGTCAAGTTTTGCCGCGGGTAAACTCGAAAAAACTGCTGACAGGAGCTGTCATACAGTTTTTTCATCTAGAAACCATTTGTAATTCAAAATTGCGCGTTTGTGATTGGTGGAAATTAAGACGAGGGAAATAGTCTATAAAAACAATAAGTAATACCCTAAACAATTATTATTAATAAACTTCAATTTAAATAATAATTTTAACTTTTGATAATAGTTTGAAGAACTTAACTGATTCAAACAATAAAGGGAATTAAAATCTTAAGAATATAAAAGGTCAAAACGACGGCAAACTTCCTTGATTCTAATAATTCGTTGATCTACCATAATCATGTCAAAAACAGTTTCAATATTAGGAGTTGACACAGAAATGCTTTAATTTGAAAATAGAGACTGTACAAACAAACTAAAAATTGGTGAACAAACAATCAACGATAAACAATCGATAGTAATAAAGTCTTTCATTCGGTAGCTCAGAAATATATTGATTGAAGACAGGCGCCTTTAAATAACCCCGAAGAAGAACACAACAACGGGTATAGAAGAAACACATATTTTAAAAAAACGCACCAGATCCAGGTAGAGCCTCTTCGAGGAACTGTAGATTCAAGGTTCATTTTCACACGTAATATGAAACTTCTAATAATACCAAGTCGTAAGTTTGGGTAACATTTTGAGACAGTTGCTGTAGGCACTATGTCTACCAGGTCCGGATAACCTTATTCGTTTTACGGGGTAGGAGTAAATATAATAAAAGGTTTTTATATTGAAAAAAATAAATAATAAAGCATTTCAAAACTTGCATTCAGTGCATTTGAGTGTATAATAATATAAAAAACAATTAGAACGCTATTAGTTGCTTTAAGTATTATATCTTAAATCTTATAAAATAGTTAAGTGTGGCCACCGGCTGTGATACATATAATTATATTGTTACAATATCATCCATTCATATATTAACACCTGTATAATGGAGTTTTACTTTAGGCTTGTCTGGTGATTTTATAACGCTCATGAATCAGACATTGCTTAAGATTTGGAAAGATTATTTTTTCCTCATGTATTATTATTATCACGCTGAAACAAAAAATCGAATATTAAACGACTGACACTCCTTAAGCATACACAAACGCTGTCTTATACAAAAAAAAAACTTACAACGCCACTAAAGATATGTTCTTATAAATCTGTAATGTAATGTATTATTTACCAACCAAAGTCGGCTTGCTGCAAAAGATATAGTATACCTCGTCGAATTGCTTTGGTCGATATCTTTAATTTTTCAAAAATCCTTCAACAGTGGAATATTTCCGACATCAAGAGCTATAGAGGAATCTTTTTGATTTCCACTATACCCAAACTATTTGAGTTCTAACTGATGAGTTATTTTCCACATTTTAAAATTACATTTCTCCTCACCAGCATGGGGTTTTTTAAGGGTGGAAGCAGGTCATCAAGTGGATGTTATCTACACAGACCTGTCTATAGTGTCGATAGTGTCTGTCATAAGTTGCAAGTCAGGAAACTTTCTCAAATTGGCTATCTGAAATTGATTAACTCTTACTCAACAGGCCGCTCTCAGCGTGTTTTGGTTCTTAATTCGGTCTATTGTGACATATCAGTGACTTCCAGCGTTCCCCAAGGTTCCCAAATTGGTCCCGTTTTATTTTTACTATTTGGAAACGACGTATTGCTTTTTAAACAGTTGTTTAATCTTAATATCGGGTCTATCGTTTGCAAGGCTTTTAGGTAGATGAAAATAAATCCAGAGGTAGTGAAAGCATGGTTAATATATGGTGGGTGGCGATGTACACGTATTTAACCTAAAATAATAAGTATTTTTAATCAAATTTAATATTAAAAGTGACGACAAATGGTTTGATTTATAGGTTTTTCTTTAAGTGTATAAACTTATATTAATTCGTTACTTCTGGACGGAGCGTTCTATTAAAGTAGTTGCACTTATTATTGTAGCAGTTGCATTAACGAGATCACAGATAAGAACCTATTGGGATGCCGACCACACATGAATATAATAAATCTACTAACAGTATCCATCATACCACAATGGTAAAAACCATATGTATGTAGGTGCGACAGAATGGTAACAAAGTGTTCAGCATAATATCTAATTCGATATAATTATAAAACTACCAAAAAACAAATTCATATTTTTTGCACAGTTCTGTGGATATACAAAGTTTATTTTTAATCAATGTAAAAGAAAGTTTGAAAACAGTAGGTGTCCATATTTTAACTTGCCACTGACAGATACATTCATATACACACTCATCAAGGGCTAGAAGGTAGAACCATGAAATTTTAGGAATATTTTCTTTTGTTTGTTTTTCATCAAAAAAATTTCCTTCATTTTCGCAGTCATGAAAATTTATCATTTGATGATGGCCTACCCAGCTAGCAATTTAACTTTTATAATGGTTGTGAGAACTGCTGTACAACTGATATTATAGAAACATGAAAATCGTATAACGCACTTTAAAACTATTATACAATGTCTATACAACCAAAAAGGGCCCACTTTTATAAAACAAATTGCTATTATAGATGTTCTATTAGCTGGTTACACAACCAACAACAATATTACTATAACTATATTAAGTGATACTTATAAAACTTTCGTACACAATCCTTATACAACAAATTTACATGTACATGCTATACAATAATTGTATAGTGATTGTATACGGCAGCCTCGCACAATAATACAACTTCAAAAAAATATATATTTTATAAGTGTATTATTATTCAGCCTGTATTGCAATACGACAAAAATACAATCATTATGTTACACAGTGATGAAATTGAAAACAAAATAATGGCGTTCAAGATTCATTAAAGATGGCAGCGTACAAAGAAATGAAAAAACTCCGATACTCACAGGTAACCCGAAAATTTCATTGCGCAGTGAAGTTTTCTGATGAAATATATATGTATTTCTACCAAAAGTTAAAGTCCGGTAATGTTGTTTAAATACATGCTATACAACTTTATTTTAAATGACTCAACAAATGTACCTTCACAAATTTTGGAGGGGTGCCAGATTTAAACTTTTTTTCCGACTGGATTTAATTACTGATAAAGAACCTGCTTCGTACACAATACGCTATGTTTCCTAGAAACTTTGATGTAACACGATATGGTACTACATAAAGTTCACAGAAAAATATCTATATGAAAATCGAATCATATGATATGCTTCTGAGAATTCGAAGATATAGGGTACTATGTAATATTACAAATCTCGTCTAATCCGACTGTCGGCCAGAAACGCCGCTTATTGTATGTTAGGGTTATTTAGGTATATATAAACAATAATAAATTCTTCCTCCAATCGGCATAACATGACAACCCTGTATTTTAAACGTTTGATAATGTCCTGTAGAGCGAAGAAACATTCCGTATTAGAACAAAATTGCCATTTAAATATAATATGAGTATTGTATAAGGATATACAATGATATAAGTATAACAACACTATACAATCATTTTGTTCTGTTGTGTTGAAATTCGCTACGCTATAAAATACGTTAGAAATATAACCTAGAAATTTCAATGATATTACGATATTACAGTTACTAGTTGAATGGTTATTACGAAAATATGTTTAAAATTATAGAAACAATAGGAAATGGCAAGAGGGGGTTGACAATCCTGCCCAGACTGCGAAAAAAAAACACTTTAGATTAATATTTAGCACACAATTTTGTTAAGTAATTTTGAAAATTTCCATCCTTCCAACCAGTGAGTAATCTACTCATTACCCCTAGATCAATAATCAAAACTTTAATTTTTTTCCATTGGGATGCTGAATCCATTTTTGCAAATTGACCCAATGAGATTATGTATAATCAGATTTTATAACGCAGAATTTGGGAGACTTTTATCTTTGTAAACTATATTTTTGTTCTATAAACAATTTATAATAGGGTCAACGGATGTAGTTACAGATTAATTATAAAAGGTTTTTATACTTGTTGTATAATGCTGCCGAACAGAATGATACTATTAGACTTATCATATAAACTTTAATACAACGGGTTATATAATCTTTATAGGAATATTGCATAACGCATAACGAATAGGTTTACAACTATAATATGACCTTTATACATTTCTTTTAAAATATTTGTATAAAGATTGTATATAACTTTATAGACTTGTTATAAAATGTTTAAGTTTAAAAAAGATTTTATTCTATAATATAAGTTGTAAGAACATTTATACAACAATATTATAGAAACATTTTCTTACAAAACACAATTGTCGTAATCAAACACACTAAGATATAAAACAATTCTTTAAATGGCACTAAGCGATAACTATAGGATAATTTATTTCGTCTAGAGTTCTATTTTGCTAGTTGGGTATATTATGATACCAGCTTAAAGTACAATCTGGCTAATGTGGAACACCCAGTAAGGCTTGCCAGACTCGTCTAATGATCGTCAGGATATTCCACCCCTCGTTTAACTACATGGATTGAGTCTAGCAAAGACTGGGAAAATAAGTGGACTTGTATTGTTTTTTATTTTTTGAATCCAGCCAAAATTTTAACAAGGCTCAAAAATTTTGTTTTTTGTCACTAAGGGATTATTTTCAAATACGTGAACTGGACTATAAACATTTATATTTATATTTATTTCTTGATTTTTAACATTAATTTGACGGAAAAAAATCTGTGATACATTTAAGAAGGTCAACTTAAAATAATTATAAAAGTTGTGGACATATCACACTAGTATATGTTGCAGTATTTTCTTCATCATTTTTCTCTGAAACATAAATAAGTCTTTGGCTTAGCTAGTGGATATTGTTTTAAATAAAAAGTGGATAACGTTTTCCAGAAGTAGTTTAATTGCGAAAATAAATTATTTTTGACATAACATCCTTTGTGTAAGTGAACACATCCACTCTGTAAAAACCGAACGACTCCATTTGCTGCATAAAGGTATCATAAATACATTACTCCTGAAATACTTCATAACTTTATATAATGTCACTTTGATTGTACAAGACCACGCTTATGCGATAGTTTTTAAGCAAAAATTGCTTTGACAATACCATATCTATTACGTGAGTTGAATAGCTATTCTTTCATTATCTATGCTATATAACTTTATCTGACGAATGGCAATGATTCAACTTTTTTCTGAATTGACAAGAGAATGTTCACGCCAAGAGGTTTTAAAGAAAATAAAACACAGTGAACGGCGTTTGCTATATGATTTATTTTAATGTCTGTTTCTTTTTCCAACTGAAGAAGCTGTAAAGAACATGAACTATTCTGTTAATTGTGGGAAGATATTTTTAAACTTAGACAATTTCTATTATACAATAATATAGTATATTTACGTATACACAGAGATAGTAGTTTACGATGCAAGGACGAGAAGTGTTGCTTTTTCAGAAAAGTTCTTCTTTTTGTTAGTTTTAAACATGGTTCTTATTATTAGGGAGTTTGTGATCTTGAAGGGACCAGGAACCAAAAAGGTCGCAAAAAATAGGGATCTACTACAGTAGAAAGAGATGGCAAAGAATGAACGAATGAGTGACCGACTTTTTCCCCTACCTCAAGACCCTTTCACCTAAACTCTGTCCTTAGGACATGACCCCCTCATAATAAGGACTCTGGTTTTAGTGGAATCAAGACGTATTGTGATGTTATTGTGATGAAGTTTGGCCCGGAAAAATATTTTGGATATTTTTAATTTATATTTAGGGTGAGTAATTAGTAATATTGTAGTAATTTATTTAATTAATTTTAGTAGAAGGTAGAGAGGGATAGAAAATTAATGTTTACGTTTTTAGTAATTCCAAATACTTCACAACATAAATGCTAAACTCCCATGGGATTCTATAAATTAAAATATTCTATCAAATTAATTCATATATTTCCTGAGGAGAATGATAAATCGTTCACAACACATTTACAGCGACATTGATTTTTTTTATATGTTTCAGTGTGACAAATAAAAAAATATGTGTTAAATTCAATCAAGTCCTGTTGGTATTTTATATTCATGAACCCAACAGGTGCCAAAGAACCATTTGCAAATTAAGCTATGAGCAGATGGTTAATACTGAAACGCGAACAACACGTATTAATGTCTTTCGCTCTTTTAGTTTTAAATTAAACATAAAACGACGATCAGATACAACAAAGTTTATATGCTTGTATGAGTATTTAAAACATAATGTTTCAAAAACCAGGAGAGAACTGGCTCAAGTGATAGTGGATAAGATAACGTTATTATTAATATTCTTCATATTTCATTCCAAAATTGGTTTCTTATACAAAATTCATTCTGCGTAAACCAAATTTTAATTTTTTTTGTAACATCTAGGTCCATTTATACCCTAAAAAACTCAAATTTTCGCTCAAAAATGGCCCAACCATTTTTTTCTGTAATTTTGACTTTGCCAATAGTTTCTTATACAAAATTCATTCTGCGTGAACCCAATTTTAATTTTTTGAATTTTTTTTGTACATTCTAGGTCCATTTATACCCTAAAAAACTCATTTTTTCTCTCAAAAATGGCCCAAATATTTTTTTCGGTAATTATGTCTTTTCCAATCGTTTCTTATGCAAAATTCATTCTGCTTATACCAAATTATAATTTTTTTGAATTTTTTTTGTAGATTCTAGGTCCATTTATACCCTAAAAACTCACTTTTTCTCTCAAAAATGGCCCAAACATTTTTTTTTCGGTAATTTTTACATCTCCAATTGTTTCTTACAAGGGCAGCTCCAGTCCAGAGATTGGGGGGGGGGCAACGTCGTAGGCTTTTAGGGTTATATACCTAAAAGTTTAATATTTCGGGTTTGTCGAGAAATATCCTCTCATTGCCGGGGGAGGGGGCAATTGCACCTACTGCCCCCACCTTTGGTGCCACCGTTGGTTGGAGATCTCTTGTTTAAGTGAGTCTTAGTCACTATAGCCCAGTTGTCAGAGACTTTGACCTCGCACAAAATGGGATATCCATGAAACTTGGCACTTAAGTAATTGAAAGGGTGTAGAAAACGATATAAAAATCTTTGCTGCTCTAAAGTGTATGCTAACTTCACAATTTCGAAAACAAAATAAAAAATTTGGTTTTTTCATTATATCTCGAAAAAAATATATAAAAATTTCGAAATTAATAAATAAATTTTAACTACCTAAAAATTGAGTTGAAAAAAAAATTTTTTTAGATTATGTTTTTCTCAAATATCTCAAATTAAAAAAAAATGTTCTACGACCACTTAAGGGGGGTTATGGGGATAATTAGTATATTATTACAATGATGTTTTTTATTTTTGATAGTTGTTCATCATTGATTGATTGATTTGTAATTTGTTTGTCCAAAGAATTTTTGTTTCTAATTTAAATATATGTTACTTATGGTACTATATAACAGCATGTTTTTCCGATTACTTTAACTCCCTTAAAAAAATGTATTGACGGCCTTGTTCGCGACAAACTTTTGAATACGTTACTCACAGTATAACCTCTATGTTAAAAACGTTTAGTGGAGTGAAATTAGACGAAAATATTCTGAAAATGGATGTAAGAGCTAAGTCAAATTTTTCAATAAATTTGGGCTCTAGCTTCGCGGGATATGTGCCAAAAACGGCATTTTTGGTATTTTTTCGAGTGGATTGCTTCACTATTTTTTAAATATCTCCGGCTCTAAGAGTCGTGGAAAATTAAAAAAAAAATTAAAATGACCGTGATGAAGTAGAGCAACGATCCATATAGTAGGTTTTTTTTAAAATGCATCCTAACCTCAAAAAACGAATTCGCGCACATTGTTTTTACTGAATTGGCAATAAATAACCAAAGAATCCTCGAATTTTCTTAAAAATTGGAGAAAATATGTATTTTTATATCGGAAAGCCACGGTAAAAATTTAAAAAAATGTATTTGTCCAGCCAAAATCGGCATTTTTCGAAAACAAATTGAATTTTTTTTTATCTATAAAAGAAGGATTTTGTGTGTACTTTTGTCTAAGAAAATCCAACATTTTATTTCTTTATTTAAAGTGCCCAATTTAGGGAAATTCGATTTTCATTTTTTCCAATTTTTTTATGTTTATCGCGATATTTATGCTTGATTCTCTTAAAAAACTATATTACAGTCCAAAAAATGTTTAAAAAAATAAAAAAAATATTTCAGGTTCTAAAGTAAGGGAACGAATCAATATAAATCAATATAAAAAATGAAAATAGAATTTTTTTTTTGTTCCCTAAATTGGGCACTTTAAATAAAGAAATAAAATGTTGGATTTTGTTAGACAAAATTACACACAAAATCCTTCTTTTTAAGATAAAAATTTTTTCTCTACTATTGTTTTTCCAAAAATGGCGGCCAATTCAATTTTTTCCAAAAATACCAATTTTGACTGGACAAATAGATTTTTGTTTAATTTTTATCATATCTTCCCGACATATAAACACATATTTATTCTTAGAGCCGGAGATATTTAAAAAATAGTGAAGCAATCCACTCGAAAAATACCAAAAATGCCGTTTTTGGCACATATCCAGCGAAGCTCCAGCCCAAATTTATTGAAAAATTTTTTACACGCTTCTCTTTATGTATAAAATCGAAAAAATGAAAAAAAATTGACTTAGCTCTTACATCCATATAAAATTCTAATTTCACTCCACTAGTTGTTTATAAAAACAAATACGAACAAAACGATTATAAAACTCGTAAGAATAAACCTGTTTCTATATATTTTTTTATTTATACGTTGTTTTAAAATTCCTCTATAATTCAATAATCTTTTAATAACAAACTTAATCGAGTCAGGTTCTGTAAATATTTTTCTGCAGTGCCATATGGTTGCCGTATTATCGCATAGTCAAACCTTATGTTTGAACCGTTCATGGTGGCATAGAACAGGATTCATTATATACCGTGATTTAAAAAAAAAAACGATGTTAGAATTAATTTCTGCTGTGAACTGGCATTAATTACTAGAAAAAAATGTAAAATGTAAAAACATGTAACAAATTGAGGGCGATATTCTTTTAAAGATATATAAGATAAGATTTATAAGAAATAAATCTACCGGATTTTATGATCGGTTTTATATTCATTAGGAAGTCATTAACAGAAGAATTTGTGCATTATTTTCAAGAGTGTTTGTGGCTAATTATTTAGTTTTTCATATAATTACTTCGAATTAGTTACTCTTTTTGGAAAGATTATTAAATAACTATATATATATATTTCAAATAGCACATAAATGTGAGAATTTGACTAATTGGCGAGTCGTTTTTTAATAGTTGTAGCTTGTTTATACTTGAGCATTAAGATTTTGGATTACCACCAGCGGTGCTTTGACATCAAATTCATTGTTTTCGTTTTAGTGGAGGCCAGGATTCGGAATTTGAGGTGATTTTCCCCATATGATTTTCTGACGCGCTCGAGTAACGCGCAAAATCCCCGCTTGGGCTCCCCTACTATTATTTTTAGGTTGTTCAGAAACTCTAGTGGTTCTAAATATACCGAACCAAAAATATGTAGCAACAATTTTCCTGCTTTACTGTTTTGTCACTGTATTCCGTTTTTAAACCAAGATTTTGTATTTTGCAATACCAAGCTTGGCCTAAGTGGAATCGGCAGCCGGTTATTTTTTATTCTGGCCATACAGTCTACGATAATTGTTGGACTGAAGATACAATTTAACTGTTAACATTCTTTTTTTGGATGTTCAAACATTGTTGTATATGTCAGTGCTGCTTTATCGGATAGTAGACAGAAAGCAAGTTGACAGTAAATAATTGCAAAAAAAAAATTGGTGCAATATTGAAATGTTCCATCAACACTAATTTTCTCACAACTGCATAAATATTGTAAGTTAGTGTCACACAAAAGGATCGCAGAAATTTGAAATATTGGGGTATTTCGTAATTTTTACCTGCTTATATTTGGTCCTTAGTTTACATGTGGAATTATTAAACCCTGTTTCAAACGGTCCGCAGCTTACATGTCATACAGTGGCGGCGCCACGAGGGGGCAAAGGGGGGCAGTATGCCACCCCCCCGCCCTTTACAAAATGTCGTTTTTAGCGCCCCCTTCGATTTTATAACTAGTGATGTAATTGCTGAATACCAGTCTTTTAGTTTATTATTTAGAGAACTTAAAGATAATAATAATAAAATGCCTTTATTTAGTATTGTGATATACAATACAGTAAATAATTTAAAGAGGCGAAGTCTAGCTTAGCTACTCCACTTAACCCCGTCATACAATATATACAATAAGAAAATTTGGTTTACGCAGAATAAATTTTGTATAAGAAACGATTGGCAATGTCAAAATTACCGAAAAAAAATATTTGGGCCATTTTTGAGGGAAAAAGTGAGTTTTACAGGATATAAATGAACCTAGAATCTACAAAAAAAAATCAAAAAAATTAAAATTTGGTTTACGCAGAATGAATTTTGTATAAGAAACGATTGACAATGTCAAAATTACTGAAAAAAAATGTTTGGGCCATTTTTGGGGGGAAAAGGACGTTTTTAGGATATAAATGGACGTAGAATCTACAAAAAAAATCAAAAAAATTAAAATTTGGTTTACGCAGAATGAATTTTGTATAAGACACGATTGGCAATGTCAAAATTACCGAAAAAAAAATGTTTTTGGGCCATTTTTGAAGGAAAAAGTGAGTTTTACAGGATATAAATGGACCTAGAATCTACAAAAAAAAATCAAAAAAATTAAAATTTGGTTTACGCAGAATGAATTTTGTATAAGAAACGATTGACAATGCCAAAATTACTGAAAAAAAATATTTGGGCCATTTTTTGGGGGAAAAGGACGTTTTTAGGATATAAATGGACGTAGAATCTACAAAAAAAATCAAAAAAATTAAAATTTGGTTTACGCAGAATGAATTTTGTATAAGACACGATTGGCAATGTCAAAATTACCGAAAAAAAAATGTTTTTGGGCCATTTTTGAAGGAAAAAGTGAGTTTTTTAGAATATAAATGGACCTAGAATCTACAAAAAAATTCAAAAAAATTAAAATTTGGTTTACGCAGATATAAGAAATATCCTCTCATTGCTTAGATTTTTCTGTCGTTCTGGACAAGTTTAAAAATATTACTACTGTAAATAAATATATATTCTATTATTTAATTTTTTTATGATAAATACAGTATTGCCTTAATTTCTAGAACCGCCACTGATGTCATAAAGGGATCTAGTCCTCAGTTTACATACTCAGGAATATTTAATTTACGGTCCTGATCCTATTGATCATTGTTTGTAGAAATTTGAAGGAATTACTGCAAATAATACGAATTCACATTGCATTTATAAGTAACATATTGGAATTTCCTTTATCATTTTGTTTGATCCGAAACCAATTTATTGACCACCTTCATCCATTACACGAAACTATCTAAATTACCCATGTCGTTTAGTTTTAATTCAGAACCATTTTCAAGATTCCCCAACCAATAACTTAATAGAAAAAAATTTTTAAAGACAAACTTATTACAATTACCCACATAAACGGATGAATGCAAATGCTTGGATTACTTAATGACTTATGCAGGTAGACAAGGCCGTTCTAAAATACTTTTTCGATGGGATCAGCGATAGAATATTAAAACCTACTATTTTCAAAAAGAGAAGCTAAATTATGGTAATTAACCTCATGTAACGTGTAGACTTTGTGACTGTTTGGCAGTGAATGCTGGATTCATAACTGGTATATGAAAATTAATTATGTAGAAAACTGGAAATATGTCCTAGTTTGCAGAATATCTAAAACTGTAGTTAAATGTATGTTGAAGCTATCAAATTAAGATAATACATGCTGTTTAAATTATTTATACGACTATCCCATTAAACCTTATCTTGACTTTCTCAAAACTAAAAAAATAAAGAGAAACCTACTTTTTATCATAAATACTAAAAATTGGGTAAATTAATAGTTGACGCTTTGACTAAAACTTATTTATCTGTCTGTGTCCAATGAAAAATCTGTTTTTTGTAAAGTCTTTAAACACAAGGTAAAGTATTTCTGATCCCTTAAACCCCCGTATGTACCGCCTTGCAAGTACGCTTCGTTGCCTTTGACAGATCCTTGATTATCCAGCAAGTCGACCTGTGGCCACATTCTTTTGTTTTTGCTCTTACTGACCGATCCTCTAATGCTACTTTATAATATCTTGTTAGCTATGCTGATGGCCTGGCGGTCAATTACTGGCCAATTCATGAGGTATTCGCTATGCGAGAAAATGAAATCCTGATTTCATATGTATAAGGTTCGTTGCAGCTCTAAACTTTATGTTTCTATTAATTATGAATCGTTTTAGATAGTTTTAACTGTTAGAGGGAGATTAAAGGTCAATAGCGATTAGTTGGCAATAATCAGCGAGTAGAATGTAAAGAATACGTTTTTTTTTATTTGAGCAAGATATCTGATCTTGTGATTAGATGTAACGAAGGAGAATGGTGATGATGATTGCAGTAGCATTCTTAGATCTATACACCGATATACGTTGTTACATCAAAACAATTTAATCCAAGAGAAAACAATGATGGGTTTCAGTACTACTTCGATTTTATTTTAGTTATTTATACATCTGAACGCGGTATGAGCTTCATGGAATTCATGTGATGCCCTCTCGTGGCTAAATATTGATTGAGGGAAACCTTAATTCAACCCTGCGATTTGTCAACAGACCTAACAGGAAACTGCCTTCGTGAAAAGGTATGTCTGGATTGGCAGAAGGTATATATTTTCCCTGAACAAATGCCGGGCTTGTTGGTAACTTGAAATTGAGGTCCATTCCAAATTTCTCAAAAGCATAATGACTTATCCTGAGATAATTCTCTTTCCCAAAACACAAATATTTCTTAAAGGTTTAAAACCTCCTTATTAATCAAAACGGCGTCATCATTTCAAGGGCAAATAATTGCTGATTTTGAATAGCTACATGGGTCCCATTTTACTGCGGATTTCAATTGTCTTCTTCAACTTCATCATTATTAATTAAAATACCATTCCCAAGGTCAAGATCCAACTGCTATAAGACAGATCTAAAGAAAGAACGTTAATATGAATTAGTTAATAGTAGTGACTGATTATGCATTAATTTTGTAAGAATTAGCCTTGTAGCATTTTATCATGAATTAACAATACTTGTTCCTTTATGTGCCCTACGTAATTTATTGATATCTAATATAAAAGATATTTTGGGCGATACAGTATGTCAAGTAATTATCCATGTATATATGATCTTATTCTTTCTGTATTTGTTAGAAGCAGATGGCGAAATATTACATAAATCCCACGCTCTACCTAATCTTTCTCTCAGCTGCACTAATAGACAGGGGTACTTGTGCTAGGGGAGGGAAAATGGGGATCGCATAATGTCTTTGGCTATGCGTGAAACAAAAATAATGTCTTCTATGTTTAACAGCTGGCGGTTCTGATTTTTTGAATAGCTCAGAATCATAACTTCCCCATACAATAAGGAGTTTAATTCTAAATCACTAGAATTATGTTTCAAGTAAGATCTTTAAAGTATATGCTTGAAAATTCCATAGTAAAATAAAGAAAAGGCGCATGCAAATAACTAGTTTCGAGACCAGTACATTCCACTTAGTTCGACGTATTTTTTTGCAAAAACGAAATTGAATTGTAGAAGGTGCTAGTTAAATTTACGCGCATGCATCCGGTTCTCAGGATCTCAAGCTACTGTTTAACAACACAGAAATTACCTTGCACACTCTTCAATATAATCGATAAAAAGAAACGAAATCTCGAACGGATATCGCTAATGTGCACCAGTAAATATTTCGATGAATGGAAATGTAGGCGTAACTTAGAAGTGTCAGAGATAAATTCGAGCAAAATGCATAGCTACTTATTTATTGAAACATATAGGTAGGTGTGGTGACCGAGTATGTCTCTCTTTTTCTCGTGTTTGTCAAGTGAAAGCAGAGGCGGCGCTATACTTGAGACAAAAAGATACGTATCAACACTACTTTGACTTTAGTATCCATTAAATTATATTTTAAGAGTCAATGCTCCTTTCAAATTTCGGCAAAGGCGTTGTCATAAATTCATTTAATAGTGGCATTGTATAAAGATTATACAGTAGTATCACGCTCTAGTTGACGTTCTACATGAAGTTCTCAATTTCTAATGCTGCACAGATACTCCCTCTATATCTTCTTTCACATGGCCTTAACCAAGTAGATCCTTCAGCTATTAAAGTTGTTGTCTGTAATATTGCACTTACTTATTTAATAATAAACATCTGTTGAACAGATATTACATTTTCAAAATTTAATCAGGATTTTCTACAAAACTGTGATTAGTCATCTTTATTTACTAATAAGGATAAAATGTATGATATGATGTGCTATATCAATTCTGTTTAGAATTTTGAGCATCATATTGAAATATGGAAGAATATACATTTTTATTTTAAAAATAGTGATTATTTATTTATATAAATTAGAAATTATTATTTTTTAAATAAAGATGAAAGTACACTTTATAATGTACATGGGCGGATCCAGACGATTTTCAAGAGGGGGTCTTGAGGTTATGGAATATCCCCTGCTCAGCGGAGTGACCTAGTGACCTCCCCCAGAAATTTTATTAAATATAAAGTACTTGAAAACTTCTTTTTGGGCTATTTTAAACCAAGAAATTTACATTTTCTCCCAATGTAACATTAAAACCATTTTATTCCAATACGATACATTTGTATATTTATTTTAATTAATAAACATCTTTATACAATTTTATAATATCCCAGTTGCCAGAGCAAAATCTCTCATAAAATGTGATATCGCTGAAACTAGACTCTTAGTACTTTATTGGGTGTAGAAAACTTTAAAAAAATCTTTGCTGCTCTAAAATGTATGCTTAAGTTTACAATTTCGAAAACAAAATCGAAAATTTGGTTTTTGCGTTATCTAATATCTCGAAAAATAAAAAAAATCGAGAAACCAATAGCACCACCTGTGAAAATTTTACTCAAATTTGTATTAGTTATTTAAAACAAATTTATTACTATAAAAAATTATTAAATATAATATTCTAAAAATACAAAAATACAAATATTTAGAAATATTCAGAAAAAACTAAAGTATCTTTGCCTAAAATCTAAGTTGTCTAAGGAAGCCATCAGTTTTTAACTTTTTTTCTCATAGAAAATTTGACCGGAAGTTATAATTTCTAAAATTCTCACTGATTTTTATGAAATTGAAGATATATATTAAATTAATAAAGGCATAACAAAAAAGCTTTGCTGCTGTAAAGTGTATGCTTAAATTTACAATTTCGAAAACAAAATCGGAAATTTGGTTTTTGCGTTACCGATATCTCGAAAAATAAAAAAAATCGAGAAACTAATAGCACCACGTGAAAGAGCAAAAAAATTTACTAAGATTTATATTATTAATTATTTACCTAAATTATTAAAAATATGAAAACGAATTAGAAAACTCTACGCGCGCGCACCAAATGGTTTGAAAAAAAAAACAAAAGTATCTTTGCCTAAAATGTAAAAAAAAATTTTATTCTCTCAAAAAAAATTATTTTTGCGTGAGATAAAAATTAAAAACTAAAAAAGCGGTTTTTAACAATTTTCTCAATAATTTTGAAGTTATGTTGAAGAATGATTAATACAAAAGTTTCACATTTTTTAATTATCTACACCCCCACCCCCCTTCCAGAACTTTTAATTTGTCCAATTTATTTTCCCTACATTTTCCGACCATCCACATACTGCTAAGAATTTTTTTATGAATTCGGGTATTTAAAATCGGTTTGGACTTGGACTACAAACATCATTCAAAACCAACGAAAACTTATTGATTAGTTTTTATTATTGGGCAGGGCATCAGATTCTGGTGACCTTCAATTAATAACGCAAATCTATTCAAAACTATTTATTAACCCTATAAACAAGAAAATTCCACTGAAACTCAGGTTATCTTGGTACGTCTAGAGTTCTTGATGTTGTTGCCAAATAGCTTTTACCTATTTACTTTCAAAACTTTGGTGGATTACTCACAACTTTAAAATATCAATAGCAAGACCGTTTTTTTTTAATATAATAAACTAATATCTGTCTAAGCAGCATCAGATAAAAAAGATTAAAGTTGTTTAGTATCAAACAACAACATATAACAATTTATTAATTTTATCAGAAAATAAAATACTAATAAATAAAAAATAAATTATTTTATACTTTTAAAATTAACTAAAACAATCATATAATATCCATATTATAAACAAGAAACCAAACTATTGCAAAAAATATACTTTAAGAAAAAAATATTTCTTAACATTGACTCTCTAGTGTTAGTGCTTTTTATTCCAAATTTTAGTTTTAAAAGTTAAACGGGTTTAATAAATTATCAGATTAGAATTTTTCATAATTACCATTATCGATAGTATCGACCTTTAGATTACAATTCACAATTGCCCTTTACTAACAAAATTACTTACAGACTAGTAAAATACTCACAAATTGGCAACCCTGGTGTCTCGGGAGATATTTAAATATTTTAGGCCTTCAATTTCATACGTCTTCCAATTACCTTTCGTTGTAACTAAATAACACATTAACAAAAGACAAGCAGAAATGAAAAAGAAGATTTCAAATTATAATTTCACTCAAGCAACGACATGACCTAAAGACATGACTTGTGTCCACTTGGAGTGCTGCCATCTCCAGTGCGTTCACATAAGTCGACTTATAAAAGTCCGTAGGGCGATACTACTATATAATCTTTATACAATGATAGTGGCATTGGTATTTCTATAAATTTCACACCGGCTAAACACGTGTTAAATCTCACGAAGGCCATTTCAGCAATGCATATTCATCAAGCGTGTAGCGGTGGCGTGATTTATCAGACCGAATTAATTTCTAGAACATTTCACCCCCCCACTTAGCGAACCGAGAGAGACGGAAACCGTTTTGTAACCGCGTACTCAGATGAAACAATCAAAATCCTACTGAAATATAACAAGATCAGTTCAGCTGTTCTTGTCCTGACACATTTTGTTAGTGTTGTATGTGTCTTTCCATAATCCAGTTTTTATGGCCCTCGGACTGTATGTTTCGGTGTGCCGGGGATCTGTTTACGTGTTGATTTAACAAGAGCGATAATTTTTGATGCGCCGGCCCTGTAAGAGTTGTCTTCAAATGGGCTACCTTTTCAGCATATACATATAAGTTGCTGAGATATGTCCGATAGAAGTTGTCAGGACTTTGAGATAAATCAGAGAGTGTTTTTCTAACGATGAGAAATTTTATACTCACCTGTTAAAAGGAATGTACGAGAAATGGGAGAAGCGTAAGGAAAGGGAATAATATCGGCGTGATTTAGTAGTTGGAAAACAGTTTTATTCGCGTTAAAGTATATTTTACCACTCCTTTGAAAATATTTTTAACACTAGAACATTCGCACTTCACTTTAAACTTGGCAAATTTACAAAGTAATGGTGATAGTTTGTTTCCGTGTTTATATTTTAATAACTGGTGATTTAGAACAAAACTATTTTTCAGGTTATATAAATGATGTTTTTATTTAAATATTATGTTCTATTCAGAGCATATTTTCATTTTAAAACATTTTTGGGCCCTGTCAGTAAAAAGTTGACAGCTCGTTTGGTATCTATAGATGAAACTGCAGATTGACGGATTCCTTTAAAATTATAATAAATCGCTATGAAAATATTCCACACACCATTGCACTTAAATGTTACCGTAAGTTAGTCAGAATTTGTAGATTAGCTGATGAAATGTTACCAATATAGACAATTTAAACTGAAGTAATTTGTGGCATATATAATTAAAATATCTGGTCACCGAGCTTCGCTCTTAATATTCAAATCTACATTTTTAAGCAGCCCAATGAGTATATAATTTAAGTATATTTATAACATGACAAATTATTAATTAATTCGCGAAAATCACGGAGTGGGCGACATCTACTTGAACTACTGATAGGGAGATAAATAAAAAGTTGATTGGCGATTGGCTTGAAAGTAGGCGGGAAAATTAAAAAAGCTGTCAGTGTTAATTTTCAATTGGCTGCAGCTGTTGTTGACGTTTATCAACTGCTTGTCACAGAGGTTAGTTAAATGCATTAAAGTTGCCTAGTTTCTGGGGATTTCACCCTTTTAGGGCAACTTCTACTGACGCTTGATCTTCGCGAATTGTCACGGTGGACAGGCACCGTTTCCGGGACGTGCAACAGCAGCGTGTAGGGCACATGTCCCGTCAACAGAAGATCGCTCAGCTCACTCTATTTATCACTATATAAGAAAAACTCTATGTTCAATTGATTTTATAATTTTTTGATCTGCAGTGAAGGAAAATTATAGGTCTGATATTCATACTTGGGTAAAAACCTCCACAAAAACCTGTGACCAGACTCTCGAGGTGTGGCAGATATTGATATCATATTTTTTCAAAAATTCTTTCTCTCTCTCTCTCTCTCTCTCTCTCTCTCTCTCTCTCTCTGATCATGAAAACTTAAATATTAAAGCTGTCCGCATAATAAAATAGTAGCCGTAAGGGGTAGTCTCACACTATCGGGGAAGGGAAGACAGGTGTCCATTTTAACAGTGTTACTCAACGTTCCTATAAATATTTACCTAAACCCATGATTTCTGAAATTGAATTGGCAACGTTGTATTTTCAACTTTGAATTAATAAGATGGCTGTCATTTGACAAGCAAATTATTTATGTCCGTCAAATGAACCTTTCCTTTTTTATATAAAGCGACAAATTTAAAATTGAATTCTTTCTGATTAAAACGCCAGAAATTAAATAAAGTCAAACCTTTTTACTACTATACTATACAGAAGAAAGGAGTGCAGTATTTAATTTGCAGAACGTAGTACAGGTTCAAGAGGTAGAAATTTTATTTTTACCTCATCCTTCAATGCTTATTTGTAGTTAAAATTTAAATTTTAATACATCTGATCGGCCTAATATAGTTTTTGTCTAGATTCTTGTTTCCATGGTTTTTACTGTAATAAATTTGTTCTTTTGACAGATAAGTCAGACTTTATTTATTCATAGCCGTATCGTATGTATTTTAATTGATTCAGAATTTTGTATTAATATATATTTCAAAATGGCTTCATCAGTCCTCCTAAATCCTTGAAGGCAGAATTATTAGTAATAGCAAGGCAACATAAAAACAAATTCAAAAAATATATTATGGATGAGATGGCCAGAGAAAAAGGAATTAAAATTCTCAGATTTCCTCCGAACCACGCAGAGTTAAATTCCATTGAACTGATCTGGTCTCAATTATTAAAAGGTTATGTTTCTCAAAACAATAAAACATTTAAATTTCCTGATGTGCGAAATTTGTTTTTGAAGGCAGTTTCAGATGTAAATAGAGAACATTGGGGAAAATGCATTGATCATGTTTAAAAATGTGGAAAATTCATTTAGGAAAGTGGATATATCAATGGATAATTTAATAGAACCGATAATAATAAACATCAGAAAAGACAATTATAGTGATGCCAGTAGTTTTAGTGAAGACAGTGACTTTTAAACATAGTTCTTGAACTAACTTTTTTTTTAATCTTTGAGTTTAGGTAAGTACTGAAGCGTTACTTTTAATGCCAAGAGATTTAATTTAATCCCAACATATAATCCTCCTTGTTATTTATTGGTTAAATTTAATTCGTTCAATGTTAAAGTGTCGGATGCATAAAGTTTATTTTTATTTTTTGTAAATAATATAACTTCAAAATTTAATCTACGAAGTGCGTATATATATATTTTATATGCTGTGACCTTATTTATATTATAGAAACTTATTTTGCAAAGTACGCCTATGGAATGTGACGTTATATCCCCACTTTGACTGTACTCATCTATCCTTTATAGTATATATTACTATAGAAACAAGTTATTATTATGTGCCGTTGCTAGGAAATAAAACTAAAAGCTTAACTTTTCTTGTAAATATCTCGGAAGATCGAATTTTCACAGACATGAGACCTACATTTTTCGCCGATTTAGATAGGAATTAGTCTAGCCTGAAAGTTTCATTGAATTCTGACGAGTGGATTTCGAGATCCTCTGGACACACATACAAACCTTGCTCGTTTAATAGTATTTGATTTGCAAAGAGTCTTCCCCAGATTTCTTTCCGTTGAATGAATGTTACAAATCAAGAAACAGCTACGCACCTGTTGATCTCCTTTTATCTGATAAAGCCACAGATGGTTATTTGTTGCTAAGCTACCTTTAAACAATGTTGCCCGTACTAGATTTCTTAATTTCTTATTTTCGCTGTCGGCTATATTTAATATCTGAGTTATTTTTGGGAAAATGTTTTCTTGGTTAGTATCTCCCCACTAAACAAAATACACTTACTGCAAATTGTTTGCAAGCTTACCAATATGAATGCAAGTTCGTAGAATACTTATTAATAGTTTACAGCAAGTTTGAATCTGCCTAACTCAGAACTTAGAAACTTAAAAACGCTTAACTTTATGGCAACTTAAAAAAATAAACTTATAGGCCAGTCATATCGTACAAATAAAAACGCTGAAATTACAATAATTGCGGTAAACTTGCTCTTTTGGTATGTTGTTTGGGTCCACCTAAATAGTATTTATCCACATTTGCAGCAATCTGAAATTTTAGTAGTTGCTGAACCACCATTTTTTTTAGTTTTGTGCCAAAAAACCGACATTGGAAGGCTCTGACGACAAAGGTCACTACTACTTTTTTAAAGTGTACAAAATTCCTGACAGTTTGAGCCCTAGGTCTAGGTCTAGGTCTAATAGGTCACATGATACAGGGTTCCCAATATTCACTATTTTCCCCAAAATGTTGAAAAATTGGAAATGTCTAATTTTCGACCAAAATATCAGGTATAATGAGGTATCTCAGGGGAAATTATTGAAAGGTGAAGTTGTAGCAAATTTAATTACCTTCATTTTGAGACTAAAGGTGCGTCCGTAGGTGTGATAGTTTCTTCAATGCCGACCATAAACCAAAGAAACCTAAAAATCGAGTGTTATAAGAAAATTACTAGAATTCTTTTCTATGTGTTTATTATCTAGTAACAAAATAATTATGCTAATATTCTAATATTCTTAAAAATTATCATTTAAGAAAAACCTTGTTATTATTAACTATAACTAGGCTCCTCACCACTTTTGGGCTTCGTTGATGTCGTTGGGGAGGTTGATGCCCAGGAGAGACATCAAACTTTTCTCCAATAGCATCATCGGGGTCATCACACACGTGTTCAATAGCCTCGTCGCGGACGTCTCCACCTTCTTCTACATGCTCGATTGGTGGGACATTCATGCACTCACTCCTCTTACAGTATTTGCACAGTGTAGAGCACTTCATCCTGGTCTTCATGCAAGACCAAGACCCAGTACAACCTTTCTTGCACTTGCAGGAGAGGCTTTTCAGAAGTAGTTCAGGGGCTGGGGGCAAAGATATCGTGGTTGGCATCAAACCCGAGTCTGTTTGATGCCATCCCCAATCAGTTGCGGTCTTGTGCACCCCTAACCACTCCAGAATCTAGTGGTAGGTCCTGAATAAGTGGAACTTAGCCGCGTCTTTGGTAGGTGGAAGGCGAGCTTAATTTATTTTGTTGCTCCCGAGGCCCTCACAAATAGTGTTGGCCATTTCCACTATACAGAGCAATTAAAAATGCCTCGCCTGCACTCTCGATCTCCTCTGGAAGAGAATCTGGCTGCAAGAACACTTCCAGCTGGTGAACTAGGTCGGGGTTTTGTTTGAGGATACGAATAAATTTCAATTTTCCCTGCCCAAAAAGGCAGAGGTAGTATCACACCCACTGAATGCATGTAGGAAAAGCACCATGCGTGGTGGAAGCCCATATCTAAATTTAATATGTGACTGATGAGTAAAATGCGTTATAGAAATGAGGCACGCATCTAATTTATTTACATCTAGGATTGCTTGCAATTCTTGTTGGAGTTGCAAGGGACCATTAGCGTTCCATTCCATTATTTTGAAATTAGCCATTCCTCTGCTTTGGAATAGCTCGTTTGGTACTATGTTCTAATCGTTCATCAAATTTTTGGAATAACTACTCCTGTTTCTTAAGTTGTTCTAAGATCAATTGTAAAGTCGGGTCAGTAGTTGCTTTAATTTGTGTTCTAACATTATTGTTTTTACTTGCATTTAATGTTGATGTATTCTAGAATTATTGGGAATGAGTAAATCACATTCCCTTTTATATATTCAGAAAACCACTATCGCTTATTAGCAGTGGCGGATCTAGACTTAATTTGGGGGGGGGGGGGGATATGGCCCCCTTGGCTCCCCCTCGATCCGCCACTGCTTATTAGTTGTGTAATTCTATTACTAAATAAAAATATACAAATATTATCTTAATATTCACTACTCCATTTGTGATACGTAGTTTAAAAATGAATTTATTTATAAAATTAAAATAAGGACCGTTTAAATTTTGTAAATTTTTCAGTAAACCTAGCAGTCGTAAAATAATTTTAAACTCTTGACATTAACTGGTTTCTTAAAAACAATTTAGGTAATCCCGAATGGGATTCGGTTTGTTCACCGAAATTGTAATGTCCGAAATTAAGAAGATGCGTGGGCAAAGCGACATTCACCTGTTATCAAGATAATTGTAAAATAATTCGATGTATGACTGAAATTACCACGAAATATGGCAGCCAGTTAGTTAGGAAAGACTGACCACTGTAGTTCACACGGTAGTCGGCTAATTATATATAAATGGAGTCGTGTTCATTAAAAATAAACATCCAAAGAAATGACCTTATGGGTTGATAACGAATTTACTTTAGAATAAGCGAAAGTGGACCAACTTTTTTTTTAATTCTGATGATGTCGTTAGTTGATCCTTTCACTTACATTATGTAAGGTCTAAGGTCTGAGGTCGATTTTGTAGGAGTATTAGACTTAATGTTTGTGTACAATATTTTCTGTCTGGTAATATTAGAAATATTATGTTTTGGGCAGCTCCTGATTGTGTTTCTTTATTAACCACTGATTTTTTGATTAATTTTTATTTAATAATTTGTCAATTTATATAGAAGACGAATTTGCGCGAGGAGCATATAATTAAATAAAGGCGGGAATAGAGGAAATAGACGATCACGTGCTGTCTCTTTTAGGGTATTTCCATTGTTTACTTAATTTCAAAACCATGTATTTTTCGTACCGTGAGAAATATTTTTGCCCACTGCACTTTGCCCACACCAAATACAGGAGAATCAACAAAAATCGACAAAAACTAAGTTGGGTGCATACAATAGATGTCCCTGCACCCCTTGCCACACTAAAACCGGTTTGTAGCCTTCGGGTATTCAGCTAACCACATACTGAACCTGACCTTTCTTAAGGGAGGTTCGAGGTGATTTCGTGCTCCATAATATTCGTCTCGCGGCAAGTGATAAATTGTCTGTTCCACACCTGCCGATTTCAAAACGGTATAATTATTCGAAATGTTCTTTATTGTATGTTTAGAAGAGTGTTGAGTGTGTACATTGCAAAGACGCGTGTGTATGTCATAACCTAAAATAAAGTATGAAAATTATTATGATCCCAGAGTGTTACAAATGTTATTAAGATTCAAAATCAATAAAAACCTCCTGCGCAAAGCTGCGAACCTGGTTTTGGGACCTAAAAGTTGTATGTCCTCTCATTCCCAGAACATTTTTTCCTGGGCATAGTCCCGAGAAGGTACAGTAGCCCTTTTCCGAGGAGTATGGAAGAATAGTGATGTAATGGATGTTGAGAGGAGTACAATAATTATGCATTACGAATCCGGTTTTTCATATCTTCTCTGGTCGTAGATTGAGTCTGTTGTAATACTGCATTAATATGCTCTCGCACCATAATGGAGAATTTTTATTTTCTGTTGGAATGTCGAAAAAAGCCTTCTAGCGGCGACATGTAAAACTTCAAATATGATGAAATTTGTAGGCCAATAATAGCTTTTTTCAACCAGCCCAAGTTTGTTAAAATCGGCTCAGCCGTTTCGAATATACAGGGTGTTTTTTACTGAAACCTTTGAATGCCTGCCTCCACTTTATTTTTAGAGATACAGCAAAAATTGTCAAACAAAAATGGTTCAGATTATCCCCGACTTTAAAGATCAGCTATTTTTTTGTTAGGTTAATATAGCGGAATTCACAGAAACATCACTTTCTTAGATTTAAGATTGCAGTTACGCTCGTGAGAAAAGTTAACCTTTCCCCACTTGTTGCACAATATATTATTCTACACCCTCTTCATCTTTTTTCTCCATCTAGTGATTTCCATGTCTCTTGTATCGTGAATTACTTATTTTCCCATCGAAGTTTTGCACTTAACTACTTTTTCCTTGCTCAATCAATCCGTGTCCATATTCTTTAAACATAAAACAATAAAAGGACTCAATTTATTTTTGTTTTATGTTACTCTTGCGTTTAATGCTACATATGTCAATTAAAAACCCAACTAACAGTGGCATTAAACTGACGATTAACGCAAAATACATTGTTATTAGATTTTATAGTGAGTGGGACTTGTTTTATAGACCAAGAAAATGCATTTTGCGATAACCAAACCAACTTTATATCAATTTTAAATCACTAAACCATGTTTCGTATCAAACGGCGATACATAAATCAAATATTTACTAGTTCAAAAAATAAAAATATACGCAAAAACACAATAACCTTCTTAACACGTATCTTAATAGATCTCATTTACAACCAAATGTATTATAAACGGAAGTATAATAAATATTTTATTAGTTTTAAATGAAATAAATGTCTCAATTTCACATTAGCCTATTTAGAAACAATTTAGAAATATTTAAGCGCAAGTAAAAAAGTTACATTAATATGTTGAAGGACTTTTTAATAAATTATTCATTTAAAACTTGAAAGTTTCATAACTAAATAGTGTGAAGTATATAAACTCTAATTTTATGCCTTCTAAAAAGTGTGACTGGAAGATCAGTTTTCAGATAAATTTCAGTTATATTACCTTGTCACTTTTTTAATTGCATTCTCAAATTCGTCACTGATGATGGTGTAATACTTTCTCTTCATTACGGGATTTTGTGATTGTGTCACTTTTTTATCTTTGATATGTTTCGGCGTGCCCTCAGAAGGCGTTAAAATGCCAAATTGAATTAGATTATTAAATTTTTGTTTACTCAACCAATAACAGGATGTCGAAAACCTTTTAATTTGAAGGTTTGCTTGGATTTAAGTTAATCAAAATTTGGTTGGAATTATATGGCCATGAGAAACATGTTTTAATTTATTTTTTGGAAGGCTTGCGCCCACAGGAGAGCCGACTGGTCAACCGGCAGAAATAAAACACTAGATGTTGAAGATTATTGCCTCACTAAAGGAATACCAATTAATTGCTTAACTGCTGAATCCTGTTTTCCTCTATTGTCAGATTACTCACCTGTAATAATATAATAATAATATTAGAAATATAACTTCACAAACTGTAAAAATTTCCTAGATATCCTTGACCGAAATCTAGATCTAGTAGCATTTTTTGTGGACGGAACATGGCGGCCACGACATTAGAAATTTTAAAGTGTATTGCCGAAGTATTTGCCACGTAATAGAAACGGTTCTATAACGTGGCAGTGACTAATAATTTTTCTAATTATAATAAAATAAAACTTTTAAGTGATTTTTGTGTGGCAAAAACGTGGCGAGAATTACTGCAATCATATAATCAAGTGCCGCCACTTTAAAGGTATATAATGGTTCCCAAAACTACATTAAAACTATCACCCCCACTTTAAGATCACTGCCACTTCTAAGTGGTATTTAAGTGATATGGTTTGGTGGCCGTAACTATTATTTTCCACTTTAATGTTTTTGCAACTTTGAGGTAACTATAAAACTATTAAGTGACTCCCAGCGGTGAACTTTACGTGACTACGACTAGGCAAAAATAAAGTGAAGTTATTCTTACTGTGTAGGGGTAGATTTAGTGAATATTACGTAATAGACACCCAATCGAAGTTGCGATATCAGTTTCTGTCACTATAATGTTACTTGGGCTCTGAAAACCGAAGAAGAAATTGAAGCAATAAAAAGAATTACTTGCACTATTAAATCATGGCAAACAACGAAAGCTCGTGTAGACAGAACAAGATTAAATCGTGCAAAATTAGAACTAAAAATTTTGTTTAATAGTCATAAAAATATTGACATCCAAAACTAGTTCTCTCAAGGCTTTGGAGGCAACTCAGAAGATGAAACATCCACAGACGGAACGAATCATACGTATAGGTCAAATATAGAAGAGGGGCCAGAATTGATCTTTGTAGGACTCCATAAAATGGAGTAAAGGGTTGAGATATGTGGCTATTCAGTTTGACTTTCTAACGGTTAAATATTGAGGTTGATGGCTTTGTCGAACGCGCCAGACTTGATCTATATGGTTAAGGCGGATTGCTGTCTATTTAGAACTATGGAGGCTTCAGTGTGGAGATTGAGAATGTCATCTTGGGTGCTCTATTTATGTCCAATTCAGTACTAAGTTTTCTAGTACTTGTATTAGGATTCTCAACCAAATGTGTCATTACTAAAAATTCATTGTCCTCATTGAAAATACGTTTGGAAAGAGTATGAGTTTGATAGGAAACATCACCTGATGTGTCGAATCTTTCCTTAAGTTTTAAGAAAGCTTTTTTATTTGGATGTCTTCGATTGGGATATCTTTCACGATATACTCTTGAAGCGAGTAAACAATTTTTTGAGCATTCTCCTAAGACATAAATCATATTAATCATGTCTTCCTGTGGTAAATTCATTATAGTTATTTATTATTTAAACCTAAGAGCAAAATCGAAAAATATAGCTAAAATTTCTTTAACATTTATTAGTAGATACTATTTTGACACTAGCCTACTTGGTAAACGAAAATATGGCTTGATTATATTTCGTTTACCAAGTAGGCTAGTGTCAAAATACTATCTACTAATAAATGTTAAAGAAATTTTAGCTATATTTTTCGATTTTGCTCTTAGGTTTAAATAATAAATATCTATAATGAATTTACCACAGGAAGACATGATTAATATGATTTACGTCTTAGGAGAATTCGCAAACCTAAAATGTACAGGACGTTTCATGTAATAATTTAATATAAATGAAAAATAATTGATGTTTCAGTGAATCTCATATATATTTAATTCTACAATAGATAAATAAAAAAATAGAGAATTTATTGTCTGCTATTAAAATATGTCGGACATTTACCATGGTTTTCATTATCAATCTAATTTCTTATCTCCCATCTTTAGAAGGAATTCCAACCATTTTGCCCTGCATCCCCGTCGATTTTATTTCCATTTTTGACTTCTTAGATCCTTAAGTTTTAAGGTCATGTGACAGTTACACCTTGTGCTTCCTATGTTATAATTAGACGAATTTCTGATTTGTGCTACAACTTACCAAAGCTATGTGCGAAGACGAAAAGATAAACACCTTGTATTCTAATCCCTAATTAAAGCAAAAAGCAATTATTTTGAAGTGGTCATCAAAAAATCGCCATAACTATATTAATAAATCTCTTAACTCGAATGCTTAATTTGAAATTTAGATTAGATCCAAATAGATCATTTTACGGTGTAATAAGTCCAAGTTTTCATATTAGAATTATAAACCTTGTTCATTAATTCAGGCAAGCGGAAATTTTTAATACCATGCCCATGATACCAGTGCACAATTAAGGTCTTTAATAAGTATCCCAAGAATTTTGTATCATTATAACATCAGCGACTTATAGACTGTATCAAATCAATTACTACATCATTGTATTCAGGTCAGCACCCAAGATTATCCAGATTAAATTTTAACGAAGGAAATGGTTCATCTGCTTTAGCCGGCAAATTGTAAAATTTTTTATTTATCGGGTATAGTCCATAAATAGTCTAAATTGTAAAAATCCACCCCCACAAGCCTGATATAAAATCTGATTAAAATTAAAATAGCTGGTGGATTGTTGAAATATTTTTTCAATTTGCAACAAATATCTTTAACTTTCAATATTAATTTAATATACACAATGACAATCTTCTAATAAAATAAAAATTTGAAAATCAATAATTTTTATAATTAAAGAAAGTCTTTTCTAAAAGCTGTATATTTGGCTTTTTGGAGTATTATCATATTTCTAGGTACCTATAAATCTTCATATGCAAGTAAACTATATATTAACCCAAAGTAGACCGTTTTTAAAGCTGAAGAATGATTTGTCTAAGAGCAAACACAATTTAGTTCTGCAACAGTAAACCCTAAGACGAAAAAACTAGGCTCATATGTATCAAACCACTTCTTAGCCGTGGATACAAAATCTCGATTCATAGCAGCTTTTGTAAGGATAGTTGTATGATCGGCAATTAATATGGTAGTTTCATTTTCTATTGCATTTGTAGAATTATTGATATAGAGTAGAAACAAGAGGGGGCCTAAAACAGATCCTTGAGGTACATCCCATCCCATAGGAAAGGTTAGACATTATTAAAATAAATGAACTGCTTTCTGTTGATAAACTAACTAGAGTTAAAGAATATTTGAACATGAAATTGTAGACAATTTTAGTTTATAAAGAACTTTTGTGCTTAATATCTTCATTTTTATGTTAAATTATAGGGAACCTACCTGAATAATATTTGAATTATTGACTGGACTATCATGGTTTATGACTTTAAATATTTCAAACTTTGAGCTAATTAGTAAAGCTAAGTACCTATTAACATGTCTAGGAATATTTTCTAATAGGTTTGTGAGGGTGTTATTACTAGTTTAAATCTTTAGGTGGCAGTTGAGGCAGTTGTTGTAAATGATTTGTTTATAACGTTAAACTTTTTAAAATATTGCTGTTAGAACATTTAGAATCAATAACTTGAATGCAATAGGTAAGTTTTTAAATATTTACGTAACTAGTTTGTTATTTTCAGTACAGGTTTATATAATTTCCTTTTTCCAATAACCAACGAATAACAATCACCGTAGAATTTGGTTAGTTACAGGGTGGTTCGAAAATAAGTAATATGGTTTTTTACTAGTTGAAATTATAGGTACACATTTTAGGCAAAGTGGTCATATGATTACAACAAAATTTTGCTAAGTTAAATACTAAACTTTTGTTAATGTGAAAATGTGTTAATTTATAAAGTTGACGGAGAAACTTTTAAAATACAGGGTAGTGCACAAAACACAGACTTTCTAATTTTTAAAGTTTTTGCAATCAGTTTAACACTCTGTATGACATAGAGTGGCAGATCGTACATTTGTTTAATATAATACAAAAATTTTATAACACATCGTTTATACGGGGTGACTCGTCAAAGCTAGAAATACTATATGCCCTCGTATTTTTAAAGCTGTTCTAAAAAAATGACTAACCAAATTCTACGGTGATTGTTTATAAAATATTAATGCTAAATAATCTATAATTCATGTTTTCTATAATAATCGTCAATAAAACAGGTCTGTTATGAGAAATCTGGTTACAAAAAAGTTTTATGTTTAACACCCTGTAATTTGAAAACTAGCCATATTCTAACCACTCCGTCGAACATTATTGACAAAAATTGATATGGAATTCTTGTGTTTTCGTTCCTTTCAAGCTTTTTCAATTAATTCAAAATTGTCAGTTACGGGGGTGTAACAAAAAATGTTAAAAATTAAAATTTCTTAAAGTCGGAATATCTTGTTCAAAATCGGTAAGTACGTTGACGTAAAATATAATTAAAAACAAGTTTTTTAATAACTTTTTTTTTCATATTTCAAAAATAAAGTTACTTTACTCTTGAGCAAAAATCATATTTTTCGACAAACAAAACAAACAAAAAATTGATATCCGCCGATTGCATTTTAAGTTTTTGACTTTTTATTAAGAATAATTTTTTTCACAAAACCAATAATAAAAAAGTTTCCATATGGTTCCAACTTAAGTTGAGACACCCTGTATATTAAATATTATTATTTGTCATTCCATGATGACTGTACTATTTATCATATATTAGCAAATTGTAGAAAATTCTCTATTTTTAAAAAATTGTATTAAGATAACCATCCTGATAATAATTGTTTCTGTCTATTGTCCTTCGTCAGCAAGTCTATAAAATCGAGAAATATACCTGGAATAAAACTGTTGAATATAAAAAATGCAAGAATCTTCATGCGTATGTAAATCTGCAAATACAAAAATCGTAGGAAATTTATCTGATTATTATTTAAATGAATGACTGGACTATCATGGTTTCTGACTTTAGAAATTTCATTTAATTACAAAATACAGTACCTATTAACAATTCTAGGAATATTTTCTAATAGATTTTTTGTATCTTTACAGTTAGTTTTCAGTGATTTGTTTCAAAACATTAAACTTTTTAAAATATTACTGTACTTAGGTACAGAACTTTTAGAATCACGAGTTAGATGCAATAAGTTGTTTAAGACTTTAACTTAAATTTAAAATTGTTTAAAATTTGGAAATTATGTTTCAAATTTCTAATTTAAAACAAAATGTAAAAACTAAAAATATATACGTACAAAAATATACTTTGTTGATTACATAAATACGTAAAGTTTTATTGTTGCTTCCATTACTGGTCTATTTTTAAACTTACGTATTGTCATTCTTTTTTTGTTCTATTTATAACCACAAAATGTCTATATTTTACTTATACAATATTTATTGTCTCCTGCTCATGTTGTACTAAATGGTCTGCAGTCAATTTATTTTGCCATATAATTCAGGATATCTTAAAGAAAATTTCTCAGTATACTTGCCAAGACTTTTTATTCATCCAGCCGAGACTAACAAATGGCAAACAGATATTAATTAATATTTCTGGTATTCTTTAAAGTGTCATGTATTTTAAAATAATAAATAATAATATGTTACTATTATTTATATTTGACAATTTTTAAGTAAAAATTAAGAATTTCTTAATCCTGAAAATCTGTAGCTTGAAACGTTAGTATTATTTGCAACATCTGACTAATAGTGAACGGACTATTTAGCCATCAGGACTACTATAAGTTAAAAATGTTCAAAAATTAATTGGGAATGGATAGCAGAACATTTCTTTGAAAATACTGGACAAACGAAAGGGAGAGGCGTTAATGTTTAGTAATTATAAAGAAATCTTTAAAATAAAAAATAACGATACACACTGTATTCCAGTGTAGTAAATACCAGAATTTGAATCAATTTACAGGGCCGGATTTAAAAATCTGGCATATCTGGTTCATGTCAAAAATTCACCCCGTATGTAACTTTTTCCACCCGCAATGCACTGAAGTTAGATTGACTAGTTCACTCATCTTCGAATTTTCACAAAATCTGACCAATCACAAACCAAAGACAGCTGGTATTATCGCGATAATACCAGCTGTCTTTCAATCCTGATTGGTCTATCAGCGTGGTATTTTCACGGCGTAACCTTGGATACGAATTGCAAAACAAAATTTGACATTTTGAAAAAAAATAATTACAGCTACAGACGTCAAAATGAGACCTTTTACTTTGTATAAGTACAGCTACAGACGTCAAAATAAGACCTTTTACTTTGTTTGTGAAATAGTCTAATAAAATTCTACTCGTGATTGAATTCATCTCATAAGTCTGTCTCTTATTTCATAACTCAACTGAGTTGCTTGAAGCAACTCAGTTTCATTAAGAAATGAATCGACAGACTTATCGCGAAAATTCAATCACTTGTGGTATTACTATTGAAAATGTTTGCATTAACCTAGGTTTGTCATTTGATTCAGCGAAAATCATGTGTAATAATTTTAATCGGAATGAAATTAACAACCCCAAAAAATGTTTATTCATAAATAAGAAATAAAATAAATAATAATAACCAAAAACAAAACAGTTTTAACAATGCGGAACAAAGTAAAAAACAATTTAATAAACATTACGATTTTAAAAGATGTTCAAAATGAAATCTATTTGCCTCAATATACTTTTCTTGGCGAATGTTTAAATGTGTATTGGACTTTCTTATTGCCAATGGGTTATTTCGCCCAATTTTCAATTTGACTTTAAAATGAATCTTTAATTAAAAATGTAAGGCAAGTGTAACAAAAATTTCAAATATCCAGGTTTAACTGTCTATTTATGTACTCTGGAGAAATCATATCACATTTTAGAGAAATCATGTACAGGGTGAATTATTGCAATTCAACAAATTTTCGCGAAGCCGGCCCTGGAATTTTTTAGTTCTGAATATGTCAATTAGTTGCTAGCACAGGAGGCCTTGATCATGTGATATTGACATCAGTAATTGATAGTAATTGTCATTTCAGCGATAAGATCAATAATCAATCCTACAGCAGGAATTTAAATTTTCTGAATTCATTTTTAACGAATAAAACGTTTTTTTTTCAAATGGTACCTACCGAGGGCCATCTTTCCATTCGATAAATAATTAATTACCAATTCAACGATATACATTATGTACCACCTTCTTTTAACATAATCATTTATTGAAAAAAATATGAGTTTGAATTTTTTTATTGAAAAATAAAAAATTTTGCAATAACAATTTGGTATGTAATTTGAGCCATAGAATATAGTCTTTGACCTAAATAACCTACCCTTAACCTGTGTCCCAATAGTTATGAATCACCCTGTATAGGAAGAGTCAAACTGCGTCAACAAAATAATGCTGGACCGAAGCATCTAATGCGAAAAAAAAGTTGTAAATTTTGAGCTAAATATAAGACCCAATTGGGCAAAAATTGCTAGCAGGCTCCTACATAAAAACAAGTGTAATAAATATTATATGAAAATTGACTTATTATATTTGGTTATGTGGTCACAATGTCTTTTACTCCCATTTTTAATGATATAAATAACTTTGAAACTCATACATAACCTCACAAGTCATCATCTTCTTTTTCTTGGACTCCACATGTGTAAATCTCTAATTTTTCAAAAAAAAATTATTCCAAACAAATATGGTCGATATGTTAATACTTGACCTGGAATACACTCCATATTTTTAGTGAAAATATAGAATATAGGGTGTTCCATTTAAAAAATGCCATTTTGTTTTTATATGTATATCACCACTATTTGGGATAAGTTAGCTTCTAGCCTGAATCTCAACTTAAACTTTTGTAATATGTTGGCTTTCTTTATTTTTAAACACTATTTCCACGTTTCTTAGAAAAATCTTGCGAAATAAGTATCACAAAACAGAAAAATGTTCTCTTTAAAATCCAATTATTTTATACCGTTTCATGAGAGAGTCGAAATGACAATAGATTCTCCGAATCTTTCTTTAATTGTCGCAAATGCCGTCATAGAATTTTATAATTGTTATCAGGAGTGCCGTAAAATTTTACGATCGCACCGTCTTGGAAAAAAAATACAGATTTATTTCTTCTCTGTCGGTCAACAACATAAATGGGAGAAGCCATTAGGATCATTAGATTCACTTGTCAGTATATTATCCAGAGTCCAATAGAATGAAGCAGCGTCACCTTTCATCTAAGTCTCTAATTAATGGTTTCAATTTACTTCTTTTTTTTTTTCATCAGAGACAAACTGACTTGCAACAATTCGCGAGCGACCTGTTTCTGCCGTATTAAAAAACTCTGGTTATTAATGGTAACGGTAAAGTGAGAACTGCTACTAATATGTTTGTTATGTCATGAGAACAACAATGTGAAAGTTGTAAATCCAAGTTTTTTAGCAAGACTACATAACTTTTTTTACAAATTATCCCAATTAATCAGTATAAATGATGAAATTTTCGGAAAAGTTAATGAGTGCAGATTTTTTTATTTAGTTAAAAGCCTAAACAAAGTATGAGGTGTACGTAAAATCTTGAGTTTTGTTGTATTTCAACACATTATTTGGAATAAACATCCTTTAGAGTCTGACAAACTTAAGAATAGACCGCTAATATGGCTGCCAATGCAAAGTTGGAGCTAATTACTCGCTCCTGTCATCACTGGGTACTGCCTCGTTGCTAGGTAACGACACATGCGTACAAGTGGTGACAATTACCAGTCTGTGCTTAAGTTTGTCGGATTTTAGCTTTTAAAGAGCTCTGAAAGCAGCTTAGAGTGAATCATTTTCTTCTTCTGGTGTTTTAACAGTACGCCCAATTAATCTTAACCATAACTCGTTGTATTTTGCTATATATTCCATGATATGATATTTAGATGCACATTTTAGGCCTACAATAGCTTTTATTAATGAATGTAGATAATGCTCGTTCTGTTTATTGTAGAGATTGTTCATAACTTTCCACATATCTTTTGCATTCAAGCAAGAAATTATTTGAGGCGTTCTTACGTTATCTACATTACATAAAATAAATGCTCTAGCTAGGGAGTGCCTATACGCCAACCCAGCAAAGCTCAAGGCGACATCTTGTGGCGCGGCCCGTAAGTTAATAGTTATGTTTGTTTACCTAAATTTCCGTTAGAGCTCCGCTCGTGTCAAGCGAAATCGAAATGGGCAGGCGTATATCTCCAGTCTTCACAGTATTTCTTATAATCTTTCAATTTTGATTCATAACGTGGATCTGCTAGTAGCACGGAAATAGACGTTTCCTTTGGATCCTTTTCCTCACCAGTAACGTTATAAATATTGAATTGAATTCACCAAGCAATTTTTCAAATTTTGGAAATTTTTCCATATCTTACTTTAGTTGCTCGGTTATGTATTAAAGTATTAACATATTTCTCTGGGCCCATAACCTTAAATTATGTATTTAAACAGATTTTGCCAGTTAAACTTTATTTTGACAAATTACCAAAAACTAAACGTCACAATACAAAAGTAACTACGAATATAATACTACAAGATGATAAAAAAATAAAATGTTGAGTTTTTGCTGTATTTCAACAAGGAGAAGTATTTTTCTAAAAAGCAATTATTAGATAATTTTATAAAATTTATTCATATTTTGTTTCGTCTCGGGCAGTAAAGTTTTATTGTTAATAAAAGTGAAAAACCTTTTTAGAAAAACATAACCTATCTTTTTTACCTATTAAAAGAACACTCATAAATATTTAACTCGTACTATTAATTTTAACAGCTAAATGAATAATTTTTACTTTTTAAATATATAAAAAAACTTAAATGCTTGTTTCCACAGTTTATTTGTTATTTTCAATTTTCAATTATTATTCCTAGTTAAAATTTGTTACTTTAAAACTGTTTAAAAAACAAAACCGTTAAAAAGTAAACAATTCTCTAGGTGCAAAAAAATTTGTAGTTCTCATAGAATTACCAAGTCACTACAAGCAATTTACCGAAAATTACAAAAAATTATATAATTCGAGTGAAATAAAAAATTAAAATTTAGTTCATTTTGGATTACAGGAGATATGACAAAAGTATTTAATACTGATATTATAAGTAAGCTTATTATTATTATAACTTAAAATTTAATCCATCACTCTTCAAGTTCCATTTCATTTCATTCTAGTTTGCAAAATACGACAGCAATCATGTCCTGTTAAACATTTTTGTGAAAGGTATTCTTCTTCAACTTACTTTTGGACGTTTTAACTCTGAAGATGATCGGTTTGTCAGGTCGAAACCCTGACCTAAATAATTTAATAAAATATTTTACATACTTTGCTCCAAAAATACAAAAAATGTGTACACTAATTCCCAGGATTGTTACTAATTCCTCACTAACTTCCCTTATGAAATATAATATCTAGTAATTCCCTTAATACCCCACTAATTCCCATAATTCTGCTAATAGGAATTGTAAATAAATTATACCAAAATCATTCTTTTTGTCTCGAGAATGATTTGGTAACAAGCAAAAATTTTATAAAAATTGATAATTTTTGAATTTTAAAAGAATTTTAAGTAAAAAACTGTCAAATTTTAATCTAGAGAGCCGTGATATGATGGTTTATAAAAACTACTTATCGATGTCAAGCGAGGCTTTTCATCAAAAACTCTTGAACTGTTCACATCACATCACAAAAGAAATTTAAAATCAAAGCAATACTGGTTGAAGATAAAAATTAAAAGAAAGTTACCTGTCAAATTAAGTGAGGTTATATTTTTGTAAATCAACTTAAAAGTTAAATCAAGAGAAGAAGCCAGATATGTGTTTCATCTTTGTTCCTGTTAAACTATCCAGATCCAATTGTATCCTGTATTGATTTATCCTGTTCCTGATTTTGATTCCTAGAAGATATTGCATTCATCCCATTTTGAATTGACTAGGAAAGTAACCAGAATTAGAAATAAAATCTAAGTCGTATTAAAGGTACCAATTCAAAATATTAAATATCGATATTTAAAAACGTTTCAAAATAAAAAAAAGGCCACAAGTATGTTATTTAATTAGGTTAGATTATATTTTAATTAATAACTAAATAATTTAGATTAGAATAAGGTAAGAGAGTAATTATAAGATTTGTATGAAATATTGATTTTATAAATAATTTTTATGATTATTAATAAATGTTTTTATATTCACTGAGTCGTTATTATCGATTTTTATAATCACGCGGCCAATAGCTGAAGCACTACCTGGGATTAAGACTCTCAATTTTTCCACTGGAAAGTAGATGGCGCCCAAAATTATCAACAATAAATAATTACATTCTGTTTAAGATTACGACAGAAGGCAATAAAAAAAATCAACAGTAATTTAATAGGTTATGTACTAAAACTAAAATTCAAATAAATAAAATAACGAAATTAAATATTGAACAAAAGTAATTTTTCTCTTTTACACAAAAGATAGTACGTAACAATATTTTAATATAAAAATTGTGGGCAGCCTTTTGCTTTATTTTTTAATTATTTTTGTACGTAAAGGATGTTTCTTATTTGTTGAAATAATTTTCTTAAAATAAACACTATTCTTTACGCAATTGTACTATTATCTACCAGCAAAACTGATAAATGAAACCCAAAAGCCGAATAATCTAATATCTTATAATTACTTACTATATATAATTTTATTTTTCGATATTAAGATGGTCAACAAATGTTTACACGCAAATAACGATCTAAATTAAAACTCGTACAATGCGGAAATGATAAATCACAGAGCAATTAGTTTCATGATAGGGAATAATTACGCAGCGTAGAGGTGAAAGAGTGGTCACACCGTATGGTGATTTACCTCGTGTGTGCACTTTGTGTCCATTGGTGTTAATTACAATCTGCGTATAAGAAGTGGGTGTTGGAATTCACCGTATTATAATGGTATATGATACGGCACTTGGCGAATACTGGTCATTATCATGCAATATAACTTGAGGCACAAATCGCGACTGCACTTTACATAAATTAACAATTGTTCAGTAGTTACTGCTTTGTGCGATGTTTATTCGCTGCTATGAGCCACCTGAAAGTGTTAATTTTGAGTCAGCTGGTCTTCCGCCTTATAAGATCTTAGGAAATTAATATAAAAGGCTACTGGATGCATTGTATATGCAAATTTAAGCTACTACACAGAGCCGCTGCGCTTCATACTGCCTGTTTATAATTACGTCTCTATTTTCAGTCGAGATTAGTATTAGACGTACTAAATGAACTAATCCTGGTTGAATATTTGCTTTTTGGTGTAAAGAAAAAGTTTGTTTATCTGGCAGTTTGAAATATGAACTGAGGGTAGCGATGTCCAATAGCTATGATAATGTTTTCTATAATTACAATCTGATCATGAAGATCAATAAGCAATTTTATTCTAACCTAACTTAACTATAATTCTTAAATACTAAAGTCCTACTCACTAGTGTACCTTAGGGTCTGATAATTTTAGTAACACTACCGGTAACGTGTAACACAAAATCCGTTTGTAACCAGCACTGTCACTGAACTAGTTCAAACGGTTTGGTCCTCTTGAGTCTTCTTACTAAATTGGTATTATCGAGGAGCTGGATGACCTCAACGTTCCCATGTTGGAGCAACCGTTGTTCATGGCTGCTGGCAGATTTAGATATAGTCTTGTCAACAGTTTCTACATCCAAGTCCCTATGAAGATCAATGTTTGCGACAGTACCAGGGTGCATCGACGATGCTTCTTAATACTTTATTTTGAAAACGTTGGATAACTTGAATGTTACTTTTACTGGCGCAGCCACAAAGCTGGCTACCATACGTCCAAACGGTTTTCAATATCTGCTTGTAAAGGAGCAGTTTGTTATGTGTGGTCATCTTGGAGTTTCTTCCTAATAACCAATACATCTTTTTATATTTTATACCAAGCACTTCCAAGATATTTTGCTATATTAGCATAAGGAATCTGAGCGTTATTTATTCTTAGTAAAGTTAACATGAACAGATTTATTTTCATTTAACTTAATACGCCATTTTTAGTCCAGGTGTTAATCTGGTCTACAGATGTTTGTAATTTTCGGTTAGCTTCTTCATGGTCTTTTCCAACAGCCAGAATGGCAGTATCATCAGCAAATGTTGCAATAGTATCGTGCTCAAACTTAGGAATATCACTGGTATACAGTAAGTAGAGTACTGGACCTAGTACACTACCTTGGGGTACTCCTACCTTAATTTCTCTTAGATCAGAATATACATCTTCCTGTTTTATTCTGAAATATCTGTTTGATAAATAGGATAGAGTTCTGAATACTGACGTGGTAGTAACAAATTTAACTTGTGGTTAAGGCACCTAGAAAGACGGTGGAACAGACTTTCTTTTCCTCTAAAGACTTTTTAATTATGTCTATGATTCTATGCACCTGGTCGATCGTTGAGTGTTTTTCTCTAAAACCAAATTGATGGGAGGGAATCAGGTCCTTTTCTTCTATTGTAGGTGTTAATCTCTTAAGAAGCAACTTTTCGTAGAGTTTCGAAATAACAGGCAACAAACAGATGGGTCAGTATGACGTTACTTCGTGGGGAGGTTTACCTGGCTTAGGTATTTTTTTGTGTTGAGTGGAAAAACCTTGCATAAGACGCCTGGTCGCCCTATGACTAGCCGGTGCCGGAGTCTTACCGACTAAAAAAACCACTATTGAGTCTGGAAGGCTTCTCCGGAACCGCTCTCAGACATTACTTCAGAGAAGCAGACTGTAAGGATATTTCCTCAGTTGTTCATTTTCGGTTTTTTGGGGTTTTCCCTTAGTAATGATGATAATCTTCAAACTATTACGGCTAGCTTCCCGGTTTTCTTTGTTTCCTAACATTTTCCCTATCATATTTTCCGACGTTAGCCTTCCTGTTGTCACTTCAGACTTTTTTCTATCTTCTTCCCAACGGACGCATTCAAAGATGGCTGTATCGTTAACGCATTTTAGCTGGTTTTAGAAAAATCTAATTTGTCACCATTAAAAGGAAAAATTTTAATAATTCTTATAATGGACAGAATTTGGTTGTTAAGCTCTAAAGAGAGCCATTATCATCGGTAGGTAAAATAATAGCTTCCAATATCTTTTTTTTTACAATATAATCAGCAATCAGAATATACAAATTCTATAAGCTAATCTGCTCATAGTGGACTAAAGTGGATTGCTTTTAGTCCATTGAAGAGACCACCAGCACTTCACTTGAAGTCTATTAGTAATTTTCTTTTGAGTCTTCTGGTTTCTGGTTGATGCACCAATGGTTGTAAGAGTACGTTGGGACGTTCTTCCAATCTCTGGCCTCTTTCTTCTATCACTTCTTTGAGTGTTGGGACCGAAGGTCATTATGTAGTGTGTAGTTTGACAAATACCATGGTGCATTTGTGATTGCTCTGAGTATTTTGGATTGAGCTCTTTGTAATATTGATGTTTGATTTGCTGGCACATCCCCATAATTCGATATCATGCATCCAGATTGGCATTATTACAGGCTTGTAAGTTAGGAGTTTGTTATCAAGCGATAGGTGAGATTTTCTACCAAGGAGCCAGTACAACTCTTTGAATCTGATATCAATTTGTCTTCTCTTTTTTGGTATGTGCTCCTTCCAAGTGAGCCTTTGGTCTAGGTGAAGTCCCAGATACCTAGTAGATTTATGTTCAGGGATTGGTATATTGTTGAAAGAAATGTCCTTTTTTAGGGTAAACGTAATTTGCGTAGATTTTGACTCGTTTATAGTTATTTTCCACTTTTCTGTCCACTCCTGGATTAGATTTAGGTGTTGCTGTAGGTGGTAAGATGCGGAGATCGGATTTTCATGGCTGGCAATTATTCCTGTATCATCAGCGAAGGTACCAATTATTGTATTTGAAGTTGTTGGTAGGTCTGATGTGTACAATAGATACAGTATTGGGCCCAAAACACTACCTTGGGGGACTCCAGATTTAATTGGGAAGAAAGAGGACGTTTCACCTTTGACTCTTGTTCTAAATTGTCTATTATTTAAATAGGATTTAAGTAGGTGGAATAGAGATGGTTGTATATGTTTGGCTTTGTAGAGAAGTCCTTCATGCCAAACCTTGTCAAAAGCTTGGATGACATCAAGAAATACTGAGGGACAATATTTTTTGTCTTCTAATGATTTGTATATTGAGTGGATTACTCTATGACATTGCTGGGTTGTTGTACTTGTCGGAACCCAAATTGATGGTCAGGAATTTCATTTAATATTGGACTGATTCTTTGCAAAAGTAGTTTTTCAAGGAGCTTAGAAAGAAATAAGAGACTAATCGGTCTATATGAGGTTACATTATTAGGATTTTTACCGGGTTTAGGTACTAGTATGATTTCTGCCATTTTGAAATGTTCTGGCCAATATTGTAGCCTCAGAGCTGCATTGAATATATAAGTTAGCATAACAATCCCTTTTGTTGGCAGTTCTTTCAGCTTTTAAGGAGAAATTTGGTCTAGTCCTGGCGACTTTTTTGTTGTTCTTTTCCCACATAGTTTGTTCAATATTTGTTGTGCTTTATACTCAATAATTATTTAAGATACTTTAAAAATCGTCTACAATTACTCTAGCACAAAATTGATGGTTATATAATATTTAATGTACCGTAGAAAGCAAATAATTTCCGAGAAATAGTTTGGAAACAGGTTTTTTATTAAAATAAATACGGAAGCTTTCACCGCATCCTCACAGAAATAATCACTTTCCCCATATCACTGCAAAAACCATAACTGATAGCTAATGGGGTTTTCCTTCTATCAAACAGGGAAGTGGGTGTTTCACTTAATAGTCTACATTCTTTAAGAGATAATATAAAAATATGCATTTAATTATTATTTTACGTAATCGTTTTTCTGAAAAAGCCCACAAACTGATTTTTTTAAGAAGCAGATTAGGCGATTATGTCAGTTGGTTTGAAATTCTTGTAAAGGCAGTTTATTTATTTAATTTTGTCAGTGGAAGCTGTTTCAGAAAAACAAATTACAAAAGGTAACTTTAATTATTTATTAGTTTTATTAGTTATCTTTGAATTTTATTGAAAAGTTTAAGGAAAGTTCGTAATACTTAAATTAGTGTAATCAATCACTGAACGAAAAAAGTACGTGTAATTAATAAAAAAGTACATCAAATCAATGGACGTCAACATTAATTTTCAGCCGATGACAACTATAATTAATACAATAAACGTTCGTACGTAAATTTTCTTAGTCCTTAAGTTACGATTTTTGTATGAGCATAGATTTATGATCCCAATGATAGTCCTATGATAGCCGATTATTAATGTTACGAACGATGGATATTAATCTATGGTTAATGTTTTTAAAAACAATGAAAAGTAAGTATACATCTATGAACTCTGTACATTAAAACCATAAATAAAAAGCATGGGTCTAAGATCGTCGGTTATTAACGATAGGGATGATTGACATTAATCTATAACAGCAGTACATTAAAACAATAAATAGTGAGCATAGATTCATAATAATCATCAGTTATTAATATTATTAAGTTTTATTTATCAGACCTCGCTAAATTAGGTAGGTGTACGAGTAATTACATTATCAAAAATATTAAAACAAAACGATATTTCTAAAAAAAATTAAAACACATACCTACTAACCATTGGCTCATCTATGTCTACTGGTTTGATGTGTCGCGTTTTACCAAAACCTATATTTTCGAGAGGATTATACAAAAAACTGTATTGGTAGTTATTTCTTATTGTTCTAATGTTATTGATTCACAAATCATATGTACCTAGGGCTTTCAAAGTGAACAGCATGTTTATAAAAACACTTTTCCAAAAAGTTCCAAAACATTTTGCTATCTTGTGGAAAATCTAAGTTGAACAAGTAAATACTTTTTAAACATATATCAACTGCCTTAAGTATATGAAAAAATTTAAAACGATTTTCGTCAAAGTAGGCGCAAATATTTGAAATTTTAGAGATGTCGTCTCCAAAGCATAAAATAAAGGTTTGAATTGCTGATTTTCTCAATTTCCAGCTCTTGTTGGGTTTTAGCACAAAACAAAAATGATTCCTGGGAGTCCTTTATTGTAAATTTTATATGGGTCGTTTTTCCAAATGAATTTTTGGAACAAAATTTTGTCGATGGCACCAAATATAAAAGTGAAGCATATTTTCCATCTAAAAAAATACAATATTAATATGCTACTTTTTGGCATATTATAATTTGAACTTACTTTCGCCGCACGTTTCCTTGAAGGCGTTAACTAATAGGGCTTCAGCAAAGATGCCAGTATTTGCGGAAAACATTTTTCCCAATTTTTTATAAAGAATTCCCCACTTTCTAACGCGACATTATAATCCATATCAACCTAAAATAAATATTTAAGTTAAAAAAACAGCCTTCCTTTCTTTGTCTATCTCCAGTCCAGAATTAACTAATTTGGCACAATAATTATTATTTTACTGTCCACAAAACACAAACTGTATCGGAACACCTGCATGTGGTTGCACTTATATGGGCTATGGGCGCGGCGCGAAGAGTTAAACATCTACTCTAGTTATTCGTAATATTAATGTTCGTAGAGATTGATTTACTATTAGGTAGCACTATTTTGGCGCGTTTTTAAGCAGTCAATGGTGTCAATGGGGTCAATGGCGTTCATCAAAACAATGAAAACCGTTAATTAATTTTCAATGTATGTAGTTCTTGGATTTATAAAAAGTTTTTATGGTTTTAATGGTAAAGTACATAGGTTTATAATCGGAAGACATTGATTTGATTAATATTTGTATTATATTAAGGATACAGTTAATTAGTTTTTGATGTTTTGCGTTTATTGCTTAACGATTTTTCGGTTCAATACATCGTTCTATTATCCAGATATTTTGTTGACGAATATCCAAATTAGGTAATAAAAAAACCTGACTAAAATTGAATTTGTAAAAGTGGTAGTGTAAGAAAAAAAATTAACTTTCAACGAATTATAAGTCATTAGCGCAAATGTTGGCATTTGATTAATGGTAGTTTTCCTTTTCGTAGAAAATAAAACTATTATACTAACAGTAGGTCGTAAGCGATTTCAAGTTCAAATTTAATGTGTTTGTTTATTAATATGCGTTTAGTACAACAAACTTTTTCTTGTACCAAGTAAAACTACAAAGGCTTCTATAAATGGATCTTATTTATCGTATTCTTAAATAAAATTAATGTTACTTGTATTTATTAATTTTAATAAAAACATTCCATCAATTCGAGACATCCTCTGCAGTGGTTAAATCAGAATGTAGTCAGGTAACGATGTGGATGAACATAAAAACCACCCACCTTCCTTTCCTTGAATATTTGTAAGCCGTTTCTCCTTATAAGTATGACAAACTGGCCACAGCGTATGTGTTTAAATTCACCGAGTGCTTTGAATACAAATTCTCTTGCGGTTATCTTTTCATCTTGTTGCGACAGTTTACCTACGAGATGGGTATTTGATTGGTTTCACATAAAGATCGTGAAATACAATGAGAGAAATCTTTTATTTATGCGATTATGACTGAAACTAACATCGTTGATGTACGATTAAGTAACAACGCGATATTGCACATATCGATAAGAATATGTAAAAAAAGTTTTCGTAATTCACAATTTCTAATTATTTATCTATTAATTTATTTAGAATTTTAATCCTGTCTTGTACTTATCAATCAATACTGGGATAGGAATATCTTGTTCACTCTTTTCTCACTTTACACAATTTCTTTTTTATTTCACTCAAAGAAATTTACCAGGACATACAACAGGAATTCGGTGAATTCTACAGGAAATTCCGCCTACATAAGCGACAGCAGGAATATTTGTTAATTGTACGTGACAATTCCGGTCTTTTAATTCCTCCAGAAATAACAAGTTTTAAATTAGTTAATGCAACCAAACTGCAGTTTGTTATTTTAACAGGAACATAATAATGTGACTAAAACCGGAATATGCTTTAGTATTTACAGAATCGTTACATTAATTTAACTGGAATTTTCCAGTTATTTTACCGGAGCCGTAATGTCGATTTAACAGGAATTTCCTGTTTAATAAACAAACTAGATAGTTGTATTAAAACTTAATTTTTTACAAGAATTTCCAGAAATTAACACTAAACTAAAACAGGAATTACTTTACTGTATTATCGATTTAACAGGAATTTTTCGTTGAATTAAAGATATTTCGTTCATACATTACAGTACTAGTTAGTTGTATTCGAAACTTATGACCTGAGGTTTTACAGGAATTTCCTGTGGTTACCTAGTATTTAACTAGAATTTCTTGCGCTCGACATGGCAATTAGGTCATGTTTGAAGACCATATAGAACTGCTAAGCTCATAGTAGAATCATTAGCGTTAAAGTAAGCGTTTCAAAGCGAGGATAAACCAAAGCTCGACTAGCAATTTTTAAACAAATAATTATCCATTTCTCAAAAGTGGTATAATGTTTAAATATAGGGACCTACAAAATGTTTTGATTCTATCATGCATTTTGTATAACGATAAGAAACATTTACATTTTTCATTTAAAAAAAAGACGATGTTCTTCGCTAAAACAATATTTGCCCGAAAATTTATTAAATTTAACAAACCGAATTTCAATATTAAAGTCTAGATAGACGTACGAATATTTAACTCGGAAAAAGATGATTAAAACCAAAACTATTACACATATTTTTAGCACATTTTGACAAGTGTCCATTTTAACAGGGTTACTCAACGTTCCATTAAATATTTACCTAAATCCATGATTTCTGAAATTGAATTGGCAACGTTGTATTTCCAACGTTGAATTTATGAGATGGCTGTCATTTGGTAAGCAAATTATTTATGTCCGTCAAATGAACATTTTTCCTTTTTTAATACTTTTCAGGCTTATTCTGGTTATAAATTGCTACTGGGGCATTTTTAGAAAAGTTGTATTGGAAAAATATGTTAAATAATCGTTTCAACGCACTGAATTTGTTTGTCTTGGGAGTGAGTATCCCAATATATATATATTTTTTAAAAAAATGTGAAAAAAAATTTACCGCGCAAAAAATTCTATTGCTATAATGATTTTATCATGTTTTATAGCATCTGTGAAAATTTCATGAAAATCCCAGCCGGCCCCATATTCTTAACGTTTACCCAGAGATGTGCGTGTCAGTAGTTGTCAAAATTTGTAGGTTATTATGCCGAAATTAAATAAAGGCAAACCTTGACGTTGATATTTACAAAAATAGGTTATTTTCTTATGACGATTTTCCATCATCACTTCACCAACGTTTTCGCCGGCCACTGTTAGACCAACATTATGTATCGCGACTACGTTACTGAACGTTGCTTTGGAACTCGCCTCGCACAAAAATATGATGTGGTTTCCATCGATGATCGATGATTGACAATTAACTACTTTTGACAATGCCAAAAACTGACCAATTAAACCAATATTTATCAGTTTCTCTTCTAATAGAAATAAAACCACTTATTTTAAAGAAAAAGGGGGCTTTAATTGACGTTTTGTCTTTCTTAAATGAAATTACATAATAAAATATATAATAAGGTTATATTATCTCTGTGTTGTCTGAAGTTGCTAGGAAATAAACTAAAAAGCTTAACTTTTCTTGTAAATATCTCGGAAGATCGAATTTTCACAGACATGAGACCTGCATTTTTTGCCGATTTAGATAGGAATTAGTCTACCCTGCAAGTTTCATTGAATTCTGACGAGTGGATTTTGAGATCCTCCGGACACACATATATACATACACACATACAAACCTTGTATTTGATATTATAAAAATTATTATAAAAAAATATATTATAAAATACTTTATTATTGAAACGTCGCTATTAGATCAGAGTCAATCATATGTGAAACAAAAAAAATTCGTATCAGTATGCAATCAAGACAACTGAGTAAAAGTTCCGGTAGGGGTGGGGGTAGGTAAATGTTTTGAGGGTTGCATATTGGTTTTTACGATTTGCGGCTGAAATTTAAAACTTTTGTGGTGATCATTTTTCAACATAACCGTTTTTGTTTTTTTCGTTTTTAATCCTACAAGAATTCTGTTAAAATTAACGTTCTGAGCTGTTAGAACAATATACACAGGAAATATTTCTGCTAAATTAAAACTACCTTATTACTGCTACACTTACCGTTTAAACAACAGGAATTCGTTTAAGCGGAAATTCCCGGGATTCGTTTTTATATTTTTTTCTCTATTTACAATTTACAAAGATGAAATTCAACCTAATGGCGCTAATGGTACCCAAAAAGACTTCCAAAATTTGCGTATGTTTACTGATAGATGGCAACACGCTAGTGTTTCAGTTTATTTTAATTTAGAAAGAAGTTGTTTGGCATGAAGAGATATATAAACAATTGTGCGTTCAAGCTTCAATCATATTTCACAATTAAATAACATTTGCTGTAACAATACGGTTTTTACTAATAAAACGCCTCACTCAGCAGGTCATATCTGCATTAGAATGATCCCAAAAATATGCTTCCTGGTGCCAGAGAACACTAAATAATACCAATATCCGCAACTCGAGGTCGTAAAACTCTCCGCGATTTAAACAGCTTGCAGTTATATTGTATGCCGCCTCCACCGCAGTGCAGTGTCTGTCTGAGTGCAATGCGCCCACCCCCGCCGCATTGCACCACGTGTTCACCGCCTCCTCGCGACTTCTTTCGCTTGTTTTGCGGTCCCGAAACCCTCTGCCGTCGTTCTTGTTCTTACCGGAGGCGAACGCCTATTGCCCCATGGGTTGCCCGTCCTGCGACGAGACAAGTCGCGTTTTGAAGTATCGTATCGTGGGGACTTTTTACCGGTCGCGAAGGTAACGGGGTCGAGTGTCAGGTGCTGATGGCGGTCGGTAGGACAGGTACCTATATGATTACATAGTTGTTTACAGAGCGGTCACAATTGCGAGTGCATTTTTTATATTTTCATTTTATAAGTTCATATATCCAGATCCTTAACTGTAAAGGTCAAATTGTCTGAATTTTTGATATGTGGTAGTACTTGATGTCCTGATCAATAGTGTCCGTGGGCCCAATCCTATCCTATAGCTAGATTACGATATACAGTGCGTTAAAGTTCAAGATCCCGAAATTTTAAAATGTGTACCAAAAAGTTTCTGCAAAATATTTTTAAAAGTTTCTGGCGTATATATATAGTCAAATGCATTTTGATTACATATACCTGCCAGAAACTTTTGAAAATATTTTGCAGGGAATTTTTGGTACCCATTTTGAAATTTCGGGATCTTGAAATTTAACGCCCTGTATATCGAAATCTAGCTATAGGATAGGATTGGGCCCACGGACACTATTGATGAGGACATCAAGTACTATCACATATCAAAAATTCAGACAATTTGACGATGCTCCCGCTTCCATAAGAATGGTGAGGGATCCTTTGTTCGAAATCTTTCTCAATTATCAAGTAATTTTAAATCGTTCAAATTCGTTTTAGTGAAAATTTTGGTTTTTATTTATTTATTTTTAGTTATAAACCAAGAAAACAAAACTTTCTTTTAAATTTAAATTTTCTTTCTTTTTGTAATCAAGACTTTTATATATTATATATTTTTGTAATGTGGGTGAATCGTAAATAAATAATAAAAAAATAAAATAACTAATCCTGTGCAATTTCATTCACAGAATGAGTTCTGTACCAGCAATTTTCACAATGTATTTTCACGTTGGCGATATTTTTCTCGTGCATTATTCTGTGAATAATTTTACAATGTACTTTTGAGCCATAAATAATTTAAAATGTAGGTCTTATTTTGTGAAAATTACCATACTTATCAAGTTCTTTCACAATCATTTTTTAGAGTGTATCTTATATTTTTTGTAATATCACTTTGATTTCTTTTTTTCAGATATTAACTACGTCGTTTATCATTGTTCAATTTCTTCAATCACCAGATGATATCAGCTTCAAAGGTCCTTAGTGGTAGTACGTAGGATCCGCGGCCCTTTGCCGCCCCGCGTAAATGACTATGGCTGAGAGCACCACCACCCATGACAAGACCAATAACAACCATCCACTGGTTTTCAACCAAAACCACCGTATGGTCGGTAAATACAAGAAAAGGAAGAGACTGAGCCAAGTTTTGGACAAGCTTACAGGTAAGATTAAATCTCTGTTTAATTTCAGATAATTAAACATGTAAACTCATATTCGTTTACTCGTAAAACCGTAAAACCGGCAACGGCGCACCAAATACGTTTGCAAGCGGCATCGAACGACCCGGAAGCGGTCTCATCAAAGTTAATTTTTTGGGTCGTAAATTTAACCGTCGAGTCTAGACAATAGAAAAAAAAGCTTACACGTGTTTACGCGGCTCAAGTTAAAAGGACCTTTCGGGAAGGTGTTGCGCAATCCGAAAAGAAAGATTTGAAGCGACGGAGGTCGTCGAATTAAAATTAGTGTGTTTTCAGTCGCGTACCAGACTAGCCGCTCCATTGTCTAAAACAATGTATTCAGAACCTTTTTTAGTATGTCTTTGATCGTCAAACGATTCACTACTCCGTCAAGTGCGACGTATCGCAAGTTCCTTCACATAAGGGCTTGTTATTCATAATGCCTCCTAGTACGGCTAATTCAGTGTGTCTCTAGCTGCTATCAGGCTAGGACCTCTCAGTGTCTAACTATCACTCATGCAGTACACACGCAAACTAATATTTTCTGAATGATGTGGTCATTTCTTTAAATCAACTTTAATACTTTGTTCACGATTACTAATTTAATGTAATCTTTGTTACGTTGTTGTTTTTTTTGTTCATTTATTTATTTAACGAGCTTTAATAAATGGTTAAATAAAAGTGTCCATTGTTTTTATTGGATGAAGTTGAGGAAGTAAACCTACTACAGCATATTTCTTCACCTAAAAAATACAGTCCACGAAATTCGAACTCAGATGCGGTTTAAAAAGGCGGTAACACATTTGTTGGCCGTCCTGGGAAACTGGCACAACATAGGGCTTAATCCAGAGCCCTCAACAATCTCTTTAATCCTTTTTTTATTATTTGTAAATTTTAAAATAATGTTAAGTATTTCTTTCACTGTAATTAGCAGGTATGACAAAAATAGTACTCTGCTGTATCTAAATACGATTTTTTACAAGCTGAAAATGTCTTTGAATTCTCCATAGTGTACAACAAAAACATTGATTTGTTTATTATTTGTATTTATAGAACTTCCAAATCAAATGTCCACCTTTTTCTGGAGAATCTTCTTAATTTACTTGACGCATTGCCTATAAAAAGTAGGAAAATTTTATGCGGCGATTTAAATATTGACTTTGCTAATGTATGTGCTATTCAAAAGTCTCTGAAAAATATTTTTGAATTATTCAGTATCACTATGCACGTAGATTCGCCAACTAGAATCACCAAAACATCATCTACAATTATTATAGATTACGTAGTCTCCTATTTTAAACTCGCTGATGTTAAACACCAAGTCTTTCGGACCATGAAGCAGTTTTTGCCAAATTTGTGATAAAAAAAGTCAGCCAGTTGGGTAGAATTTTCTCTCAGCGTAATTTTGAAAAATTTTATAACTTGTGTCTAGCTACTAATTGGAATGGTTTTTTCTGAAGATATTGACTCTAAATTCTTGGACTTCCTAAATAAAATAATTAAGTGTTTCAACACAGCATTTCTCCTTCGCCCCATTAAAACTAAAGGAATAAGAATCTCTTTAAAAAATATGAGTATCGAATCTGGTATCTTTCCGAACTGTCTAAAAACAGCTATAAATATCCCGCTTCATAAGGGTGGCGACAAAACCGAAACCTGTAACTATAGACCTATTGCTTTATTACCTACCTTATCGAAGAAATAGAAAGGCTAATGAAAAATCGCCTACTGCCCTTTCTTTCCAAACAAAACATCCTAACACCTCATCAGTATGGTTTCCTTCCTAAAAAATGCACTAGTGACGCAATGTTTTCCGTTCTTAATGAAATATATACATCACTTAATGATACACTTTTCACAGCTTCAGTAAATCATGAAACCTTAATTAAGAAACTACAAATTTATGGAAAATAGAAATCAACAGGTGCGTGATAATGGTGAGGTTTCTTCAAATCTGCCAATTAGCAATGGATTACCTCAAGGTTCAGTGTTAGGTCCAATTTTATTTTTATTATTCATCAACGATATCGCAGACTTAAAAATAAGTGGAAGAATTACTTTATTTGCCAATGACACGAGTGTAACCTGGAGTAGTTCTGACATACAGACATTACAATATAGCATAAACAAAGATCTAGTAATTATCAAGTCCTGGTTTGACTCGAATGGGCTTTGTTTCAACACCAGTAAAACCGTAGCAATGTTTTACAGATGTACTTTACAGCCTATAACTCTAAGCAATAATCCAATTTTAACGGCGAACTCAATTAAGTTTTTAGGTCTTTATATAGACAAATTCCTGAAATGGTCCACTCATATTGATACCTTCTGCATGTTTTGCCATTAAAGCTGTTTCTACTACTGCATTAATGACATACTTTTCCTTATTCGAATCTCACCTTCGCTATGGTTTGCAGTTTTGGGGTTCTTGTAGCTTATACCACTTCGAAACTATTTTCAAATTACAAAAAATAGTAATTCGTTATGTATTTGGTTTAAGTAGTAGGACACACTGTGAAAATTACTTTAAAAATTTCAAAATTCTAACCCTTCCTGCTCTATTTATCTTTGAATCCATCTGCTTAGTTTGCAAGCACATTCAAAAGTTATCGAAAACACCAACTCGTAGATATCCTACAAGAAATTTAGATACTGATGTTTACTTAATTATTCCCAACTCTGACCTAATAAAAAATTATATTACCTACAGTGCAAAAAAATTGTATAATAACCTCCCGATACAGTTAAAATCTATAAATTCATATGATAAGTTCAGAAGATCGACTAGAGCTTTTCTTCAAGAAAGACAATTTTACGCAGTGGCAGAATTCTATAACCTGCTTTAGACTTTTGGGTTGCAGCATATAGGAGCAATAATTTAATTAAGTTAATTTGAAAATTTTAATTTGAACAATAATTTATAGTGACAGATATTGCATATTAAATTGTTATTCATATTTTGTTTGTGTTTTGTTTTGTCTAGTAATTTATTTTTATTATGATTAGTTTTAAATTCGCTTGTTCTATAAAATTTTTGTAATTTTTCTTTGACAATAAAGCATATTCTCTCTCGTTCTCTTTTTCGGATCTAAATAACCATCTCTTATTTACAAATTGTTGAACAATATTTTTTATTATTTCAGGTGGAGGTTCGTCACCGCAAAACAACGAGCTATCTCCAGAGAATCCTCCTATAAATAACAATAACGTTGTAGAAGCATACAATAACAATAAAGGCGATATGACCCTCCATATGGCGATGCACGAAACACATTATCGACCAGACGTATTCAAATTCGATTTACTCGATAAAGAAAAGTACAAAACTATTAGTGAAGATGAAGATGTTTTTAGTCCTGCAAGCTCAAGTAACAAATCTCCGCACAGCTCAACCGACTCTCCACAAATACGATTTAGCCCTTTGCGAATCAAAGATGATACGAGTCCCAGTCCACCGTTGCTTCAAAGGCAAACGACATGTCCATGCTACCAATGTGTAACTGGAGTAGTAATGGGCCATCATCCTCCTCCTCTCCATCCTTATGACAGATTCTTTCCTGCTTCACCCATTTCACCGTTAACTCCATCATCTCCAGCTCCAACGTACAGTTTTGAGCGTTACCTTCACTCCAAGTACCTGCCTGATATCTTTCGAAAACGTAGTCATTCGGATTCAGATTTGCCGATGTGGTTTGAAGCCGCTAAAGCTGAAAGAGCCAGAGCTGCACCGACTTGGCCTCATCCCCTTACGCTTTCTACTGGCTGTGGAAAAGGATCGGTGGACTCGAATACTTGGTCCCCTCAGGAATCTCCATTAGATCTATCGATGAAATCGTCAAGGAGTCGCGAACATTTAGAATGCTTAGTCCCCCCTCCTTTACAACTTCTTCCTCCTGGATTCTTGCCTCCTCGCGGACCTGTCTCTGTACCTGTAATCAAAGGTGATGTAGCTTCACCTACTACAAAAGAATCTGTTGCATCCAGGTATAATCTGGAAGTGTCACCGGTTGTCGAGGAAATGCCTCCAGGATCAGATGTCGCTTACGTTTGTCCAGTGTGCGGCCAGATGTTCAGTTTACACGATCGTCTAGCCAAACATATGGCTTCCAGGCACAAGAGTAGACAAAATAATGGAGAGACTGCAGCCAAAGCTTACTTGTGTGAAGTGTGTAAGAGATCATTCGCTCGTAGTGATATGCTTACCAGACATATGAGACTACATACAGGTGTTAAACCGTACACATGTCGCGTTTGTGGTCAAGTGTTCTCAAGGTCAGATCATCTCTCAACTCATCAAAGAACTCACACCGGCGAGAAGCCCTACAAGTGTCCGCAATGTCCATACGCTGCTTGCAGAAGGGACATGATAACAAGGCATATGAGAACCCATACTCGTTTTGATCCAGACCCAGTTGCCGCTCAAATTAAGGCTGAGCACATCAAGGCTGAGCATATTAAGGCTGAAAATCATTGAGATCTATGGAACTTGGAATCTCCCGTAAATTATTTATTGGGTTAGCTGGTCACATCTTACGTTATTCAGAATATAGCTTTATGATAATCGTCGCTTAGTTTATACTGGTAAATAATGATGTTTAAATTATTAAATTAAATGAAGTTGTATAACAACAAATTAATATATAAAAAAAGGGTAACATGAAATATTATTCTGAATAAAAAAGGTGACATAATATTTATTATTGTATATGTGTTGACTAAAAATACTTCATGGGGCCAAATCTCTAAACTAAAGGTGAGTTATGTAAGATTTTTAATTATTTAAATTTAACAAATTTGTATCTAGTCCTAATCGCGTACTGGAATTCCCAATAGTATTTTTGGTTTCACTAGTAGTACAGTACAAAAATTTTTACAAAAGTAAAAGAAGTGACGAAACTTAAAATTATAAGCAGAAATAAAGATTAGTTATTATTTACTTACTTTTTGATAAAAATTCTTGTACTTTTTGCCATTTTTGCCTTTTATGAAGATCTCATACCATTCCACAAATTCGCAGAATAGTCAGTCCAGTTTTTAAAAAAAAAACAACAACTTAAACGATACTGATAACCAGTGCCAAATAAATGGCCAGTGGCGATATGTTAATGCCAGAAAAATCACTCGTTTTTTATACACTTTTTTTTTAATAAGATGTTTATCGCTCGAAATGTATGTTTCTGAAATTATAAATTAGAATCACATTTTACATTCTGAATTTATAATGATGGCTATGAATTAATTTGTTTAGAAATTTTGAATAAATAATTAATAAATATTACCTTCTATAATTTATTGATATGAGCGGAAGCACTGTTTTACTTAAAGGTCGAATTTTTAATTTTATTATACTCAGAATATTTCGCTATAAAAACTTGATTTATACGCAATATCTAAGATACATTTTTGGTCCCACTATATTAAAATAAAATTGATTTTAAAATCATTTCTAACTCCGATGAGAACCAAACAAACGTCTTTGTACTACTAGTTTTTTTTCATATTCTAGTCGACATTTAAATCAGATAAAATTGAAAAAGAACGTATGCTGAATATTTTGTTAAACATTTGAAGCTATCAGAGTAGCAGGTTTCGCCGAATCGTTGTGAAAAAAAAAAGAAGTTTTGAAAAAAACGCGTATAAAGAATTCAAATATATAAGTACACAAAAGGTTTCCCTTTAAAGACGCGTCTTGCGCGCTCAAAATTTCAAGTTTACCTATTGTATGAGGTATAGGTCAAAATAGGGTGCGCGTATCGCGAGTATGTAGAGACAAAACACGATGAGAATATCACACCGCGTCATAGCTGTATGACGTCACCGTTATTGGTCTCCACCTACTCGAGCCCAGTGGCGTGTTGTGTGGTACAGAAAAATAAAACTGTTTATATTTTAAAATATTCAATATTTTGTATTTTCTGAAATTTAGTTTTTATTTGTGTTTATATGAACAATAGCCATTGTACTGGGTAATACAAATTCTATAAAATCATATATTAAAATTGATTTACCTTTTTAAAAACCTTTTTTTTTGCTCTTTGTGCATTTTGACTTTTAATGATAGTATAAAGTAATAATTATATTTTTCTTTTTGTTTATTGGACTTTGGAGTTAAATAAAACAATTTAGTTCAAAGGCTTCATCAGTTTATTTTTCATTTTTGTCTCATTTCAACTCTTTATAAAAAAAAATTAAAAAATGAAAAATAAACTGATGAAGCCTCTGGCGAAACGTTTTTGCACTACATTGCCAGTATTTGCTTTATTTAACTCAGAATCCTAAGCCCAAGAAACAAAAAGAAAAACATATATCAAGATTCAAGAACCTTCCTAGCCAAAAATAATAATTATATTTACTAATACATAGACAGATACGTTGAAATAATACTCACAAGTGAATTCGATTATACAAAACAGAATGAACGCGCCCGTCTATGCATATCGAAAAACGTGTGGTTGTTAAGGAAGATACGCCGTTGCTAGGCCTATGACGCGGTCTGATATTTTCATGATGTTCCGGTTCTAGATAATTTAGATACCTTAAAATAAAAACAAACAACCAAAAAAAATTGATTTTTAAGAAAAATCTAAACAAGAATAGCCGCTTAACATTGTTAACATGTTATATTTAATCTTTAACAATAAATGAAATAAACTGATGTTTGTAACATTCATTTCGTTTAACAAAATTAAAATTCACCAAAATTTCTGATTATGGATTGCGAAATACGTCAAAATATAATTTGTGTACCATTAAATTTGGAAAAAACAATAATTTGGGATATTGTTTCTTCCTGTATAATAAAAAAGGGCGCTCCGTAGCCAAGCAGTACTATACCAATTCTTGTTAAAAATGTTTTTTTAACATTTCTGATATACAGAAATTCAATTGAACCACTCTACATTGTTGTATCACTACGATGCAAATTTTGTCATTTTTTTAGTTTTTGGCCTAAATCTCGGTAAGTATGCATTTTTTAGAAAAGACTATTATACACAAAATTAAAGGTGACAAAATTTCCCACAAGTTTTATAAAAAACAATTTTTTCTACGACCAACTGTTACGCCGCTAGAGTGCGTTGAAAAATGTGCAGAATTTCCAACAATTGAAAATACGCCAAATCTTGACAACGTATTACATTGAGCTCAATAAAATACACTTAAAATCAAACAAAATAATGGCTCTGCCTAGCATAAGCCTCACCTGAATGAAGTATTTGTCTTAAATGATGGGTAAAAATTGTGACAAATTAGTGAAAAAATGTACGATTACTTATTAAAATTTAAATTATTTAATACATACATAAACAGTATAATAAAATGAACAAGAAAATGTAAATGATAGGATGGAATTAGTTGCGTACTAAGAGATTGTAACAAGTTCAGGAATATGATGGTCCTTATAGAGAATATTAATGTCAAAACAAGGTTTGGAATATTTAGGTAATGTTACATACCTTCTGAGGACCCTGCTGTTTCCTCATCTTCTTCCTGTACTGCTATGACTTCCTCAAGGGTAGGAAACTTAATACCAAGTTCCTCTTGGATATCCAAATCTTCAGCCTCATCTTCGTATTGTTCAAAGGCCACCGATGCATTGTTGCATGATCTGTGAACCCAGTTTATGCATATATCAGTGCAACGTAGCCCCACCTTTATGCAGCTGCAGTTTTGTGCACATGTTTTGGTACATGTTACCAACTTAAGCAGTTCGAGGGGAGCAGGGGCTAAAAGTGTTCTAACTGGTTCTAGAACTTGTGGTTCTCTTCCAACCCCAATCCTCTGCTCGCTGATCAACTCACAACTCACATTGCTGCACTTGATGGTAAACTCTGTAACTAAGATGTGTGGCTGCAGCTGCTGATGGTGGAAGTGCAGCTATTTTTGATGATGCCTTGAATGCTGTCTTCTTGTAGTTGAGGAAGCGCAGGTGGTTCAAAGAGGGTGCAGACCTTCGACCAAAAATCGTTCTCCAGCTGCAGCTATGCTTTGGGAGTGGCGTTACTGTTTTTGAAAGAACTGATGACATTACCAGGGTCAGGATTTTTAATGAGTACTCTCACAAACTTTAGTTTCCCCTGGTTGAATGGTGCAGACGTTGTCACATCCACTCATTGCATGTAAAAACAGAATATTCTCTGCAACAGTTTTATTCTTTACAGCAAGGAGTTGTTGATGGAATTTTGTCTTTTTCTGGCTTCAGGAAGAAAACGTTTTTTTCCTCACACAAACCAATTAGAATTCGTTTCCATGAAAATCGGATATAAAAAGGCAAGATTTGGCGTATTTCCAATTGTTGAAAATTCTGTACATTTTTCAACGCACTCTAGCGGCGTAACTTTTGGTCGTAGAAAAAATTGTTGTTTACGAAACTTGTGGGAAATTTTGTCACCTTCAATTTTGTAAAGAATAGTATTTTCGGAAAAATGCATACTTACCGAGATTTAGCCCAAAAACAGTTTCTCTATCACTGTATTATGCGAAACAATTAAAGCTCATTGACTTAAAGGTTTTAGTAGTTGTATTACTATCAAGTGAAAGAGAATGTACTCTAGTTTAACTCCAAGAGTTTATTATTAGAAATAATAAGTACAAAAACATGGTCAATCATAACTAACGAACTTATATTTGATGTCTTAATTTTTAATGAACTTTTCGTTGTCAAAGTGCTTCTTTTTTTATCTGAAATCATTTTTGTTTTAACCACTTGGTTTACCAGTCGTCAGAAATCAACAGATTCATCGTTTCGATCGATAAGAGAAACAATTAAGTGTGATTCTTAAGGAGCTGAAATTCTAACAGTCACGAGTGACTGATAACTGTTATAAATGAATGTATGTTCAAATGACATGAAGACAGCATCATATAAAGACATTAATTGAATAACATGATAATTGTAAACATTTCATCAAAGATATTAGATAATTTTTGATGGATGGTAATGTCCACCTGGAATTAATGAATTATTATTATTATTTAGTTTGTGCACTTGCAGTGTTCGCCATAGAGTAGAAACCGTGTAAAAAATATCTTCAATAGATTTTATTGACGTAAATTGAAGCGTTTTGTTATAGTGGAGTGAAATTAGAATTTTATAAGGATGTAAGAGCTAAGTCAATTTTTTTAAATTTGTTAGGTTTTATACATAAAGGGAAGCTTGTAAAAAATTTTTCAATAAAGAACCCCGCACAAATCTTATGAGAATTGGCAGAAATTTTGATATGTTGTTCGTTTCGGCATCCTGAGCAAAAGTCTTAATGAACACAAAGCTCAATTTTGCGTATTTCGGCTCATACGGAGCTCCAAAGTACCACGGATTTAACATTATTTACTACTTAAAAAAGGTAATATTTTCAAAAGTTTAGTATTTGCTGCGTTAAAAAAGTACCCTCTTATGTTTTCGAGATCGCTGCATTCAAATCTAATGCCAATATAATAATATTGACAGCTGACAGCTGTCAAGCTAACTGTCAAACAGCAAGTAACAATCAAAATTGATAAAATTAATATGTAAGCATGTTTTTAAGGTTGCTTAATTCAAATCTGTTGTCAAAAAGAGGATATTGACAGTTGACAGCTGTCAACTAGCTGTAAAGCAACAAGCAATAATCGAAATTGATAAAATCCACATGTAAATATATGTTTTTGAGGTTGCTGAGTTCAAAACTGATGTAAAAATATCGATATTGACAGTTGACAGCTGTCAAATAACTGTCAAACAGCATGTAATAATCGAAATTGATAAAATTGACATGTAAGCATATGTCTTTAAGGTTGCTTAATTCAAATCTGATACCAGAAAGACGATATTGACAGTTGAGTACTATCGTTAATTAAATATTTGACTGTGCATTATCATGTGCAGCCAGGCATGCTTCAATTGTTTTTAAAATATCTTTTTTTTTCCTTCAGTTTTGAATTTAGCGATCTCAGAAACATGTTTGCATGCGGATTTCATCCATTTTGATTGTAGCTTGCTTTTTGGCAGCTAGTTTTGACAGCTTTTAACAATTTTTTGACATTAGATTGTCACGTCGTATTTTCCTAGTGCTCCAATTCCCATAAGGTTTGTGCTGGAGCTTCGCGAGATATGTGCCAAAAACGGCACTTTTGAGTGGATTCCTTCACTATTTTTTAAATATCTCCGGCTCTAAGAGTCTTAGAAAAATAAAAAAAATTAAAATGACCGTGATGAAGTAGAGTATCGATCCGTATAGCAGGGTTTTTTTAAAAATGCATCCTAACCTCAAAAAACGAATTGGAGAAAATACGTATTTTTATGTCGAGAAGACATGGCAAAAATTTAAAAAAAAAAATATTACTTTAGAACCTGAAATATTTTTTTTATTTTTTTAAACATTTTTTGGACTGAAATATAGTTTTTTTAAGAGAATCAAGCATAAATATCGCGAGAAAAAAATTGAAAAAAAATGAAAATCAAATTTTTTTTATTATTCCCTAAATTGAGCTCTTTAAACAAAAAAATAAAATGGTGGATTTTCTTAGACAAAATTGCACACAAAATCCTTCCCTTTAAGATAAAAAAAATTTTCTCTACTCTTGTTTTTCCAAAAATGGCGGCCAATTCAATTTTTTTTTTAATTTTTACCATGTCTTCCCGACATAAAAATACATATTTTCTCCAATTTTAAAGAAAATTTGAGGATTCTTTGGTTATTTAATGCCAATTCAGTAAAAAAAGAAATAATGTAGGCGAATTCGTTTTTTGAGGTTAGGATGCATTTTTAAAAAAATCCTACCATACGGACCGATACTCTACTTCATCACGGTCATTTTAATTTTTTTTTATTTTTCCACGACTCTTAGAGCCGGAGATATTTAAAAAATAGTGAAGCAATCAACTCGAAAAATACCAAAAATGCCGTTTTTGGTATATATCTCGCGAAGCTCCAGCCCAAATTTATTGAAATTTTGTTTACAAGCTTCTCTTTATGTATAAAATCGAAAAAATATGATTTAGATCTTAAATCCATTTTCAGAATATATTCGTTTCATTTCACTCCACTATTAGGGATCATTATTTTAAAGACCATTTCAAGTTGTGTCGTATTTTGTGTATTATAACATATTCTTGAAATATGGAAATTAATTCTCATGGGAAAATCAAGTACCTTTAAAGTAATTAATACTGTTATTATTGAGTCATTAATAAGCTCCATAAAACTGCAATATGATATTTAAATAAGAATAAAAGCTGATAAACTCATAGCAAATCAGTCACACGTCGAAAATCTGCGGCGTTGCCACGTAGAATTTTTTTCGTTCACTTAAAGATAAAATTGTGCCAGTGTTCTTTTTTTTTCTAGCTTGAGTAGTGCATCTAATGTGCTATTAACTTTAAAGTGCTATTAATTAATTTATAACTTGATCGAAGAAAAATTAAAAATAAGGCAACAGGAAAAATTAAAATCGATTTTTGTATAAAACGGTGCATCCTGTTGCCTCTAAACAAGAGTACCATATTTTTTGCAGAAACTATGAAGGTTTTTAATTCATTACCAAAAATGTAAAGGTGACATTAACAAAATATGACTCAAAATATCCATTCCCCCCCTCCTCCAATTGAGACGGTTATGATCGTGTTAGAAAAATTTAATTTCATATTTTTTAAATGTGGCGCGTTCTGAAGATATTTGAAAAAAAATATTACCTGAAGACGCCATCTTCAAAGAGCTCTAGCTTCGAAAACGAAGCTCCAAAAGAAAATGTTTATTATAGGAACTTTTCACTCTATTTTTACATGTTCTACATGCCCTATGTAACAAGTTTTCATTAACACCCTGTATGTATATTCTAAATTCATTCTTATTCATTTGTATTCTTATTCATTTTCGTCTTTCTTCTCTTTCTTCATCTAAATTAGTTATACAATTTTCTTTGATGTAAAAGGACAATTTTTACAATATTTTTTGTTTAAATAATTCCAACTTTTTAACCTTATTTAGGAAGGTTGTTATTTCTTCTCATTCTTTATTTTTGTACAATCTTTCGTCCGAATAATAAAATGACTCTTTCTAGTAATTTATTTTTTTGATTTTTGACGTTTCAACTTGTGAACTAAACCGAGAAACTATTAATTTTGGTTACAATGTTGAATTTGTCTCTGATCTAAACATTTTTCGTAAAGACTGAAAAAAGAACAAGCCCAGGAAAGCATATTCAGTACGAACTTTCCCTATATTTTTATCGAATTTGAAGTGATTTTTGTTTTGTCGAAACTAAGTCTATCCTCTTCTTGACATCTCTTTCTAATAGATCGTTTTCTGATATCAATCACCTATAGTCTGGCATTCACGCTTTTCTTCAAGTTGTTCAATTCTAGAAGCAATAAAAATTGATGTAGTAGTTACCTTTCTTCTTGCTAAATCGTTTTCTCAAATCATACAATTGGCAGAGTCAAGTAATCACCTTCTCTACTGGATCGTTTTCCCATATCAAACAATTTATAGTTCAAAATACAGTTACGCATTATTAACAGTGATTCTCTACTAGATATTTTCTTACATCTCACAAGTAGTATATAGATCAAACTCTCTTTTCCATACTGCGTACTAGGCACTAGAGTAGTCTTATCCTAAAAAAGGAAACACAAAAAATTTGGCAAAAAATATCATTAGTTCTCTAACTGGACATACTTTACCCAGCGATGTTCAATAGTGTTGTTTATCGTGGAGGTACTCAAAATATCCATCAACCACAGACTCCACCTCTTCATTGTTTGCAAATCTTTTACCACCGAGCCATTTTTTTAAGTTTGGAAACAGAAAATAATCAGAAGAGGCTAAATCTGGCTAATAGGGAGCTTGAGGAAGCAATTCCAACTTCAACTCATTGATTTTGGCCATCGCGATAACTGATGTCATGACCTTGTCTGCAGATAGAACTATCTACGACTTCTTTGGAGCCGATTCTCGCCTTTCAGTCTATTGTTTTGACTGTTTCTTTATCCATGGTTATGAATAGACACATTGTTGTAAAACTTTATCATTTTGTTGATTTTTTCACCATTTCTGGCGTAGTCACCTCTTTTTGACCTACCCAATATTTTACTGTTGTAAACAAAGGAGTAGACTTCCCCAGGGTAGAACAAGCTCCACTTTGGTATTGGTTGGCCCGAGTCCTTTCAACTGAAAGTATTGTATCACGTAATATAACAATATTTTCCTTGTTTACAAATTCATTGTTCACTATTGATGGCTGCCAAACAAATACTGAACAACGTAGCGCATTAAACTTTAAGTTCTATATGGTTGTTCTTTTCAAACAACAACGCAATTTATCAGGTCGGGCACTTCTGGGACTACCCACGTAATATCAGCGCCTTAAACGAATATAGTAAATAACTACCCCTCTCTCCCTGTACACACATTTCTACAAAAGTCTCGATGCTATTACCTCAATTGTCCACAATTGAAGTAATACACTCACTGTAAAGATTTACTTACATGACAGTGGTATTCCTAAAGCTTCGCTGGGAAAAAGTAACATTCCTTTACAGAACACAGCAAGGCTAATGGCACAGTTGAAAAAAAAAACATTTTTAATAATAGACACCATATTATGGATTAATCTTAAAAGCTAAACTTGTCTGGTGATACTTTGTGTGTCAGAGAGTGACTTAATGATGATTAATAGAGTATTTTCTTTACTTTACAATATTGTTACACAAAACATGAGCATTAAGCTATTTGCATCATAAATTAACAAAAGCGCTTCATGTTAAATTCCCTACAAATCTCATTGCTCGCCTTCTGACTTGACGTGTTACAAATATTTCAGATTCTAGAATGTGTTCGACAACCTCTTAATATTGAAGTTAACAAAGTTGAAAGTACTATTTCTATTTTGGGTCTTTAAAAGCTCAGTTCCACAACAGACACCAGATACATGTTGTAAATGTAACAAGTTGAAGTTTCAGGTTTCGGTGAAAACTTAAAACGTATTTTTAAAATCAAAACAGTTGTTTCGTCAATATGTTTCTTGTTGACCTTTTCTTTAGATGCTTTGAGTGAAACTGAAAAAAATCTCTATGGCGAACAGTGAACAATGTGGTGGATGATATTCTTAATGATATATTAACGATATACGAATACTGTGATATTTGTACATTTCGTTGTTTCTTTAATTTTGTGAGAATAGTTTATAAATTTACGTTCTATTTTTGATATTGAAGAATATTGATAATTGATATAATCGAATGACAAAAATTGTTTCTGTATCTGTTCTTCATGCGTTGTGTTAGTATTGGGCATTAAATTGTTTTGTTTTATGTGACACATAATGTATCTTTCAAGCATAACTATTAGTCCAGTCAACAGGGAAACTTTATGGAAGAAATGTCGGAAAAAATATATTATTTTTTGTTATTTTATGGATAAAAATATAAAAATGTTCCGATATTATGTTCCACAACTCCTAAATGGCGTAAAAAACAATAACTTATTTATTGAATCGACTATTTGTTGTGTTTGAAATTTTTGGGATCTGTTTATATAGAAAATCGAAATGAAAGATTTTATTATCCAACAAGAAGATTCTAAAGGGTGTTTCCGAATGACACTTACAACGTCTGGCTGTAGATACCTCTCGTAAAATTGGACAAAATGATATAAGGAATGAGGGGTCGATTATTTTTCGAAATACAGTGCGTTAAAGTTAAAAAAAAATAAAAGTTTTTATTTAAAACCTTTAAAACGGATTAATATATTAATTTGAAATTTAGCAGGTCGTTTTTAAATGTAAAAAGACATATTTCAGTAAAAAATCATGTTTCATATCTAGATCCAGTGGCGTGCAGTTAGAAGAGTATATCCCCTTTTCCCAGCCATTTTCTACGCCCATGGTATTTGAAGCTTTTTTTATTTTTTTTGTATTACTTAACAGTTTTCAAGTAAAAAACAAATAACCTTTACATACCGAAAATCTTGTGGTTTTTAAGATGTTTAATGTTTTTATGAAGTCTGTAAGATCTTTTATTAACGAAATAACCAACAATATTTTTCTTGGATTTCTTTAATAATTTTTGTCTTATTTTTTAATAACCACTAGATACTAGACACTATACAAAAGTCTAGTGGTTAATTAAGAAAGAAATTAAGAAAAAATTATTAAAGAAATCCAAGAAAATTGTTGGTTATTTCATTAATAAAAGATCTTACAGACTTCATAAAAACATTAAATATCTTAAAAACTACAAGATTTTCGGTATGTAAAGGTTATTCGTTTTTTACTTGAAAACTGTTAAGCAATACAAAAAAAAATAGCTTCAAATACCATGGGCGTAGAAAATGGCTGGGAAAAGGGGATATACTCTTCTAACTGCACGCCACTGGATCTAGATATGAAACATGATTTTTTACTAAAATAAGTATCTTTACATTTAAAAACGACCTGCTAAATTTCAAATTAATATATTAATCCGTTTTAAACTTTTTAAATAAAAACATTTATTTTTTTTTTAACTTTAACGCCCTGTATTTCGAAAAGTAATCGAGTTGGACCCCTCATTCCTTATATCATTTTGTCCAATTTTACGAGAGATATCTACAGCCAGACGTTGTAAGTGTCATTTGGAAACACCCTGTGTAAACAAGTTTTTAATCTGCCTTTAGCACTGCTTGAAGCTAAATTTATTTATGTTTGAAATATTTTCCGATTACTGTTAAATAAAATATCTGTTAAATATTGTACTCCCTATTTACTGGATTATCAAAAAATTTGTAAAGATAGCTGATACGTGTGTGACACAAAAAACGTTACCTGTTTCTAGAAATGTGACATTTGACATAAAATTGTGCCACGAATTTCTTGTATATGTTAATGTTAAATGTACTTTTTTTTTATTTTATTATTTAAGATCAGTTATTTTAGGTGTTCAAAAGATTGTTAACAATTTATTACTGAATCGGTTGAAAACCTCTTTTTAATTATTTATGTATATTTATTCATTTCGTTCAGTTTGTAATGCATGTACAAAGACATAGCTACTTAATTATTTAATTTGTTATATTATCTATTTAATTTTCTTAAGTTAAGATTCTGCGATCTGTTTTTTATGATTTTTTCTGTTATATGCAAAAAAATAAAATAATTTCAGTTGATTTTTTTGTTTTTATTTTCCATTTTGGATTATTTTTTTTATTGGTATATCGTTGTCATTAGTTTACGAAAATCCTTGCATGTCAATCAAAACAATGCATAGTAAGAATAAAATAAATGTTTCTGGATTAATCGTCTAATCCAAATCCTCTTAAGGAGGAAAAAATTTTTTCAGTGAAGAGTAATGTGAGGATTGGAAAATTTAGGATTTACGATTTTTCGCTGAAATGTTCATCGTATCGAAAAAAGTTTAATATAAAAGTTGTATATAATTAAAAATTTTAAAACTTTTGTATTAATAGTTTTTCAACATAAGCTCAAAATTATCGCGAAAAACGCTAAAAACCTTTTGTATTTTTATCTCCCTACGAATTTAAAATAAAAAAAGGCAAATTTTTCCATATTTTTCCATATGAACAATATATTTTTTCATACCAACTTAAAGTTGACTGTTTCGATTGAAAATTATGCTTTTTTTCATTTAAATTCGTATAAAATCGAAAAATAAATATTTTGCTGTGAAAAAGTTACAGCTTATTTAAAACACAAAAAACAATGTTTTCTCAAAGTCTCATAAAAAAAATATTTTAGCGGGAGATCAAAATTAAAAACGAATAAAACGATCTTTAAAAAGAAGTAGTTACTAATTTTAAAACTTTAAATAAAGTTAAAACAAAAAATCAGTAGCAAAGTACCTATTTCAGTTTTGAAGGTTAGTTTTGGGGAAAAAAAAATAATCAACTTTATTATGAAACACACTGTAGCGTGTTCGAATCCTGTCTCGGCCAGATGTCCTGGTATACCTGCAGGCCCGTACTTAGGGGAAAAATCAATTAGGTATTTATTATTTAAACGCCCAGTATAAAGTAAAGCCAGACAATAAACGCTAATAGTAACTATGTAACTAACAAACATTTATTTTATGCACTTTCTTGCACGTCTCTTTTTTTTAACTGAAAATTTCACACTAACATTTTTTAACTGATAAGAAGCAACCAAAAAACTCGGGATACTTTTAGAAAATTTTAAAAATTCACGCTTTCGGAAATATTTTCGATAGTAATTTAAGCTCTAGGGAGATTACAAGTGAAAGTAAAATTTTAGAGAAAAAAAAAGAAATTATTTTTTTATCGTTTAATATTCAAAATGGATTTATTTTCGACATTTAGACAGTCCTATATTATTCATATTTTTATTATTTGTCCGGTTTAACACAATTTTAAGTAATATTGCAGATCCGTACTTTAAACAAAACATTAAATTGATTACTTTTCGATTGCCTCTTATAATTTTATTTTAGCACAGTGGATTATGCTGTATAGGGATACCTGAAATCCAAGGTGTATTCTAAAGAAATAAACAATAGAGAAGAACTTCTTCAAAGAATTGAGGAAGCCAGGAACTGAGAAACAATCCATTTATTACAATAAAATCAGTAAGGAACATCATTAAACGTGCAAGAAAGTGCATAAAACAAAATAGTGGACATTTTGAGCAATTTCGTTAATTATTACTTTATACTGGGCGTTTAAAAAATAAATAGCTATTTGAATATTTTCCCCTAAGTACGGGCCTGCAGGTACACCAGTACAGTGTAAAATTATTTTAAGCCAAATCAACAAGAAATTGATAAATGACGCGAAGTGAATTTTTAAAATTGTTAAGGAAAAATTGAGTTTCAAAATATGTTTTATCTAAATTAAATGAAAATTTTACTTTCAGTTTCAAAATTTTCCAAATCGACTCGGTGGCGGGATAAAAACAACAACTTGTTTCTATTCAGATTTTTCCCTTCTATTCAGATCTAAAATGGAAATATTAAAATTGTGATATACAGGGTGTTGTTTGATATTTTTAATATGTTTTAATTTTTCCTAAAGCCGAACCTGGATTTTCATATCTCTCACTATTTCAGTATATTACTCATATCATGAGAAGTGTAATCTGTATGCCAAAAATGGAAAAGATATACTAAGTGATTCAAAAGTTCTGGCCAAATGAATAATTATGCATAATTGATAAAACACCCTGTAACTCGGTTATGGAAGCCAAGAGATGCATTTTATATGGTTATTTGGAATCGCCTTTGTGACCTCTACCTACCTTTAAAATATTTCCGTTTACCAACGGGACACCTTGTATAGAAATAATTATTAGTAAACAAAATATTGTTACAGGAAAAACAAATTTTCAGAAATTTAGAAATATTTGACACTCTTGCAAATGCCAACTGACTGGGTAGATCCTAAAACAAATATTATCTGTACCTGTAGTTTTCGGAATATCATAAAACTGGTGCAGATAGTTGTAAAAGTATAGCGGCAATTTTATCAAACTAGTTTTTAGAAAGAAAAAAGAAAAATTGTATGTTTTTACTTATTTCCACATATTCAAGTGTAAGAAATACAATTCTTTGTGTTAAATAATTTCAAAATGTATTAATTAATTGTATTTATGAAATAAGAAGAGCAATTTTGTTTCCAGGACAGGTTTTAGCTATTTAATACCTATTTATATAAATTGGTCAATATTTAAAAATATATATGGTTGGAAAAAGAAATTAATGCATTTATTATTAATTTAATAGGTATGATTTCAGAAATTTGACAATTATTGGCTGAGAATTTTTGCAAAAGTCAACCCGCAACTGAAATAATTCAATATTCCATGTTTTTGAAACGCACTATAAAAAACTAGGATAGGAAAACGAGATTTCGACAAAATGTGATTTAAACTATTTGGATTCTCACTGTTTTATTTTTAAATTTTAATCATACACTGATAAAATAAATGTAAAAATGCAAAAATTCATTATTGTATTATAAAATATTCAACTGAACTAGACGATACCAATGTACCAAACTCAAACTGCTTGTCTTATAAATTTTAAATTCTCGGTAACTTTAATTTATTACCTACATCAATACTTCAGTTATGAAACTTACACGACTGCAAAAAGTTTTAAATACGGAGTATGCTACTCAGGTGAATACTGAAACTGGAAACGTGTAAAAGAAGTTGCGAAAAACTATACTTTATAGGATCCAATTTATAATATACCCAAAGGATGACAGATGAGTGAAAAAGAATTGCGAAAAGTAGTTTTATCGGCGAACACGCCAATTTATGTGAAGAAAAGAAGAACGAGGAGCCATTTATCTATAAAAATGAAAATCAATTGCCGAATGTGTAAGCCGATGATTTTCTAACGGCTGCACCTATTCGGCCAATTCTTTTTCTGTTGTGTTTGTAGTTGTCAGGACAAGGTTCGTAGGAAATAAAATGTTTGAAAAATTGTACGGAAAAGTGAAAAATTTCGGTTAAAAAATCTCCATAGCAAATAGTGTGTGATTGAATGAGATAGAAGACCAGAGAGATCTTCAATAATATTGACAGAATTGACAGATTGACGTTTAGTTGTTCAGTTGTTTTATTTTTGCCGTCTGTGAGTCGGAAAAAACCATGAAAAATGGACCAAAATTTACCCGGATCGAGAGTACCTCCCCCTCCCCCGTTTTCGAGGATGCTGAACACAATTGCTGAACCTCCTAAAACGACCCCCTAAAGGGGTTAAACGGACAGCGCATCTTTTTCCTGTAAAAAAAACGTATTTTCCCCCGTTTTCGAGGATGCCGAGCACGGTGGTGGTGTTAAAGATTACTTCCGACCCTCACCAACCCCTACAATCGCAAAACTTCACCCCCGACAGAGGTGTTCTTTTTTCTTCTTTTTAACAGCGACAAAACGTTTGTGCCCCCGTTTTCGAGGTTGCTGAACATGATGGCGTTATCAGAATTTCTCTTTTCGCCAGCCAAATCCTCTAAAACGGCCAAAAACTAACCCCTAAAGGGGTTATACGGGCAGCACATCATTTCCCTTTAAAATAACCTCTTTTCCCCCGTTTTCGAGGATGCTGAGCAGGGTGGTGGTGTTGAAGATTACTTCCGACCCCCACCTACCCCTCCACAGGTGAAAACTCACCCCCGAAAGACCTCTTTAGGGGGTAGTTTTTGGCCGTTTTAGGGGGTTTGGCTGGCGAAAAGAGAAATTCTGTTACAGCCATCGTGTTCAGCAACCTCTAAAACGGGGCACAAACGTTTTGTCGGGAGGAAAAAAACACCTCTGTCGGTGGTGAATTTTGACCAGTGGAGGGGTTGGTGAGGTTCGGAAGTAATCTTTAACACCACCGCCGTGCCTGGCATCCTAGAAAACAGGGGAAAAGACGTTTGTTTATAGGGAAATGATGCGCTGCCCGTTTAACTCCTTTAGGGGGTAGTTTTTAGCCGTTTTAGGGGGTTCAGCAGTCGAATATAGTAATTCTGATACCGCCATCATGTTCAGCATCCTCGAAAATGGGGGGAGGAGGTACTCTCAATCCAGGTAAATTTTGGTCCATGTTCTTCCGACCCACAGACGCCACTATTTATTACATCCGAAAGTTTTTTTTAAGTTTTGATTCTATAGGGTTTTTTGTTAGAAAAAAAGTGTTTTTTGAGTTAACTTTTAAAATAATTCATTTTAGATAATCCTGTGATAAAATAGGCGCTCAATAGGGCTCAAACCCTGCGATTTTAGAGGCAGTCCAGTATACCAAAAATTGAAAAAAATAGTATTGTATACATTATGATTATTAAAGTGCAGATTTTTTCCCTAAAAAAATTGTAAAAGAGTTGAGTAGAAATTGTTAAAGTGATTGGTTTTGGGGGTCTTCTATCATCCTTCCATTTCTCACACTACCTAATTTTGTAACCCGGCTGTTTACAATAATTACAAATCAACTTTTTCTTTGATTTAGTAAACTTTTTGTACGTTAAAAGAACTTCTTGACTATGTTCACATTTGTTGAATAGAGATTTTCCATAAACACACACTTGACTGGTTAAATTTTCGACCGTTCTTTCTGTTTTGTGGAAAATAATCCTGTGGTAAAGTTCCTAATATTGCACAGATCAATAACAGGTCCGATAAATTGCAGCTACAGCTTCTCCCATTAACAGCATTTTCTTTCAAAAGTTCATTTTGTAAGTCATTCGAAACTTTTTTAATTTTGAAATGTCTGTGGCTATATAATCTTCAGCTTCTTTGTTATAACTAAAGAACTGGATACAGATATCAGATGTCTTGTCCTCTATTACATCATCATACAATCTTTCAAACTCCCTTGCTGTTTTATATCTCATTACTTTTTCTATAGTACTTTGAGTCATATTTACGGTAAGTAAGAAAAGTGTAGTACTATCTGTTTGTTCAAAATAAGTTAATTCTCATACTTGGCTTTCTGAGGCATCGTCTTTAAGTGACAAGAAAAGTTCGAAGCCAAATTCTTTTGTACTTCCATGTATGCCAATTTGACTTGCCTTTAAGTAAACCAATGCTGCTTCTTCCAATAACGTTGCTACTTATCCTTCCGCCATAATTTCTCTATCAATAGAATCAAATGCTACTTTATTAGCTGAATGCGACAGAGAAAGTTAGTTTCTAGATAATGGAGCAACAAATCACATTTGCAATAGTCGTGATTTGTTTGAATCTTATGAACCATTTGAAAGTCGTACAGTGACTAGCTAATAATGAAACTGTCGAAGCCTTAGGAAAAGGTTGAGACTAGAGTAAATGGCAAGAAAATTTCAGTCACACTGGTAGATGTAATAATATATAATAAAGAAAAATCTGTTTTCAGTTCTATTTGCATAAGACAAGCAAGATGACAGTATCTTTTACTCTACTGCTGGACATAGCATTTTAGTAGGTAAAAAAGTAGACATGGACAAGTTATCTCTACAATATAGACCTTAAAAAAAGACAGAATCTAAAATAAATGCAATTACAAATGAGAATCTTCTTCAGTTACACCATGAAGGATTAGGCCACCAAAAAGAAACATGGAAACAGAGTGTGGTTCCTGAGGAAGTAAAGATTTATTAAGAAAAACATTTCTTACGTAAGCTTTATTCGAAAAATATTTGTCGGTGTCACAGTAGATCTTTGCAGTCCATTATTTCGGAGAACCAAGTCCAATATAAAATGGATGTGGCAAGCTGCACATTAGTTTAGTGTGATTGTTCCATCTTCTCTTCTATTAATTTCAAGGCCAAGGAAGTAAGAAGCGGGTTTTATGGTAACTAAATTAACTTTTCAAGTCATAGATGTAATTTTGAATATTTTAATTTCATGAAAGTCTTCTCAAATCACAACCACTTTAATAGGAATAACTCATTCAGTCATAGTTTATTTTTGTTTAATATTGGCAACAAAGAACTAACAAAGACGTCATTTAATTGTTCGAAGCAGATTAGGTGTATAGAAAAGCAGATAAATAAATTGTCAATTATTGTTTAGCGATTTGTCGAAAGGCGTTACTAACTATCAACTTCTAATTTAAACCTCCCCCATTTTTTATCTTGTATTTTAATTATTTAACTAATTAATTTAAATATCGTAAGTACCACTTATCGTCCTTAAACAAGTCTCTTTAACTCCTCATGAATACCAAATATATTCATAAATTTTCGTTTTTAAACAACCGTAGGTGGAATTGATAAGTGTAATTGTTAGACTACTCCGATGGGCGACTAAAACTTGTTTTGTAAATTAATTGTCCATTGTTATCTCGTTAATCATGTAGGATTTGTCATACGTTGCTGACGGAAGTAATCGAAATTCCAAATTGAAGCCTAGGTGCCTTGCACAAATCATGGGACGATCTTTCTGAAAAGAGCTAACATCTGGTCGATTAATTCTAGCGCATTAATAGAACATTTTTAATATTATTCACAAATACAGTAATAATGTAGGCAAGGTACTGCATAGTCATGATTTTCTAAAGAAATTTTGCTTGGTAAGGCCTTTCGTAAGATTATAATTTAAATCCAATTTGATATCTTTACTTTAATTTGACACACGTACATGTGTTTTGTTCCTGTAAGTTAGTCTGAAACTAGCAACCGATTTTGCAAATGGCGTAGTCCACCGTTTCCCAAACTTATTTAAAGCGCGACCCCATTTTTGTTAAAATTATTATATAGAGTAATAAGTAAATGGGATGATCCTTTTGGTAAGTGGCTTGATTTGGGCTCCATCCATTGATGGGTCTCCAAGGATTCAGAGAGAAACATTCTACCATTCAACAGTGCCGCAGACTAGTTAACTACATTAAAGAATCATTAGAACAGAAAAAAATGTGTGCCTCAGTGTTTCTAGATATACAACAAACCATCGGCAAGGTATGGCACAAAGGGTTACTATTCAAGGTGAAACAAGCATTACCAGACCAAATCTTCCTTTTGATAAAATCCTACCTAAGTAACAGATCCTTTCAAGTCAAAACACAATCCTCCCTATCCAACTACCAACCCATAAACTCAGGTGTTCCTCGAGGTAGCGTCCTTGGGCCATTTTTGTACCTTCTATATACTGCCGATGTTCCTACGTCTGAAAATACGTTAATCGGCACCTTCGCTGACGACACGGCAATCATATCATCTAATACAGACCCAGTGAAAGCGTCAGAAAACTTACATGGGTTTCCAAGTTTTATTCTAGTAGGTCTTCTGGCCACCGTCTTTTTAATCTTCTGTTCTCAATTGCATTGTGGTATAGATTAGCGAGTGATTTTCATTGCGATCTCTGTTTTTTTGGCTAAAGTCTGAATCACATCATTGACGAATGGTATTCCGAGGCCATTAAGTGTGATTGCTGACAAACCATGGGGCATTTACTATTGTTCGCGGCGTTTTTTATTGATATGTTTGCAATATTTTTGTGTTCGATGGCTTGCTACAACCCCACAGTTCTATGCCATATGTCCAAACTAGCTTTAATATAGCTTTGTATAGGAGAATTTTATTTTCTATCGTTAACTCCGATCGACGGCCAATCAGTCAATACATCTTCTGTGTTTTTAATTTCAGTTGTTCTCTTTTTGTTTTAATATGTTTTTTCCATGTCAGTTTTTGGTCCAAATGGAATCCTAGATATTTTATTTGGTATTCGAATATTGTTTATTAAGACTTGTGGACATGTAGTGAACATGAATTGTTCTGTATTTCTGCGAAGGTGGCGATTAACATATTGTCAGACGTAGGAACATAGGCAGTATGTAGAAAGTACCAAAATGGTCCAAGGACGTTACCTTGAGGAACACCTGAGTTTATGGGTTGGTAGTTGGATGGGGAGGACTGTGTTTTGACTTGAAAGGATCTGTTACTTAGGTAGGATTTTATCAAAAGGAAGATTATTTGATCTGGTAATTCTTGTTTCACCTTTTGTGCTGATGGCACTGAGGCACACAATTCTTTAATATAGTTAACTAGTCTGTGGCACTGCTGAATGGTAGAACGCTTCTCTCTGACTCCAAATTGATGTATTTCGCTGATTCTGCTGAGGATAATTCTTTCAAAGATTTTAGATAATTGAGGCAAAAGGATTATTGGTCTATATGAACTAGGTTCATGTGCAGGTTTTCCTGGTTTTCCTAACATGATAATTTGTGCATATTTCCATTGTATTGGATAGTGACAAGTATGCGACTGCTTTTCTAGGTAAATGTTTCATTATCTTCTCGACAATAAGATCGCAACCTGGAGCTTTGTGTGGGTTAATTAGTTGTATCTCTCTATATACTTCCGCGGGTGAAATTGCTCTTAATGGCAGTGACAATTGGTTTGGAGAGTTCATCATCTATATCCGGGTTGTTTGTTGGGAGAGGCGTAAATGTGTTGGCAAGGTGTTCTGCAATTGTTACTTTTTCTTCGTTTGTTCTGGCCCAAGTTCCATCTGGTTTTCTTAGCGGTGAAACTGTTACGATGGGTCTTTTGTATTTTTTGGTTGCTTTCCATATTGTATGGTCTTCAGGTGTTAGGTTGGAAACGTAATAATTGAACATATCCTTTAGATTTTTGCATAAAGCGTTCTTTATGCGATGTGTTAGTCTGTTGTCAAATGCACAAATAAATATGATAATGACTGGGGAAACATGTATTGCTCTATGCACAGATGGCGCTAACGCTATGACAGATTATAAGAAATAATGCCTAATGCCACATGGCAGGTTGTTTTTTACATCGACAAGTTCTTGCGTCAAAAGCTTTACCTCCTGAAATGGACTGTGGTATGAAAACCATCATTAAAGTTGTAAATTTCATTAAAGCAAAAGCTTTGCAGACTATAGAAATTAGAAAAATGCAAAAAGACTAGAACCAAAGCAACATCTCTTACTTTAAAATAATTGAGGTCAATTCTTTTCACAAAATACGTTTTTCAGCAATTTGCTTGGTTGTTCAGTAAAGGCGCCTTTAGAAAATTACGGCAAACAAAAAGGTGGTCAAATCTAGATCCAAATGCAAAAGAAATAAATGATATAGGTATCATACAATTTCCAACCCATGGACTTTAAAAATATAAAACGTACGGACTAAACGTTACAAAAAATACTTGCATTGTTTTGATGTAAACCTTTGTCGTCCTTCTGTGCCTTGGTGTATTATAGATGTATACTTAATGATTGGCCTAAACCTTTGTACCATTGCTTATTCCTCCCTTTCAATCCAATTATTGCCTATACCTACTTTGCTCAACAGATGTAATGTAATAATATAAAAGTTGGAAAATTTTTGTGATATTTTATTTAAATACCTTCCAAAAACAAACGTTGAATTACTAAACTCTCTGGCTTATGATTATTTTTTATTCCGTGTTAAACAACCAGATCATTTATACTGTCGCCGATAATTTTTGCGACTTCTTTCAAATGAATTAGTCATGGAACATCTTCAAGAAAACAAACAAATAAACTTGGTCTAACCAGGTCAATTTCAGATGGACTAAAATTGAAGTATTCTACTCTCCGAATCGTCTGGAACAAAATATAATTATTTTTGTTTTAATAAGCCTTTGTGTTTAGAAATTAAAATAGTTTGAAGGAATCAAACAAGCAATCGCAGTGACTCGGATACTGACTATTAGTTTTAAGAAAAACTTACTGACAATGTCATGTATAAATTACAAATTTCATCTATTATGACGTGGTATAATCAGTTTTAATATCACAAGAACATATAAAACAATCAATAATCGATTAAAGTCACGAGACGTATTCTACGAAAAACCACGACAGCGTTAGCTGGAGTGGTGTTTTAAGGAAATACGTCGAGTGAGGAGGTTAGTATAATTGAATATTTTCGATTGCTTGAGTGGTAATAATAAATAAAATAAAAATTCCAACATAAAATTGTCTACCACACTTTTATGTGAACGATTTGTTGGCGGTTGGTCTGAATAATGGTATGTGGATTTTCATTATCCCCCTGGTGCAATTTATTTGAGTTAATTATTCACAAAATACCTATTTTCTTGTAGCCTAACGAGCTATAGTGCGTAGTAGTCTTGCGAGATAATATGACGGACATATTGCGTTAACATTTTGTACGTGAAATGGATGAAGCAGTTTTTCCTGAAAATTAAGTGTACCACTAATTTTGAAGTATCTACTTGACTTGAAATCATTCGTAATCCTGTTAAATGAGATATAGAATTATTTTGTATCCATTTCAATAGCAAATGATCCTGCCATTACCATATCTACTTAAATAATCATATAATATAACGGATATACCCAACTCCATAAACCAGATCTTAAAATAGTGCCTTAATGTCTCTGCAGGTGACCCATTCGAATGGAATCATTTCTTTTTTTTAATAATTTGAAATCCATTTAATCGATGAATATTTGGTAGCATAAATTCTTTCAACCCAGCGGGTTATATTTCAATTGGGTACGTACTAAAATTTCGATTTAATTGGTTTTATAGACCCATGAATAATGGATTTAGAGGTTTATGGATATTAGAAAAATGATATTCAAGACTAAGTAAATATCTCATTAATTAATCTGTTGATTCGAGGCACCTACGATACCAAAATATACAGGATGATTAAACACTAAGCAAAAAAATTAAATATACATTATTTTATTTTAAATTATATAGGATGTGTCGTTACGCTAATTTACGATTTTATTAGGTCATACTGGGTATTAAAAAAGCCATTTTTAACGAAAAGCATCTTCGACTTAATACTCTGTATCTTTTAAACTAAAGCAGAGACATGCTGGTACGAATTTTTAAGTATAGTTTAGAAGAAAAAGGATAAAATCTAACAAGGAAATAAATAAGAAAACATGCCGCAGATTAGATGATTGAAATTAATATATAAAAGATACAAATGATAGATGAAAATTTAGCTGCTTCCACTAAAAATGGGCTCGTTTGGTTAATAGATGGATCCATAACAGATGTGACATACGACGAAAGGTAAAAAACTATTGTTTCTTCGAAAATCATTCCACGGGCTTCCAAGCAAAAAAGAATTGCTATTAGCAATACAACTTAGCATCCTTCAAAATCACCTTAGAAGCGGCCCTGAGTGCATATATGCTTCGTTTATCTTATGACAAACAAATCAATTTAAACTGATCTAGATCTCCAGACACAGTAAAGGTAAAGGAAATATTCAGACCGATGCATTGACGAATTTCGTTAAAGGATGGGTCAACAAACTATCACGAGCAGAGGTCAGCGAGTTCAGCGAGCAAATTGTCTCATTAACGAGTCTTACAGCCCAATAACTAATAGGGCTGCTAAGTGGAAATATTATAAGGATTGTTATTGGTCATGTACATCTAAAATAAACACCCCAATAACATCGGTCTAAATTTCACTAGAAGGTGCAAACTTTTGTGATAACTCCACATCATCTGTCACTGTGCAAGGATCATTATAAAGAGTTACAAATACCTGGCTGCCGCTTTTTTGATACCTTAGGACCTTAAAAGGAGTGTTGGCTTTCACACATAGCTCTGGCTTATTCTGACTCTCAACGGCATGCATAATGAGTTGTAAAGCATGGGTGCTGTCGTTAACTTCCACTAAAAAACATAATAGATGCTTGGACTTAGAGTAATTGAAAAACAGAAAAATCAAGCGATTAAAGGTAAGATCATTATCAAACGGCGTTGAGGTGCAATTTTGAAAATTTTAACAAAAACGAATGACCTCTCATTTGAACCATTATAACTTTCAGGAATTATATCTACAGGTCGTGCGATAAATTCGCTAATATTCAAAATTAGCACATAATCATATTTTGTAGGATTAGATGGTTTCCCACGTTTCCATGTTTGACTTCTTAATACTATTTATTTATTTTCAAGTTGATTCCTTTTATTTGAATATTTTTTTTTGTAAATAAATCATTATCGCTTTTAACGGATTTAAGATATTTTTAATGAAATAAGCTACTAATAACCGATTTTATAATCGAGGCATTTTTATAGATTAAACTCTTATTTATTCCACCTTTAACATTTTAATGAATATATTTAATGTGTTTTTGATTTTTTATGTGAAATATGTCTATGATTGAATATATTAGCCTAAAAATTAAGAAATTAAATTTAAATATTCAGTTAGTATCAAAAAGAACAAAACGAAAATGTATAATTTATGGAAATAACTCCAACAATAGCATCGTAAAATATCAATTTTTTTATTTTAGAAACATCTTGTCGAATTTTCTATCCATTACATATTCTTTGTCTTGCCGAACCGCGAACTTTGAGATCTTTCGTTTAAACCCCTGCAATTAGTAGTTAATAGGGAACTCCAAATCTTTGGCATCTTTGAAGTTCAGGATTTTCCTGGCTCATTAACTCTGCATGGAGTTAAGGCAACGCAATTACATATTAAGTGTTGCTCTTTCAACTTCCACTTTACAAAACCTGCATCTCTCGCCTTGAGTTGGTGGTACCTGACATTGCAGTGACCTCTGATGGTCTTTGGATCGTTCCAGTTTAGCTTAAGAAATACTTTAGCTCTCTGAGAGGCGTGTTTTATAAAGATTAAAAATAATATTTGCAACAAACTGACCTAAGTTTGATGCAAATCGGTCAAGTATTGCCTGAAATATTGGGAATTTCTGTGTTCCGGCGGCCGCCATCTTTGATGACGTCATAGCTGGAAAATGTACGGTGTGGCGGATGTCCACCCAAGTCCAAAACACTTACTAGGACACCTACTCAACATTCCTGAAGAAAAATTCTCCATACTCAAACTTTTCCACAGGACCCTAGTCCAGGTCTTGGACTAATATGGGTTGGACTAATTCGAAATATTTTTCGGGAATTTATTGGTACGACAGAGTACAGTTTTAGAAAATTACTGGTTAGACACTTTCAATATATGCGAGTAACGAGTATCCACTTTGGAAAAATACGTTTCTGCTTTAAAAACAATCAAAATGTATAAAATTAAACACTGTATGTATTTTGAACACGAACGGCATGTTTGATTTAAACAGCACAAAAATGTCGCGTCGACTCATATTTTTCTCCCCTATTGGTAAAATTTTTACACATATTTGAGAAATTTATCGTTCTAATTTTCCAATAAAGTTGATACGAAGGGTAAATTCTCGCTTTTTTATAAATAGCTTTTTATTCACGGAGGCTACTCAACTGTGTAATTCTCGTTGCCGCCCATACGACGATAATAATTGTATATTTTTTATAGACGTGTGATGTACTTTCTCACATGAATATTTTCATAAAGTGAAAGACTTCTGTTTCGCAAAATTTGACATGATGAATTAATGCCTATACAAAAAAGTGAAATTCGCGCTCTACTTCAGGAATAGCAAAGCGATAAAAGTTATCATTTAAATCAATTTCAACATCACACCAACAAATTTGTAATCGAGGCCAATCAAATTAGTGCGCTTTGACAATAATTATAGATACTATCATCTATTTTTAACGTTCAAATGGTTTTAATTGTGTTCGAAATTCGATAATCAATCTTATTTTATTACGGGTTGCAAAACAGGTGCAACGAATCGGTAGCGAGAATTAGCTCCAAAATATAAAGAGGTATTTTGCAAGGTAGAATGTATTTTCAAATCATGGCTACTTATTGCGAAAGAAAAATGCACTCGGAAGGACCACGAATGGCAACTTAGATTTTTATGATGCTAAGGACTCTACAATAGATGTTACAATATACAACATAGAATATACAATAGGTAAAGGAATAATTACTAATAAGATATAATAATTTTTTTTAAATTTTTCCAATTCTTTTTCTGGCAAATTGTTAAGAATCCAGGTCCAGGTCCTCAAAAATATACGCCATAACGCAGCCTGCTCTCAACTTGAGCATAATATTGATTGAATTGATTTAAATTCAACACGTCTTTTAGGTTCTGTGTCATCAGCATAGATGCTAAAAGCTGCAGGTATATGAATTTTATACAAGTCGTTGATAAACAAATAAGGCCAAAATGGAGTCCTGTTGCACCTGTTCTGATAAAATATTTTCGATTATTTCATTCACACATGGCTGCGCCAATGAAAAGTCATGAATTTAGTCACATGATATACAATATGATCGGATATTTAGGTAAATAAAAAATATCAGCGGCTATTTTAGTCGATTGGATATTGTTTGCTACTAAGTGTCAAAAATTGAAAAATGTCTCGTTTTGGTTCATGTTCTACTACGGAAATCAGTGTGAAAATATAAGCAAATCTATCCCAGAAAATATCAAAAAGAGAAAGGAGTCTGAGTAAATTCCTTACTGGTTTACTCACTTTGTATTAATCTCTGAAAGGGATAAAAAAGAAGAGAGTGACATCTTGACTAGATTCAGTCAAAATTTAATGTCAATACTCTCTTCTTACCATAGATGGTAGCACATCTAAAAATGTTATCTTATAGCGGATATAGCTATTGACTTGTACGAGTTTGGAATTTTTATTTATTGGATTCGAAAAGCCTAACTGATGAAGTCGAAAGACAGAAACCGGTCTTAGGATGTCGAATCTAATAAATTAAAATTCCTTACTGGTTTACTCACTTTGTATTAATCTCTGAAAGGGATAAAAAAGAAGAGAGTGACATCTTGACTAGATTCAGTCAAAATTTAATGTCAATACTCTCTTCTTACCATAGATGGTAGCACATCTAAAAATGTTATCTTATAGCGGATATAGCTATTGACTTGTACGAGTTTGGAATTTTTATTTATTGGATTCGAAAAGCCTAACTGATGAAGTCGAAAGACAGAAACCGGTCTTAGGATGTCGAATCTAATAAATTAAAATTCCTTACTGGTTTACTCACTTTGTATTAATCTCTGAAAGGGATAAAAAAGAAGAGAGTGACATCTTGACTAGATTCAGTCAAAATTTAATGTCAATACTCTCTTCTTACCATAGAAGGTAGCACATCTAAAAATGTTATCTTATAGCGGATATAGCTATTGACTTGTACGAGTTTGGAATTTTTATTTATTGTATTCGAAAAGCCTAACTGATGAAGTCGAAAGACAGAAACCGGTCTTAGGATGTCGAATCTAATAAATTAAAATTCCTTACTGGTTTACTCAAATAGTTAGTATGTTTTGTAAGCTATGTGAATGCAGAATAATCTATTACTCATGAAATAGTCTTGTCAAATACCATTCGGGCATCTAATTTTTCCTTTAAAAAAAAAATCGAAAAAAAACAATGCAAAGTAATAATTTATTTAAGAAAATGCAGGTGCAAAATCCTCGTCTTCGACTTAGCAACGTGTTTTTTCCATTTTTTTTCGGAAAAATTAGATGCCCTTATGATATTATTTACGAAAAAGTTGCTTTTTCGATAAGAAAGCCAGAATATGTGGTTCAATGTATGATCTACCTTTTTGTTACAACCTGTATAATTTGTTGCTATGTGTAGACTCCTGGATTACCTGATCCTGTCGTTCTAATAATTTCACAACAAAATATTCCCCCCATCTCTTCATAATACATTTATATGTTACTACTAAGATATTATTTGAATCTTGATATACGGTGATATATTTAAAGTGATTGCCGAAGATTTGATAACTTTAAAAATCACAGACCGTTATTTAATAGCGTTTCTAAATGTAAAAAAGTCATTTTTTAGACCAACTGATAAGTAATCCAGAAATAGGAGGTTTTATCAATTTGGCCAACCCTTTTTGGAACAACATATTTTTAAACGTATTCAAATTTAATGATATTAGTATTTCTATTTTAGACAATGTTTTTTTAATGAATTTTATTTAATTCAAATACATTATTCAAACGAACAACTTTGCTGCGTAGAATTAGTTATACAAGCCGTTAAATTTGTCTTATGTTGCAAATGAAATGTCATAAGGCAAACAGAAACAAAACATTTTACATATACAGATAAACAGATCTCAAGTTTCACCGAGCGCCACTTCCCACGTTGTGAGGTGGTATTGTTATCAAATCATCTCGTTATTTTACACCATCAGAGAGAAATAACATTAACTTGGTTACAAATGCTTTATAGGATTCTTCAGAAAATGCAGAATGCAGTTTAAATAATAATAATAATGTTTATTTGCTGTCAGTAAAAAAATACAATGGAACAAATTATACTAACAAACAAATAAACGACAAGAACCACGAAGTAAACAGGTTAGTTGTTTGTGACATTCAATTACAAAATAATAATAAATATGAGAACAATATAGCCTAACTAGCGCCCTCTACAAATTACTTCGAAGGAGGTAGCAGATTCTGATTTCTCGTGCCCAAAAACCTCCAATTCCAACTTATTACCAACATTTTATTAGAGCAAGTTGGTTCAAATCGTAATATTTTAACATCGTTTTTATTTGACAGATTCATTTGCCTTTAAGCAGAGCTATAATTGGTCAACAAAACACAGAAATTGGTAAATGTCACCCGAGTCCTCTTCTTCATATATACAAAACGTTCATGGTAATAATTTTGGAATACATATAAATCTATTGACTACTCCACCATTCCAAATAACCTCCAACGTGCCATTCTCGCGACCCAAAGAAAAATCCTATACTTTCTCGTTTTCAAATTCACTTTATAAGATCTGGAAACAGAACGTTCCAGGGAAAGAAGAAACTCCTACAGCCTTCAAGGATCTTTAAAATCTAAAATTTAAGATAATCCAACAACACAATCAACCAACTGATGTAAAGAGTTGGGATCTACGTTTTCTTTGGTTTTCCCTAGGTTATTGCGCACTGTAATTGGTAACATGATGTTTGGTAGAGTCAGTGTTGATACAAAAATTATTAATACTGATATCATAGTAGTTTTATGTTTACAAAGTTTTATTATTATTTATTATTAAATTAATATATTAGAACTCAAGAAAAATCTGTTCAAATTAACAATAAATTAGAAAAATGGCGAATAGCTCATTAAGTTAAGTACTTTTTCTAATGTACGTACCTTGTAATTTTTCTGTTTGTCTGCGCAAGTAAAAGTAATTGACATTAAACGAACAATAACTTTCATAATAATTTCTGTAACAAAGCAATGAAAATCAATTATTTATATCTAAGATATTTATCGAAAAGACTCGCCTGATATTTAATATTAGTTAATTATTACAATAAGTAATTACGGCGTACAGTTAGTTATATTTGAACTTTTTTCGTTTATAGTTATAGTTGAAAGAACCCTGTTAGGCGACAGATAGATATCCTGCTAATCTAAGAAAAGAAATAGACCGAAAAAGCGGTAGTAATAGCAAAAGACGTTACACCTTTTACTGTGATATCAAGGTGGTTTAGATCCAAGTAAATTCCAGATATAAATTTATTTAAATACAATAAATTTGACAGCGCAATTAGTTAAGACTTTGTGCGATTTATTTTCCTGCTTATGTATATTTCCTGTTTTATAATATCGTACGATTCATTTGGAAACTTCTGAAAGAAAGAAACTATGAACATCGTTTACAAAATTTAAGATGATTCTCGACAATTATTATGCCAATTAATAATATATTGTAACGGTTGACTAAGTTGACTAATTAAAGAGAATACAAAACTTATGTTCAATACGCAGAGAAAAAATTAAACAAATAATGTTATTAATACCTTTAAATAACTATTTATTTTACTTCAATAAATCACAGGAAAAATAATGTTTGAAACTAATTTTAAGTAATTGCAAAAGAAAATATAAAATTCCAGATGTCAGATTTTAACACGTTAATCCCATAAGAGATTTTCACCAACAATTTTAGGATATTTACAAACAATTTAACAAAGATTTCAATAGCAAAATTTAAAGTAATATAGTCTCAGATAAGTCTGCGATCACAATAACAATGAGAACTTTGTTATTTTAGATGTTTGAATAAAAAATACATTTTAAACTTAACCTCAAATTTCAAAATCATGATGTATCAATATGATTAATTTAAATTCAGAGGAAATACAATAAATCGGGAAAATAAAGTGGGATTTCTAAAATCAAAGTATTACTGTAAAAAAGGCAGTAATAATAAAGTTGTATAGAATTCTAGAAATCGAAAATGACGAACTTAAAAAGTCTGTCTGTAAATTTAATATAAGTAGGAATTGTAAATAAATTATATCAAAATCATTTTTTTTTGTCTCGAGAATGATTTGGTAATAAGCAAAAATTGTATAAAAATTGATAATTTTTGAATTTTATAAAAAAATTTAAGTAAAAAAACTGTCAAATGTTAATCTAGAGAGCCGTGATATGACGGTTTATAAAAACTACTTTTCGCCGTCAAGCGAGGCTTTTGATCAAAATCTCTTGAACTGTTCACTTCAGTGCTCGTAATAAAAACAAAAGAAATTTAAAATCAAAGCAATACTGATTGAAGATAAAAATTTAAAGAAATGTACCTGTCAAATTAAGTGAGGTTATATTTTTGTAAATCAATAAACTTAAAGTTAAATCAAGAGAAGAAGCTCGATATTTGTTTCATCTTTGTTCCTGTTAAACTATCCAGATCCAATTGTATCCTGTATTGATTTATCCTGTTCCTGATTTTGATTCCTTTCAAAATAAAAAAGGCCACAAGTATTTTATTTAATTAGGTTAGATTATACTTTAATTAATAACTAAATAATTTAGATTAGAATAAGGTAAGAGAGTAATTATAAGATGTGTATTAATTGTTGATTTTATAAATAAGAAACTTATTACGCTTACCTTATTCTGGCAAACAACTCTTATTCCCACATAAACTAAAAGGTTAACCGTTATTTTTAGGATTATTAATAAATGTTTTCATATTTACTGAGTCGTTATTATCGATTTTTACAATCACGCGGCCAATAACTGAAGCACTACCTGGGATTAAGACTCTCAATTTTTTACTGGAAAGTAGATGGCGCCCAAAATTATCAACAACAAACAATTACATTCTGTCTGAGATTACGACAGAAGGCAATAAAAAATCAACAGTAATTTAATAGGTTATGTACTAAAACTAAAATTCAAAATAAATCAAATAATAAAAATTAAATATTGAACAAAAGTAATTTTTCTCTTTTACACAAAAGATAGTACGTAACAATATCTATATGTCTAGAGTCTAGAGATATTTCGCATTGTTTTCGTATGCGATATTCTTGCCATTTATTTCTATTAGCGCGGGGTCATTTAGTCTTTTGTTAGTGAAATCAATTTGGACTGACTTGAGTTCATATATTGTGTTACTACCTGTTTGTGCTTTTCTAGTGGATGTTGTCTGGTCCTGTCCTGTTGCTAGGATTGTTGTATCGTCTGCAAAGGTAGCCAGGGTGACTTGTTCTAGTTCTGGTATGTTACTAGTATATAAGAGGTAAAGTACAGGTCCCAGAACACTTACTTGAGGCACTCCTGCTTTGATCTCTTGTAACTCGGAGTATTCGTCTTCTTGTTTGACTCTAAATAGTCTAGTAATTAAATGAAATATAAAAACTCTAGACATCTATGATAGACAAGAGTTTACATTTTACTCCTAAGCGACTAAAATTATTAAGAATCTTTTATAGTGTGTGCTTAAAATTAAAAATATCTTCTTCCAATGTAACAACTGAAAACTACTTCCCAAATATCATTTTTCTAATGGCCTAAACTGGACGGGACCTACAGCTTATCGTGGGTTCCGAAACACGGTCCTCAATCACCTTAAACCCAGGACTATGCCTTTGTCATGCAGGTGATCTACCGACTAACAAGTGTGTAATTGTGTCACCAACCCCTATCAGTTCCACGAGATACCCGATCTCATCCGGCCTGTTTACCGGCGTGAATGAAAACTGCGTATGACACAAATACCTTTTTGCACTTGCCCAAAGTCTTATCTGATTTTAATTCCACTTGAATACGGCAGGATTCGAACCTACTCCCTGAACACTGACCAAGCTGAATCGGCAGACGCCTTACCAACTAGGCCACCGTGTCCAGTGTCCATCAGTTTGAGCTAAGCATAAAATATTTTAGTTGCTCTGAATAAACTTAACATCCTATCCACAGTTACAATGAAAAAAACGGTAGAAAGGATTTTTTTTCTTAGATTTATCAAATTTCATATTAGAAATTTGGGTAAAGATATTAATGCAAAATCACACAAATCTTCAGGACTGACAACTTGTCCGCCGAGTTGTGGACAAGGTCAAAGTAGACTGGACCATAAATATCTCTAAAGATTGTAGGAAAATTAATATCATATTTATACCAAAGCCAGGAGATATATTCCTGGCTCAATTATTTAGATCACGCTTTAGATACTGTGCGATTACTATCAAAAAGATAGAGCGTGGATCGAAAGTTCAACTGGCAATAAAATGTTAAGCCCAAACCCCAGATATCTTCATAAACAAAGAAGCATTTAATAAAACCTTAAAAAGTGTAAGAAAGAACTGCCTTAACAGCACCTGTCCTAGCTTAATGAAATTGATAGTACTTATGCTCAATACAAGAGCAGGAAACATTATTTTAGGACAAACAATTATCAAAGGAACTATCCCAAGAGTCTGTTTTACCGGCAAAGATGTGATCTTAGACAATGCAAAAATATTCGAAATATGGTGTAGTGATCAGGAATTAAATGTTAACGCTAGAAACCAGTTATATACCAAGTCAAATATCTAGGAATAGTTTTTGATAAGAATTTGGACTCGAGCAACTATTTCGAATACAAAATAAACAGTTATTTGGATCTCACACCTAATGAACTTCAACAGCTATACTATGGGTATAGAGCAATAGTCTGGTGATATTGCACGAACTTCAAAATTCAAAAACCAACCTGGAATATCTTCTACGTCTAATATGTCTAGGGTTAACTACAGTTTTTAGACTTAGATGGCCAAAGGGAGGAGGCAACATAAAATTAGTGTGACTTAATACCAACACAGATATCCTTCTTCACCGATGGATCAAAATCAAACAAGGATAAAGATACATGCATCTTCTCTGATGACCTAAACTAAGTGTTCCACTAGGCACGCTGTCAGCTGACTTTCAGGCTCAAGTAAAAGTATTGCACGTTGATATCTTACTTCCTAAGCGAAAACATACGGACAGCACTATAGGAATGTTAGGCTGGAACAAAGCAACTCAACTTGCCTTTAATAATGATTATATTAACTCAAAGGATAAGGAAAATAGTCCGTATACGGTCAGCTTATTTTTGCAATAACATTAAAATTTGAAGGCAACCGGAGCGGCGTCGTCAGACATGTTTAACTTCTATATATCTATCTATCTGTGATGGGGTGTTGATACACTGCGACCTATAAGATCTATTGTGCCCCCTACTGCTGCCAAATCGTTAAGGATGTCTCAACGATTGGAGCAATTCCTCCAGTCCTATTGCTTTCAAAATGTTCAGGATGTCGGTAGGCTCCAGGTTAGGTAGATCTTCCTCTTCTATTTAATAATCTCCGAGGTATCGTAACCTTGGATTTTGAAGAGTAATGCATTCTGAGAGAATGTGGATAGAGGTTTCCTCCTCTTCCTCGCCGAATCTGTATTCTTCTTTGTCTACTAATTCGAGTTTCTTTAGGTGGCCTCTCAGCCGGCAGTGCCCTGTTAGGATACCCGTTAGTATTCTGAGCTTATTTTTACTTTTACTGATGCAGTCGTCAGATCTCTTGTGGTTATAGTTTTCCAGTAGTGTCTTGGCCTGCCTCATTCCTTGTAGTCCTATCCAGTATTGGGATCTTTTGTTATTTACTTCTTTTCCAAGTTCATCAAGTATTGTACTGGTGCTTATTCCGCAGAAGGGTTCAGGTCCCAGAAATGGTATTTCAGTCCCTTTTTTTGCAAGTACCTCTGCTATTTCATTACCCTCCGCTCCAGTGTGTCCCGGAACCCATAGGAGAATAACAGTGTTGTTCTTGCCTCGTTCGCTTAGATACTCTAGGCACTCCCAAACCATCTGGGAGTTGATTACGTGGGAGTTCAAGGCATTACTGGCTGCTTGGCTGTCTGAAATGATGATGATCTCTTGTCTGCGAAAATTTCTTTCTATGTTGAACTGGACACATTTTCCGATGGCGTATATTTCAGCTTAGAAAATGCTCTGAGATTTGCCTAAACTTTCAGAATATTTGGTTCCCAGCCCATATACTCCTATTCCTGTTCCTTCTGTTGTTCTAGAACCAACTGTGTACCATTTTCTCTTGAGTTTTGGGATGGTATCTTTGTCCCATTCGCTTTTGTTACTTAGCTTTGTGTTGAATTCTTTCACAAAGCTAAACTTCTTTGTCATCTCATCTTGGGGCATGTCCCAGGTTTGTTGATTTCCAGGAAGGAGTCGAAACTTGCGTTTGGTTGATCCTTCTCTGGTCATTCTGTAGGTTGTCCTTATCGCTATACTCTCCATTACTATATGGAGGGGTGTAAGGCTTAGGATTACCTCCATGGCGGCGTTGGGCACGTTCTCATTGTACCTGTTATCCATACGCAGGCTAGTCTTTGGATTTTCGCTAGATTTGCCTTTGTACTGGCCAGCTTAGTTCTGCTGCCCCAGACTACTGCGCCGGTCTCACTATTGACGTGTACATCCACTGCAGGATCTTTGGGTTTCCCTCAATTTTTTTGGGGTGATTTAGCCACCCATTCCTATTATATGCCCGAACCACTGATATTTTGTGAATGCTTTTCAGTATCTACTGGTTTTACTTTGAGTTCTGCTCTGTATTTCGAGTACTTCCTTTAACGCCTCTTAAGTACTTATTTTCTTGGGCCTTGACTTAACTTAATAACATAATTAATTTTTTAACCTGAAGATAAAAATCTAGTATTGGCTAATAGCGGACTATTCATAACACTGATTACTAGTGAAATGTCAAATTTTTATTATTCGCCGTTCGTGCTGCATGTGTGGAATCGGCTTATTAGTAGCCTATCTAGCATTAGTCCGTGTCTGAAAATGGAATGGAGAGACCAACTCCGTCGTGAATCAGTGAGTGGTCCGACGAGAAGTAACGACATGTCAATTTAAAAGGCTCACTTTGTTCATGCATGTGGCGAACAATAGAACAATATGTGACTATTAAATTATTTATTTAATACTACAGCACCCACACGCATGACTGCCTCATACATTCTACAATGATATATTGAAATTACACCTTCAATTATTGTTCTTTGACAAGCATCGGACATAGTACAGCACAGGTGTTAGACTGGGTTTTGAGATTTCGTTGCGAAATTTTCTACGAATGAACCTTTTAGTAATAATAAATTAATTTGTAACGGGATTGTATTATTGAGATTTTAAGGTGCGGATAAATGGCAATAAAATTTGCCAAACATCAATTATTAATAATCATTTATTTTATTTTTCAATCCATAATTAAACTATTAAATTACTATAAAAATATTGGGGGTAAAAACGTTGAGAATAATTAGAAAAGATTAACGGATATAAGTATAAGGCGATATATAAATGCACAAATAAGAAAGTTGATGGGTCACGCCATCAATGTCAAATGTGAGGATACCAAGAAAATTATTATGAAGTACGATTGGGGAAAAGAAAGGAGAGAGTTAGAAAACGAAAAAATAAAAATAAAAATCAGCGGAGTAGAAGAGAAAACAGCAAACGAAGAACAGTAATTGGCGATTATACGACAAAAGAACCCAGGCTGCAGTGAGTGACGTCATTTTCACGTCAAATCCGCTTCACCAAGTACGTTGAAATGACCAAATTATCGACGTGAAAGAGACGTCAATATGACGCCAATATGTCACAGCGAAGTCACGTCATTCAGTGACGTGATCTACACGTCTACTAGTTACGAGGTAACATTTCCTTCTAAATCACTATTTGTTACCTAACTGTCCCAAGTGACAACTGATGGCTGTATATTACTTATTCGGTATACATAGTCACAGGTTGCTATACTCAGGATATGTTAGATAACAAATAGCGATTTGAGAATTTGCCTCCACCTTTTCACACTTCCTTTATTCGATAATCAGGGATAGAAAAGGACACTTTCACATTTAGCTAATCAAGTTTGGCATCACCAACAAATTATGAATCTATAAAGTTAATCACTTTCTGACGATTCCAACTTGGTTATCAAAACAGTTTAAAAGATTTAATAGTTAAAATATTTTATTTCATAAAAAAAACTTTGTTGTTTTTAAAAAGAAATAAACAATTATTTTCAAATTTGAACTAAAATACAATACATGTAAATGTTTTTGTAAGAGGATATGTCCTATTCCTTTTTAATCTTTCTCTCCACTATTAGAAAATAAGCGTTTTTGTGGAATTATTTTTCGTTTTCTAGGCAGAGATTCGTTATCATCACTATAAAAGTCAGACGTCAATTCAGCTTTTTTATCTTCTGCAAAGCCTTATTATAATAATATTAAATAAAAACAAATAATTAAAATATGCCATCTCTGGATATTTATACAAATTCCAAATGAATTCGAAATTAACTTAGAAGAAAACATTCACCTTATATTTAAATTATTGTGATATTCAAGAGAAAATGATAATTTGAACCATGCAAAAATGATGCAATTTATGATGTCGGATTTCTAGAAAACTCAAACTAACCTCAATTAAGTAACTATTTTAATCTAAAATGAATTATATTTATAGAGTACCTTCTTCAAAAAACGACGTCACTACCGCAAACAAATCCCAAGTTTCATTTGGGGATTCTCCTTTCTTTATTGACTTGAAGTGGTCACCAAACTTCAGCCTTCGAGGCGATCGACCGACAGCCACTTGCTAGCTGTGCTTTATTTATCGTATTTAGATCATTCAGATTCAATTAAACACGATATTTCTAGATTAAAAACTTTTGTCAGAATACAACCAGCAATGGCTGCTTCTAAAGAACAACTCCTCTCAGTCCCCTCTCCTCTCACCGCTTGATTTGCCGATCCAAACATCCGCAGCTCGTTGACAGGTGACGCGGTGCGTAAATTTAAACACACTTTTCTTCAAAACATAAAACCAAACCGCAATAATTGCAAATAATAAATTCTTAATAAATAATTTTCTATCTGTTTAATATCCAGAGAGAAGAGTATTTGAAGTACCAAGCCACTACAAACTACAGAAGAAAATATTAATATTTCAATTCCATTTTCGAAATTATCTTCTTCATCAATTTAATAATCGAACTATATATTTATTTTTCGGCAATGTTCTTTTTTTGCATATTTCACCAGCTACATATTTCCTCGAATCCCTTGACTTTGGTAAACATAATTCCTTTATACTCAATGAGTTTTCTTCCGAAATAAATCAATATGGTTGGTACAGAAGTCACGTCTAAATGACGTCGAATGACGTTTATTAAATACGTGTTCGAAATACGTCAAAATGACGTGAATAATTCGTCGATTCTTAATGACGACCAAATGTCACCTATTATCCACGTCAATTCGACGATAATTGACGTCACTCTGCTGCCTGGGAACGTCGACATTTGGGCACACCACAATTGGACGCGGACATTTGGACGCTTCTAATTTGGTCGGGCATACAGTAATATTATTCCTAGTGTATATGCTCTACTATTTACAGATCACTACCATACTTGCAATTCAATGATCGTCCCGTATTTTATGTTGGCAGAACCATACGAATTTTAAACACGAGAATTAAAGAACACTTAACTATCTGGTCCTAATAAATCTAGTTTCAATCATCACTTAACTTTTCTCCAAACAAAAACAGCTCCATTTTACATATCCTTTCAAATAAATAATTTCATAAAATCAACCTTTTAGAAGATTGGAAGGTCTACAGCTAAGAAAAGAAAGTTAATTTTTGCCGATTTTATTTGAGCTGCGAGGTTTGTGAAAGGGGTTATTAATTTCAGAATTTTTCAAATATTTTAAAATATCATACAGACAGTTACTGTAGTATTTAAATATTTCTTTATTTTTGTTTCACATCGTATATATATTTTATATTGACACGCACGATATTGTGTTTTGGGAGCTGCCAGCTGTAGTTTTTTGGATTTATTTAATGTACTTTTAAACATTTTTTATTGATAATTGTTACAGGTAGGGGTTCATTAAAATGTGACTTAAAACATTAAAACGAAATGTAATTTCTTCTATACGAAAAATATTGCTTTAACAAAAACCACATTTACACGATCTATAAATTTTAGAAATATTGAAGAACTCCTCCTACTGTGCAAACACATAATTTTAAACCAATTGTTAGATATTTTGAGGACTCTCCGAAATAATCCTTTCATACGTATCTGTATATGTAGAGTAGGGAGGGTGAGTTAGTCCTACAGCACTTAGGTCACGTTTGACCCATTATACATCCTCCCGAGGAGTTGTCCTCCTAGGTCATCGTCCATCCTGTCCTTTCCAGGAAAGTGGACAAGTCACTAGGAGACATCTCCTTTATATCGGCAGGTGTAGGCCAAGACTCACCAAACACTCACTGACTCTCATCGCATAAGACATGATTGACCGTTTCGTCTTCCTGTTCACACATCCTGCATAGAGGTGTATCCGCTAGCCCCATTGTATGGAGGTGTTTCCTTAGTTGACAGTGGCCAGTCAGAAATCCTACTGCTAGACGTAGGTTTTTCCTGGCCATCGCCAAGTATTTTTTCGACGTCAGCTTCCCAGGGTCGCCCAGGATGACCCTGGCAAAACTGCATCCCTTGATTTCAACCGATATCTTTATACATTGAGCATGGTAGTAACGTTTGGCTAGTTCCGCAATTGCCGAAGTTGTCAAGCCGTAGGTGTCGCTGGGTCCTAAAACTCTTAGTCCTGCCGCTTCCCTGGTTAAGGAATCGACGATGCTATTACCTTTACTCCTGTCGTGCCCTTTAACCCACCTCAGGATAATATTGTTATCTACCGAGGTTAGCTAAAGCTTGATGGCACTCTAATTCTGGCCCGGATGTAATACGCTGTCTATTCAAGGCTAGTAGAGCTTGTCTGCTGTGAGTGCAGATTATTATGTTTTTGCCAGAAATTCCTTTTCTGGTTAGTTCTTTTGCGGCAATTAAGATACCAGCCAGTTCTGTTTGAACCACGCTTGTATTTTCTACCATTCCTCACTTAATTCTTAGTCTTAGTGATCTGGAGTAGACACCACATCCTGAGCCTTCTTTGGTTTTGGAGCCGTCTGTGTATATGCAGCATCTGACTCCGTGTTCTGTTTTATCTGTATTTTGTAGGGTTTGTTAAAAACGAACTTGGGTTAAATTGAATCGCTGACCTCCTGCAGCAGAGGTAGTGCAGTAAGCGCTTCTCTAGGCTTAGTCTCAATTGACCCACTCCTACTTCGGGATTTACACCAGCCGTGCGCAATCGTAACATGGCCATCAACGTAACCTCTTTGACGCCTTTCATACGTATTTTTAATATTTTAAGTTTATCATTGTTCATAGTTAACTAGTAGCCACTACCTTTCACTCAACTGTCACTGCCAAAGTCAATTGTCAATCGTCTCTCATGATTTTCTTCGATGGAAGACCGTTTCAGTTACTTGTTCATCTGGGCAACCTCTTGCCTTTTCAAAAGGGAATTTTTGTGTCCCTTTTCTTGAAATATCCTACTCTTTGGACGGATGTTAATTTTTTACTTTCTGATTATGACTACTATAAGGTCTTTAAAATCAAACGCGTAAGTAAACTTAACTTCAAATTTAAATACATCAATTTTCTTTCATTTTTGTTCTAGTGTTTCGGTACGACAGCAAACAAGTTCTTGTGAGCATTTTGTGTTATTTTGAATTACCAAATTTGTTTATATTGTTGTAGGTATAGAAAATTGTGAATTCTAGGTTTTAGCTCTGAAGATGAGCTGTTGCTATTAACAAAAACATTTTAAAAATACCAAGTAGAAATAAAATTTTACCATTGAAATATGAATTAGTTTAATACAGCATCTGGTTTTGCAAGAATTCTCGATGAATCCATATCAGCATAAGAATGGACGATATATTATGTTTTTCTATGGTCATTAATAAATATTTCAACGTACGTATAACGAACATAGCTGATTTATAACTACTGCCTGGAATTCAGTGTATCCGTACTCCACTTCTCATATTTATATGGGAGAAAGAAGGTGGTATGTATAACAAAATACCAAAGATTTTTAAAAATAATGAAAGCCTGCATATATGCATATCCTTTCCAAGTAGCTTTTAAGTTGGCTTTATGTAATTGGACTGAACACACCGCATAACTTATAAACTATCATGTGCAAGAATACATTACATGGACGTTCAATTAAATTTAAATTTGTAGCTCCGGCATACCGATAATGCTTTAAATATTCAAAAAATTTGACAACTATAATAATTTCACTTGTACATAACTTTCTTGAGAGCCCACAATACTCGAGAATATGATAATGAGAATATATTTAAGTTTTTATTTCTAAACACAGGCCAATATAGTAATTTTTTATCGGAAAATGTTTATACATAATTTATGTCTTGATTTGGTATCACCAATCGCAGTGAAATTAAAGAACCCCGCACAAAAAGATAGGAAATGGCCGCTCGGTCAAATCCATAATATTGACAGTTGACAGCTGTCAAATAACTGTCAAATGCTTTAAAGAAAAAAGAAATCTTTATTAAAAAATGTTTTTGAGGACGCTGAATTCAAATAAGATGTCAAATCGATAATATTGATAGTTGACAGCTCTCAAATAGCTGTCAAATGCTCTTAAAAAATAATTCTTACACTAAGGAATAAGAACTTTATGTTTTTGAGGACGCTGAATTCAAATGCGAGGTCAAATCGATAATATTACAGTTGACAGCTGTCAAATAGCTGTCAAATGCTTTTTAGTAATAAGAAATCTTATATTAAAGAATATAATCATATGTTTTTGAGGATGCTGAATTCCAATGTAATGTCAAATCAATAATATTGATAATTGACAGCTGTCAAATAGTTGTCAAATGCTCTTCCGTTCGGCAGGCTTGAGGTTTACAACTATTATGCAACTATGGTTATGATTGGGCAGACGTGCACAGGGACGAGATATATTTTTTAACACTTATATACATTCAAAAATCCATTATTAAGTAAATAAGAATAGTTAACATTATTACATGAAAAGTATTTGGGCTTAAAAATTCAAATATAATGTGATACTGAAAAATTGTCAGTTGGAAAAAATCATTTTACTGTAAGGTGCCAGCTGCCAACTATCAATTTCATTGGTATCAACAAACGTATTTTAAAATCATGTTTGAATTCAGCGTCTTCAAAAACATAAGTTCCTATTCCTTAATGTAAGATTTATTTTTTTAAGAGCATTTGACAGCTGTCAACTGTCAATATCATCGATTTGACATCACATTTGAATTCAGCGTCCTCAAAAACATAAAGTTCTTGTTCCTTACTGTAAGATTTATTTTTTTAAGAGCATTTGACAGCTGTCAACTGTCAATATTATCGATTTGACATCTTATTTGAATTCAGCGTCCTCAAAAACATATGATAACATTCTTTAATAAAGATTTCTTTTTTCTTTAAAGCATTTGACAGCTATTTGATAGTTTTAAAGGTTTCTATACTATGGTGGAGTCACGGAGTTTCGGAGCTCCATAGCAGCCAAACCATGGACTTTGGAGCTTAGTGCCCATTGAGACTTTTGTTCAGAATGACAAAATGTATAACATATCAAAAATTCAGACAATTTGACCGAGCGGCCATTTCCTATCTTTTTGTGCGGGGTTCTTTGGAACTACAAAAGAAATAGTTATAGAGATGACAACCAAAACCATATTTCATAGCACCCCGGCTAAAATCGTGTAATGATGACCCTAAAGCCGACTGGTGAGTAGTAACTTCCAGAAGTGTAGCATCTTCGCGGGGGGCCATTTTAGATAAATTGCTATCGGTCAGTGACGTTAGATTTGTTCGAAATGCTATAAAAATGCAAGACGACAGGATTTTTAACCAAACCAACACTTTGATTTTGTTATTTGAGGAGCTCGTCATTCCCAGACCGGTTTTGGCATTTTTGTGCCTCATCAGTGAGAAGTAGACATCGCATCTCTAAGCAATGTCTGAAGAATTCGTTTTCAAACAATCTATTTGACTCAAAGATAGCGAAACAATTAATTTGTAAAGATCAAATAACAAAACACAGATTATTTGTCAATAAATAATTTATTTCAAGCATTAAAATCACTCGTGTATCCGTGTTATCAAGTAACTAAGATTTTATGTGCCATTCTCTACGTACATGTACCTCGCCAAGATTTTGTACGGATATTGAATGTATCGTACGTTATAGTGTTATCTTCAATATTGTGGTCAAGATGCGCTTGTCTCTGCTGGAATTTACGAATTAGATTTCTTAGGAAAAAGAAATTTTATTGACTATTGCAGTTGTACATAACACGATAATCGTGGAAAGTAACCTTTACGCTATAAAAGATAATTTTTCATGGGATAAATCAACTGGCACAATTTCTAGAATGAGTTGTCTATGATTATTTTATGCGGTATTGTTATTAATGATTGTTTTCTAAGTGGATCTAAAAATAATATTTTAAAGTAGCTCCTATTTGAATATAACCTCTGTGCTTTACAATAAATTATCTATCAGTCAGGAACTAAAAAACACACTCTCCCGGATATAAAACGCTTTATAAATATGAACGAGGAAAAATATCTACTGAACAAATGATGTACTGGAATCCTTAGCCAACTTCAGAAAAAAGTTGATCGTTTGAAATGGAAAGCAACTTTAAAGTTTAAACCAGCATATAGAAAACAAATTTGGAAAAACTAATTCTAACACTATTTGTATATGTAGCAGGGCAACTCAATCGATAAGGTTGGTGAGCATCAATCTATTGTACACATCTCTTAGCGATTAGACTGTGCGGATTGCCTAGGTTTTTTTTCTCTCGGATGCTGGTCCTATCGCCAGTTACACCTCAGCCTCTTGGGCTTATTAGTTCTTCACCAGTTTCCTGTTGTATTCTTCGGGACTTAGCCTGGGCCTTTCGTATATTTCCGGTCTTTTGCGGTCTACTGCCTCGCATTCTGACAGTATGTTTCTGTCCCTTTACCACGTTGTCTTTAGGAAAGTTCTCCATTGTACAGCCTCATTTTGTGCAGGTGTCCTCTCATTGGACTGTGACCAGTGACAAGGCCCGTTATTGTTCTACAAAAGGACAACTTCTACTGTAGGACTGCAAGCTATTATAGATTTGCCACCTCTAAACATATTTAAGTAGAAGGATGATAACAGTCGTCTTATTTCAGATTGGAAGACGATGGAATACAAAAGAAGGAGAAGGTAGCACGATATGACATTTAGACTGTATACCCTCAATTTCCAATCGACAAAAATTATAAATTATATGAAATCCGGATGCTTTAACACCAACTCCGAGCTATAACTTCTTTGATTTTCAGATCTAAATATCATCTCTGGACATAAAGTCGACGAGAAAAGTCCAAATTGATATAGATGTCGTTCTGTCTTATAAATGTTGTCCTAACTTGTAGATGTCCTACCTTATAGATGATGTTCTATCTTATGGATGTCGTCCTACCTTGTAAATGTCGTCCTGGCTTGTAGATGTCCTCCTGTCTTGTAGATGACGTCCTATCTTGTAGATATCCCGTCTTGTAGATGTTGCCGTATCATTTAGATGTTCTGTCTTGTAGATGACGTTCTATCTTATGGATGTTGTCCTACCTTGAAGATATCGTCCTATTTTGTAGATCCAAAATAGGACGTAGATGTCATGATTAAAGCAACATTGAATAACCGATTTTGGAAAAAATGGATCATAATCTCTGGCGAATTAAGACGTCGCTTTAATTTTTTTGTTAATATGTATGTCTTGCAAAAATAATTTATTGACTAAAACAACGAATGCAATTAGTGAAAAATGTAAACTGATTAATATTAAATTAAAAGCGTTAAGACGGATGCTAAATCCAGTCGGCGTAGGTGAAAATATAATAAAATGTCCATCGGGAGGAACTCATTAATTAAAACTAAGTCGCTGATTATACGGTAGATTGTATATACATAACAAAGAAATGTGCCTTGTTAATTATTAATTATGACTCCATTTTCGTCGATGATAAAGTATAAATTCGTGTTTCAAATTCTGAAATATTGTTGGAATTAACCGTAAATAACCTTATTTAGTTGATGTAAACCGATATTTTATGATATACGTATAAGCTTATCTTTACATAATTTATATAATTCTAGCAATTATTTCGCTCCTAGTTATGAAGTGTTTGAAGGGGAATGTGCTTTTTTAATTATGACGTTGCATTTTACATGGTGAGCTTTTATAAAACGTACTGTTAATGAAACTACAGTAATAAAAATTTGTTGATACAATATTCTGAAACTGTACACATACTAAAAATGTAACAACTACTAGGAGACAGATGTCTGCAGGAGTGTGCAGAGTGGGCAGGAATGTGGCAAAATTCTGAAAACATTATTGAACATTTTTATTGATGAACGTAGTCAAATATCTCATAGAGGAAATCCCTTATAGTTTGCGGGATAGTTACCATCTCAGAAAATTGACTTAACATGAGCTGAATTTTCCTTCCTGAGACATTGGTTGGTGGGGTGATTTCCCAGTAGTCCTGTGTGACCGTATGATATTTGATACATTCTAGAATTTCTATTTTTGATGTGAAAGATTAGGAATATTTCTTTATTGCTGTCATTGGATTGGAGCTCAATAAAGAACAGGTATTACTTTATTTCATGTTTACTGAGTATCCTAATTTTTAAATTTCACCAATGTCAGTTGATCAATTGATTATCCTAACCTGCTTTTAAGCTTCTATCCTGTTTTAGCTTGTAAGTATAAGACTGTTAAATATGTTATTATAGCATATTTTAAAGTAGATTTAAGAATTTTTCTTCTGCCACTGTTACCAGTAAGGTATTGAGCGATTGAACGAATTTACCACTGATACGAATATTGATGGTGCTGTTGTGCGTCTTCCTTTCTGAGATATTGGTTGGTGGAGTGGTTTCCTGTAGTTGAAGCAACAAGAACTACGATGACAGTAGGCCTGTGTGTTACTATATCTCTGGCGTTTGATACATTTTGTTCCAATTGTTGCTTTTTTATTTTCTCTTATTTCTGTCTATATTAGTGCCTCCAATCTATTTGCGTTTGTTGTTATTGGTTGATTAAAGTCAATAGTAATTTTTGTTTGTTTTTTTCTTTCTGTTCCCGTCTGATCTAAGGTCTCCTACATCACTTAAGCCTACTGGCTATATAGAAATGCTGCAAATAAATCCAAACGATGCGGCCTTCTCTGGAAGCTCTAAAAGTTTATTTCAGATGGTAGCATTAGATTTTTTATTAATCATTTATCTTGCTTGTCAAAATATAATTGGTTTTGGCATAAGCAAAAGCCATTTTATTTTTGTCCTATTTCTCTGTTACGCCCTTTATTCAAATTCACTCACCTGGATGATGGGATAGCTTGGTGGGATTTGAGTTGGTGATGGAAAATATCATAAGAGGTGTATTAATATTACATGTTCTTTAGTTACAGTTCGCCAAATAAGGTTCTGTTCACTACGGATGAATAAAAAGGTACCTTGTAGATCTAAAAATTTTTAATTCCCAACTCCACTGAAGCAAAAGTGCATAAACAAGGCCAGTTGGTATAACTAGAAAATGTTAAAAAAAGTTTTGTCACACCAACAAAAATCTTTATAATGATCCTATGATACTTTGTTTTATTAGTATATGTATGTATATAGTATATGTATTGCGACTATTTTATTTTATGTTAATAGTCCATAGATAAGTAGACTGTTGTTCCAGTATCAACTTTACATTAAAAGGCGAGATATAATTGACAGAAGTTCTCTAAGGCATGGTTTCCTAATCTTTCTCCACCTTTCTTTATCGGAATACTTCCACGCTGCATCGGTCCATGGTGGAGTAAAAACCTTATTTGTATCGTATCTCTTCCTTATGTAACCCTTCCAAAACGCCACCTTTAGGAAACTGCTCTAAGGTATTGGAGAAATGTATGCGTGAAAAGTGATCAAATGTATCAACAAATTGAGTAAATCTTGGCTAATTGAAGACCTCCTGACTGTACAATGGTTAGTGTTAGTATTAGTTGGAAGAAGACGAAGTCAATACTATCTACTGTCAGATAAAAAGAACAGTCCCAATTTGCAGGTTCTTTTGCATCAATCAAATTCGCGCGAGGTTTTGAAGGTGCTTCTTTGGGTTTAAATTCGTATTATTTAAATAAATACTCATTTTAAACGTATATTTCAACAAATATAACGAGAATTATTAATTGGTGTAATAGCAAAAAAAAAATAATAAAATATTTTTTTGTAATTGATATTAGGAATTTCTCATATCTTCTGTTTAGCAGATGTATATACTGCAAATGTAACTTAATATTGCTGCACTTACCGAGGGGAAAAATACACTTTCGTACTGATGGGCGTTTAGAGGCTTAAATTAATTAAATTAACATTTTCCTAAATGTATAAATGCAGGTGTTATTAGGTAAGAAAACTAATAATTAAACATTTAAAACGTCCCGAATTAAAGTTTACCTATTACTCTTTATATCCACCGTAATGGAAGTTAATTATTTATTACGTGTAAATGTTCATGTACCTCATATAATTATAGTGATTTATCTGATCTATGAACTATCTATGCTAATGTCCAAACTCGTATTCACAAGATCTATATAATCTTCGGAGAATTAACGAATAAATTTTAGGACCACCAAGTGAGAATATTTCGTGGTATGTTCGTGTGTAAATAAGCCACGGAAATCGGGATGAAATATTTGAATATCTAAATAACTGAAGATTTAAACGTTGAAATTTATTTATATAAAATAGTCACGTTATTATTTATATCAAACAAATATGTTAAACGTTAAAAAATACTTAATTAGTAAAATTTATATTTCCATCAATATATAGGATGTCCTTGTACAATATTATTGTTAGAATTGAAGATCTGAAGTTCCTTCCCCAACCTGTAGAAATTGGGGTACTGCAAGGATCAATCTTAGGTCCACTGATATTTTTATTATGATATGATTGACGACAAAGTCGAAAGAGTTGATTTAAGCTCAGAAAAACACTACTCTCTAATATAATCGAAATACCACTCCTTCCAAAAATCATTATAACAAGTTATATACCATTTTACAGTCTGAACAAAATGTTTATGTTCTTGTGATAAATTTCTACCTCAATGGTTATAATTTCTTCAGGCAATAATGTCAAAGTTGTTAACTAAAAATTGGTGAAAATCAAATCTGGCATTTTACCCACATTTCTCGAAAAATTGTATGAGCAAAGATATTTGAATTAATCTTAATTTATAGACATGTCAATGAAAAATCGAAGGTGAGGTAACGATTTTTCAGAAATTCAAATTATCCATTATCCCATTATCTCAAAAACGGTGAGATTTTTACTGAGGTGAAATTCTGATATTCTGAACAGTCATGACTTGGTCTATCACCAGTTCCAATAATGTACAAGGTTTACCGGACGCCCTGTATAAAAGATAAGGAAGCTATCAAGGTTTAGAAAAAAAGCAAAAAACATCGCTTCATTAGTAAAAAAAGCCTCTAATATGATTATGTAACTTATAGTGTGGTAAGTGTACTTTTTTTAACGGGAGAAAAATGAATTTGTTGTCTGTTGTTCTGATGGGTAGTGTAGGTTTCATGACTTATAATACACACTGAAAACCACTCCTGTTACTGGTAGCAGCCGCAGCTGGAACCATTTGGTGATGCATCAGCCTTGGTTACCTTCGCTACTACCTTTCCTAGTCATTTGGCTTGCGCTCCTCCCTTTCTTCATTGCTCATTTTTTTTTACCATGTCTAGTATTTGGTTCCAGTTTTCTTGCGACCTGAACAAAGTCGCAATTAGGTTTTCTGCCAGGCCCTCCCTAGCATAATTCGACCTTGCGCATGCAAAGAGGGTATGTTCAACCGTCGTCTTCAATCTTCCCTTTCTTCCTCGTAAAAGTTCTAAATGAGTCGTGACCACTAAAGGCTTAGGTCAACCAGTAGTTGGTTTTCCTATGACGGCAACTTATCCAGTTGTTCACGTCTGGAATCAGCCCCTTTGTCCACAGACCTACTCTTTGATTTTTATCCCACCGTGCTTGCCATTTCCTTATGCTTATATAGTTTTCCATTTTCAATTGCAGAAAAAAAATTCCCAGATGTGCCGAGAGGTTACTTTAATCGGCTTTGGCGGCTTGTAGATGTGCCGACAAGTGACTTTGTCGGTATTAGCGGCTTGTATAAAGCGGGATCATTTGGTTCTGCAATTGAAAATGGGCAAACTATAACCCTGGCTTCCTTTCTCCTCTCATTTCTCGTTCCCGACGCATCGTAGGTTCTCCACGAGAATGTCCATAGTGGATAGCGTCCGATAGGCGGATGCCACCCGCAAAAGTATTCTTCTTTGTACTCTTTCCAACATGTCTCTGTATTTTCTTGTTTCCATGGCTCTGTGCCACACAGATGCTCCATAAAGCAATGCATTGTAGAGTGCACTACGCTGGCTAATATCGATCTGCTATGACTTCCTGGCTCTCCAACATTTGAGGGGTAAGTGTACTGGGAGTTTGTTATACCTGCCTAAGTTTTAATTATACTGACTTATGACATCTTTCCCCAAACTGACGTCTTACACTGACCTACCCTAATTAAAAAACCAAGTTGTGTTTTACTCCAATAAACATTAGGGCTGCAACGTACCTTAACAGTCAAGCCATACTGATCACAGTTACTATTTGGATTGGTAACCACTACGAGTAATAATAAGGGCGCAACCTAAACATTAAAACAAAATAATGCTAATTTAACAAAATGAGTACTTGTTTGTCACCGGATTAACAACGAAGGTCGTAATCTTAATTCCCATTTAAATGAGATACACTGTATGCTGTAGTAATAAGATAATTTACCATTTTCAGAGACCCATCACTTTTTATATCGTGTCAAATTGTTGACAAGATCTTATAAACTCTAAAATTGTAAACAGTCACGAAATTCTTTTAGCCTATATAGAACAATTTAAAAATATATCAACATGTGCATTGACGTCATTTAACAACCTACAATTCAATTGGCTGCAAACCAAATTAAAAGATCAAAATTGCGTGTTTCGTTTACCAAAGGGTTATTCCGACAATACTACACCTTTCCGTGGATTGTCAAGCACCTGCTCCAAATTTGTCAAATTACTCCAGTATGCATTGAAAGTGAACAATTCGCTGTTGACGAAACCATGTCATTATCAAACATAATTCCAATTCAAGAACATAATTGCAGATTAAGTGCAAAACCATTCAGAATCATTAAATATTGGAAAGAGCAGCTGAAATTAGCAATAAAATGCGTGGAACTGCACATTATATCTTTAAATTTGACTTGGATGACGTTAAGTAATATTTATTTTATTTTTATACTTTCCTTAACTAACCTTATAAATTTTAATTTCGTTTCGTCTTCTTTTATTAACTTGTCCATCTCAGTCCACGTACTTTTAAATTAATGCTTGAGAGATATTAACCCCGCTCAAGTAGGCAAATTTTTAAAAAATGTGGCGAAAATGTAAAACTTAAATTTTGTTATTTGCACTGTTGCCAAGTAAGTTTCTTATTGAAGGTACATTTGCGTTATTGAGCAGTGTTTAATTTATTTAATCGAGCAGCCGATCATATAATTATCCTTTGTGGCATTTCGCACATCCAATGTGTATTTAGGTCACTCCAATAACTTATGATTTAATTATTTGTTTAATGAAAAACAGGAAAAAAGCTATTATAAAGAAAAAATTGAAAACAATAAAAATAGTAGTAAAGCATTGTGGGACACAATAAAAACATTGAATAAAAGCCAAAATAATAAAGGAATATCACAAATCCTGAATGAAAATGGCCAACTCCCAGATAATAAAGAAGAAATTTCTGATATTTTTTACAATTATTATATAAAATATCTGGTCACCGAGCTTCGCTCTTAATATTCAAATCTACATTTTTAAGCAGTCCAATGAGTATATAATTTAAGTATATTTATAACCTGACAAATTATTAATTAATTCATGAAAATCACGGAGTGGGCGACATCTACTTGAACTACAGAAAGGTAGATAAATAGAAAGTTGATTGGCGATTGGCTTGAAAGTAGGCGGGAAAATTAAAAAAAGCTGTCAGTGTTAATTTTCAATTTGCTGCAGGTGTTGTTGACGTTTATCAACTGCTTGTCACAGAGGTTAGTTAAATGCATTAAAAGTTGCCTAGTTTCTGGAGATTTCACCCTTTTAGGGCAACATCTACTGACGCTTGATCTTCGCGAATAGTCACGGCGGACAGGCCCTGTTTCCGGGACGGGCAACAGCAGCGTGTAGGGCATAGTGGTTTCAGTGGGGTGGTTTTAGTGAGTAACCGTAAGGGGTAGTCTCACACTATCGGGGAAGGGAAGAACTTTTACCCGATGTGCATAAAGCATTACCACCCGCCAAAAAAAAAAGATTAGCTTTAGGTTAGGTTAGATCTGTGTAATTAATAAAGAAAAGTACGATACGTGTGACATTTTGACATTTGTTACATTCTGACAGGTGTCATATTTTGACATTTGTTCATTTTGACAGTTGTAACATTCTGACACGTATCACATTTTAACAGTTGTCACGTTTTGACAGGTGTCACATTTTGACAAGTGTCCATTTTAACAGTGTTACTTAACGTTCCTATAAATATTTACCTAAACCCATGATTTCTGAAATTGAATTGGCAACGTTGTATTTTCAACTTAGAATTTATGAGATGGCTGTCATTTGACAAGCAAATTATTTATGTCCGTCAAATGAACCTTTTCTTTTTTATACTTTTCAGGTTTATTCTGGTTATAAATTGCTACTTGGGCATTTGTAGAATAAAAAAATGTGCGCAAAAATTTCTATTGCTAAGTATATTGATTTTATCATGTTTTATAGCATCTGCGAAAATTTCATGAAAATCCCAGCCGGTCCCATTTTCTTAACAATTAACCAGAGATGTGCGTGTCAGTAGTTGTCAAAATTTGTAGGTCATTATGGATAAAAAGCGACAAATTTAAAATTGAATTCTTTCAGATTGAAACGCCAGAAATTAAATAAAGTCAAACCTTTTTACTACTATACTATACAGAAGAAAGAAGTGCAGTATTTAATTTGCAGAACGTAGTACAGGTTCAAGAGGTAGAAATTTTATTTTTACCTCATCCTTCAATGCTTATTTTTAGTTAAAATTTAAATTTTAATACATCTGATCGGCCTAATATAGTTTTTGTCTAGATTTAATCTTGTTTCCATGGTTTTTACTGTAATTAACCTGTTATTTTGACAGATAAGTCAGACTTTATTTATTCATAGCCGTATCGTATTCAAATACTATTAAGTATGTATTTTAATTGATTCGGAATTTTGTAATAATATATATTTCAAAATGGCTTCAATCTAAAAATATTATCAGTCCTCCTAAATCCTTGAAGGAAGAATTATTAGTAATTCAAATTCAAAATTCAAAAAATATATTATAGATGAGATGGCCAGAGAAAAACTAATTAAAATTCTCAGATTGCCTCCGTACCACGCAGAGTTAAATCCCATTGAACTGATCTGGTCACAATTATTAAAAGGTTATGTTTCTTAAACCACTAAAACATTTAAATTTCCTGATGTGCGAAATTTGTTTTTGAAGGCATTTTCAGATGTAAATAGAGAACATTGGGGAAAATGCATTGATCATGTTAAAAAGGTGGAAAATTCATTTAGGAAAGTATATCCACTATCAATGGATAATTTAATAGAACCTATAATAATAAACCTCAGAAAAGACAATTATTACAGTAACTTTTTCAGATAGTTCTTGAACTAACTTTTTTTTTAATCTTTGAGTTTAGGTAAGTACTGAAGCGTTACTTTTAATGCCAAGAGATTAAAAACAGTTTAATCCCAACATATAATCCTTCTTGTTATTTATTGGTTAAATTTAATTCGTTCAATGTTAAAGTGTCAGATGCATAAGGTTTATTTTTATTTTTTGTAAATAATATAACTTCAAAATTTAATCTACGAAGTGGGTATATATATTTTATATGCTGTGACCTTATTTATATTATAGAAACTTATTTTGCAAAGTACGCCTATGGAATGTGACGTTATATCCTCTCTCCTTTATAGTATATTACTATAGAAACAAGTTGCCGTTGCTAGGAAATAAAACTAAAAGCTTAACTTTTCTTGTAAATATCTCGGAAGATCGAATTTTCACAGACATGAGACCTATATTTTCTGTCGATTTAGATAGGAATTAGTCTACCCTAAAAGTTTCATTGAATTCTGACGAGTGGATTTCGAGATCCTCTGGACACACATACACACACACATACAAACATTGCTCGTTTAATAGTATTTGATGTAGGTGAAAATCTTGCTAGGCAGGTAGTACTCCCAAAAAATCCCCTCTGAGTAGATTTTCTTCCCATCATTCTATATTCTTTTAACCAACAGATGAAAGAGAAGTTATAAATCTGATCAATTCCCTCAAAGCTAACAAAGCACCAGGAATTGATGGAATCAAATCAGAATCACTAAAAGAAATTAAATATGAAATCGCAAGTCCACTGACACATCTGATAAATAAAGTACTAACATTTTCCAGCAATTTTCAAAGAAGTCATCGTCCAACCTCTATTTAAAAAAGGTTGTGAAAAAATGCATAGGTAACTATCGCCCAATTTCTCTTATAAGTAATTTAGCAAAAATACTGGAAAAAGTTATAAAAATAAGAATGATGAAGTATTTAGAAAAATATAATTTGATTTCAAATAGACAATTCGGGTTTTGAGATGGTAAATCTACAGAAGATGCAATCCACTTACTCACAACTGAAATATATGAAAATTTCGACAGAGGCAGACCATCCTTATGTGTTTCTTTAGATCTTGCCAAAGCCTTCGATACTGTCAATCATACACAGGTGTTAGAAGTATTGCAAGATCTTAGAGGAAAAGTCCTTGAATTGTTGAGAACTTACCTACTAAATATAAAACAATGTTAAACAGTAAGTTATCCATTATTCTCAAATGTGGCCAATATTTTAATAAATAAAACTCCTCCAAGTCAGTACCACATATTTAATAATTAGAAATATAAGGGCGGGCAACTAGTTTCGGCAGACTGTCATCGTCAGACCAATAGGGTACTAAAGTCAAACATTAATGTGAAACAGTCATTGAAAAACTTTTTTTAACTAGTTGCCCCCCCCCCCTTATATTTTTAATTATTAAATATGTGGTACTGACTTGGAGGAGTTTTATTTAAGAAAACAATGTGTTAAGATTGACGAAACATTGAGCAAAAAATTAAAAATAAGATGTGGAGTACCGCAAGGAACCGTACTGGGTCCAATACTTTTTATAATTTACATAAACTCTATTCTTACCTTCAATAGTTCCGGTTTTAAGTTTCGCAAACGACACTGTTGTTATGTATGAGGATCTTGGGACTGGTTAAAAGAAAAAGCAGCCAAAAAGTACTTTCGATAAATTATGAAAAAACCTGTTTCGTCCCCTTTTCTTGTTATGTCAGTGGCCTCCCTTACTATGACACGTTACAAATTGATACTAGTTCCGAGGAAACCATTACGATACAAAGAGCTAATAACGCGAAATACCTGGGCATAATAACTGATTGCCATCTTCGGTGGGATAAACATTTGGTGCAGGTCTGCAAAACTCTTCGATCGCTCCTTTATAAGTTCAAACACCTTCAGCAAATACTGGATTTCAAATATCTAAAAATTATTTATCAAGCATTGATGGAAACACGACTTACCTACGGTATTCCAGCCTAAGGGCAGCAACGGATGCACACTTGCAGAACCTCGAAGTTATTCTGTTGAGGGCTCTGGAATAAGCCCTATGTTGTGCCAGTTTCCCAGGACGGCCAACAATGTGTTACCGCCTTTTTAAACTGCATCGTATTTCGAATTTCGTGGACTGTACTTTTAGATTGAAGAAATGTGCTGTAGTAGGTTTGCCTTCTCAACTTCATCCAATAAAAACAATGGACACTTTTATTTAACCATTTATTAGACTTGTTAAATAAATAAATGAACAAAAACAACAACGTAACAAAGATTACATTAAACTAGTAATCGTGAACAAAGTATTATAGTTAATTTATAGAAATGACCACATCATTCAGAAAATATTAATTTTGCTGTACTACGAAGCATTATGAAAAATGAATTTATTGACGAGGTTTTCTGTAACCCCGGAGTATGCGCTCATGATGGGCAAAACTGATTTTAAAATCGGCGAAGTTCATCGGTTTCAGATATATCCCTTCCCCGGCTGGCAACCGTTCTAGAAAGATTCTTTATCGTGAGCCGCGCAAACAAGTGTAAGATTTTTTTCTATTGTCTAGACGCGACGGTTAAATTTACGGCTTAATCCCATCCTTAAAATAGAGCAAAAAATTCTCTTTGATGAACCCGCTTCCTGGTTTGATGCCGCTCGCCAACGTATTTGGTGCGGCGTTGCCGGTTGTACGAATAAACGAATATGAGTTTACATGTTTAATTATCTGAAAATTAAACATATTCAAAAAAGATTTTTGAAAATGATATCATCCAAAACAATCAGATATTAATCAGATATAATATTTACAGAAACGGAAGTCCTTGATTTACGTCAGCACTATTATCATAAAATTGTGATAAGACAATTCAAAAACAGATTTAATCTACCACTCATCAACCATAACCATCTAGAACGAGAATAGGGCAGAGAAATCATATTTTCTTAGCTAGTAGATTTTATAACTTTCTCCCGGCAAAAATCAAAGAAGTCCCAAGTATATATTCCTTCAAAAAAAGGACCAAATATTATCTTCTTTCTATGGAACGTAGTATTATCCATTCATTGTTTAAATATTAGAATATTTTCATATCCTTTTGACCTACTTATCATTATTGTTCTTTCCCTACGTTGTGATATTTATGTTTCAATATTTATGGTCCAATATTTATATGTATGTCTCATTTACCCTTGTTTTATTATATTATTATCTTTAGTCCAAATTTATTTAATTTTTTTATTTCTTATTTTTATTTATAAGGTATACTAATTAACAGCCAACACCCACGTACAGGTTTTGCCTTTGTGGGTTTTCATTGTTTATTTACTTGTCATACTCAATGTTACTTATATTTAATTTATACATATTTCTGTACTACTATATATTTTGTGTGTATTTTTTGGTAAATAAATATTATTATTATTGAAGACAAGTGACTTCCTTTTTACTTTTGTAGATTTCGATACATACCCAAAATATATTTTTTCCGAATCTGTATACCGCTTGGGAAAATACTTACGACAATTACCAAAAAAATTTAGTGGCTCCCCAACTATATTAATAAAAAATAATGCAATAAGGCAAAGATGCAGAAGAAAGGAGCATACCAACGTATAACGTCAATTGTCATATAAATACAGTATTTAAAAACCATTTAATTTTAAAACTTTTGTTTGTTATTGTAGGACTTTAATTTATATTTTTTAACATTGCACTTTTAAGACAAATACCAGTAAAATCATATTGTAAATCAAAATGTGAAAATAATTACTTGCAGACTTTTGTTTAGAAGCAAATATTTATAACACCGTTGATTTTAGCTTTGCCAATTATTTTTTTAAGAGCAAAATTTTAAAATTATTCTAAGCCTTTAGTTTTATTCTGATTTTTGTGAAATTTTCAGGAAATACTAATAATTTCAAAACTTAGGGTGGAGACCCTTGATTTTTTTTGTAACCCTCCGAAAAGTATTTATTTTGTTAATTTTAAATGGAAAATCATAAAAAGAAAATTTGCTCCCATTTGTTTTATTAAATATCAAGTGTTTTTTAAATAATACGATTTCCCATCCTTTTCTTAAATATCTTTGCATAGTGCTGCCTCATCGTTTCAGAAATTTAAAGCTGTCGAGAAACATTCCATCGCCAATGGCGCGCATATAAATACAATTTTATATTAGAAAATCCTCATGAAATAGAAGTGAAATTTGTTTTTCCCAAGAGCTCCGGATTGCTCTTAAGTAAAAATTAACAAAGACCTAATAAAATAAAACAAATTCTTTCCTTTTCGTAAAAAATACAGGGTAATTCCGATCAGGAGCGACTGGATGCATTTCCTAAAATTAACAATTGTTTGTTACAATTTCAATTCAGTAAAGACCAAATTGTACACCAAATTTGAAAAAAATATTTAAAGCCAGTTGTGACTTACAGCAAATTTTAAATTTTTATTTAAAAAATAAAGTACCCATTTTCTTGTATAATTTTTTTTTAATTCAGTGGTCAATTATAACAATACCCTGTATTCTTTCATATTCCTGCAGCGGTGAGGGGAAATCTGAATATTTTTGAAATAATTTGGATAAAACTACTTTAATTAGGAAGAAATTAAATCTTTTTTATTATACATAATACTTGTGTTATTCGATTGGATAAAATATTAAATAAAACTTTAAATTCGTCAATTCCCATAATCTTTCCCCGTAAATAGATGAATATAAATTTAGCAATAGTCTTCCACGGGAGGTAGGTAGTAATTGGCCGTTTGCATATAGTCAACTGCTGATCATACGGATTCCTGTTCGGGCTTCCGTCTAAATAACATTGCAGAAGTACTGCAAATAGCCATCCGCAGTAATACATCAACATAGCAGCCTGCGGAGCGTTACATATAGATTTTTGATGTGTTTCTTTGATTTATCGTTATTGTATACTAAAAGCAATTTATTCAGGATAAAAATTTTAATGGTCTTAGAGATTCCAGAAGCTCGAGGAAACCTTTATTATTAAGGTAATATGTTTGGTTTATTGGAAATAAGATTTTTGATGGAACTAATTTCAAATATATAACTTGTGACGTTTTCATTAAAACGCATTTCTAGAGTTATACTTTTTCTGTAAACATGTTAAACTGATAATTTTAAGGCACTGGCACTGGTGCCTTAAACTGAATGTCAAATTTTCGTTATTAACATGAATCCTTATATTAAATTCACATAATTTGAAAAATTTGGTAATAGCAGCAGGGAGTTTTCCAAATGTATTTATTCCGACAGGGTTTTTCGTACACTTGCCTTTCACATACTTTAGGAAAAGCCTCCGATGTTCCACATTTGCTGAACGAAAGGCCAAGTATTTCCGGTGGAACCTTGGTTTTGGTATCTAATATCTTAACCAATATTGAACTGGAAGTGCCTATATTTCCAAGTTGTCTAGAGTCAACAAAATAATACCTACTTTAATCATAAGATACTCGTCATCCGATGCGCACTTCAAAAACTGTTCAGTTTAGTCTCTAGTCAAGATATTTGATTTTTTGAGTTGGTAACCTTCTCCTTGAAGCTTCAGAAACGCAATAAGCTTAAAATGCTTGCTGATATCTACGTCGCTAGTTATTCGTGACATAGCTTTAATCATAGAATAATTTGACAATGGAGATGAAGACTTCCAAGCCTTCGATATCTCCTCAAAATATGTCTAAACTTCCAAAGTCCTTAAAATTAAGATCAAATAAATATAGAATTAACTTGACAATACGGTAATTTCAACTGCCTTAGTAGATGTTGGCTTTATTAACATTATTTGTCATAAAATTTGATATTTTTACTAGAAAATATGATAAAAAAATAGAAATCAACTAAAGGCACTATTGCAATTCTTGTTTAATATTATTTAAAAATATTACTCATGTTCAAAATAATTTCACTGCATTTCATGGTAAGATAGATGATTAAATATTCTTTAAAATAAGGTATCAGATGACCCCTTAAATTAAAAAGTGAGGTAGCATGTTTCCAAGAAAGAAGGGGGAACCTAATTATTTTTTACTAAAAAAAGTATGTAAAATTACAAACCCAAATGAAGTTGCCACACCCTTGGTTTTTTTTTGGGAATTCAATTTAATTATACATCCAATACAAATCAATCTTAACAAGAATTTTCTGGTTACAATTCAATTTTGTGTGCGAAAATTAGGTTTTCAGGTTAACAGCAGGTGGTCGACTGTCATATCTGGTGTTTTTTCATTTTTAATAATTTTGGATATTGTCGAAATCTATGGTATGTCCAGTTTAAACATGATGTTGAGCTATAGTGAAACTGGAGTCGGAATGCCTGACTAAAATGGTGTGTTCTTTGGTTCTAATGTGGACGCGTCGGTTAGTTTGACCTACATAGGAACGAGGACCGTTGGATCAAGGAACTTCATAGACACTTTGTCTTTGGCAGATCTAAATAGGTTGAAAGTCTTCTGATTTTCTCAATCGAGTTATTCTAATACTTATTTTATACTTATTTTAATTATGTAATAAAGACGAAGCCAGTTATACCTCCTAACGTGTTTTTAACGTTGTCTAAAATTTATGTGGTGCTCTCTGGTGAAAATTAAAATAAAAAATTACTTGTAAGACATCTTCAGCACCTGTATTATTTTCACATAATAACATATTTCACGAAACCATATACAATTCTTCAAACATTCTGGGTCCCTAGGCTTCCGGTACCTACATGTAAAGTTAACTACTCCATAAATTTTAGGTAGTCTGGTATTGTGAGCAAAGAAAGCTGAAGCAAAATACCAAGAATTCCTTTAAAGAAATTAATTGCCGTTGATTTGTATTAACACACCCTGCGGTTTACCATTTCTGCAATATCCTGTTGTATTAGGTATTTAAATTAAAGCAATATTGTCTTAGATATTAAGTAGCATAAAAAAATAAACATTCATATGTATCGATAAAGGGGCCAGATGGAGATATGGCATGTCAGGAATTTGAAAAATTAAAACCGTATGTCACATGAGAGCCAGATTAAAAGCGAGAACGGCTCAGTTTTACTCGGAAAGCGTATTATTACATTTCTTCGTGGGTAGATGACATAACTCGACTTTTGATAAGGAAGGTCACACAATGCGCTTGGCTCTCACTGCTGGTTCGCTGCCACACAAGTGAATAATGAGGTGATAAACAGGGAAATTGTGGGAAAAGTTTTAATTTACCAAACACGAGATTATACTAAATGTCTTAATATACACTGAAAAATATTTTCTCTTCAAAAAGTTTACAATTCACAATGTCTTTCGATATCGAAAGTGACAATAGACGAAGGTATTCTCGAATGTTAATAATATTTTATTATATACCGAGGGATTGAAGTAGTACGAAGGGTCATAATTTACGTATACATTTTAAGGTGTATAAATATATATTGAAGGCTTAATCTGTACATGTGTAAATAAAAAATAAAAATATAATAATGAATGATCATAAACAATTCATTTTTTCCCTCGTCGCTGGGTGATGAACTTCGATCTAGGGACGAGGGAAATGGAGAGATGAATTTGGAACGATGCCATGGTGCTGATTGTTCTATGCCAGAAATTTGTAAGTGAGGTTATAAATAAAAACCGACCAATTGTCATTATATGTCATTAGATGTAGAGCGAATGTAGAGAAGTGAAAACGTATACTACAAGTACATCAAATCAATGGACGTCAACATTAATTTTCAGCCGATGACAGCTATAATCAATACAATAAACGTTCGTACGTAAATTTTCTTAATTTACGATTTTTGTACGTAAAATCAATAAAATATGAGCATAGATTTATGATCGCAATGATAGGCCTATGATAGCCGGTTATCATTGTTACGAACGATGGATATTAATCTAACATCTTTACATCTAAGTTGTTTAATTTTCAGATAATTAAACACGTAAACTCATATTCGTTCAACCGGCAACGCCGCACCAAAATACATTTGCAAACGGCATTCAAACCAGGAAGCGGTTTCATCAAAGATAATTTTTTTACTCTATTTCACAATAAAATATCACGCCATAAATCTAACCGTCTTGTCTAGACAATAGAAAAAATTTAAATGCGGCTCACGCTAAAGAATCTTTCGAGAAGGTGTTGCGCAATCCGGAAGGGAAGATTTTGAAGCGACTGAGGTTCGAGAATTAAAATAGTGTGTCGTTAGCCGCGAATCAGGCTAGGACCCTCCAGTGTCTAATTATCACTCACGCAGAACACACGCAAAAATAATATTTTCTGAATGATGTGATCATTTCTTTTAATTAATTATAATACTTTGTTCATGATTACTAGTTTAATGTAATCTTTTGTTACGTTGTTGTTTTATTCATTTATTTATTTAACAAGTTTAATAAATGGTTAAATAAAAGTGTTCATTGTTTTTGTTGGATGAAGTTGAGAAGACAAACCTACTACAGTACACATATCTTCAATCTAAAAAATACAGTCCATTATACGAATACAACGATGCGGTTTAAAAAGGCGGTAACACATTGTTGGCCGTCCTGGGAAACTGGCACAACATAGGGTTTATTCCAGAACCCTCAACATGGTCCTTAAGTAAACATCTATGATCTCTGTACATTAAATCCGTAAATAAAAAGCATGGGTCTACGATCGTTGGTTATTAACGTTAGGGTTGATTGACATTAATCTATAACACCAGTAGGTACATTAAAACAATAAATAGTGAGCATAGATTCATAATGACCAGTTATTAATATTATTAAGTTTTATTTATCAGACCTCGCTAAATTAGGTATACTGGTAATTACTTTATCAAAAATATTAAAACAGCACGATATTTCTAAAAAAATTTAAAACACCTACCTACTAATCATTGGCTCATCTATGTCTTCTGATTTGATGTGTCGCGTTTTCCCAAAACATACATTTTCGAATTTCCCATATGAACAATCAATATTCAAACAACTGGAAGAGGATTATACAAAAAATGTATTACGTAGTTATTTTTTATCGTTGTAATGTTATTGATTCACAAATCATGTGTTTACAAAAACACTTTTCCAAAAAGTTCCAAAACATTTTGCTCTCTTGTGGAAAATCTAAATTGAACAAGTAAATAATTTTAAAACATATATCAACTGCCTTAAGTATATGAAAAAATTTAAAACGAATTTCGTCAAAGTAGACGCAAATATTTGAAATTTTAGAGATGTCGTCTCCAAGGCATAAAATAAAGGTTTGAATTGCTGATTTTCTCAATTTCCAGCTCTTGTTGGGTTTTGGCACAAAACAAAAATGATTCCTGGGAGTCCTTTATTGTAAATTTTATATGGATCATCTTTCCAAATGAATTTTTGGAACAAAATTTGGTCGATGGCACCAAATATAAAAGTGAAGCATATTTTCCATCGAAAAAAATACAAAATTAATTTGCTACTTTTTGGCATATTATAATTTGACCTTACTTTCCTCGCACGTTTTTAACTATCAGGATGTACCTTCCTTTCTTTGTAGATCTTCAGTCCAGAATTAACTAATTTGACACAATAATTATTATTTTACTGTCCACAAAACCTCTCCATATGGTTGCACTTATATGAGCCATGGGCGCGGCGCAAAGAGTTCAACATCTACGCTAGTTGTTCGTAATATTAATGTTCGTAGAGATTGATTTACTATTAGGTAGCACTATTTTGGCGCGTTTTTAAGCAGTCAATGGTGGAATTCTTTATTTAACGCGTAGTGTTCATCAAAACAATGAAAACCGTTAATTGATTTTCAAAGTATTTTGTAATTTCACATTTCCAGGAATTTTCGTCGACTGGGACTCAGTTTTTCCTACGAATTGTTTACAAGAAAGCTAGTACACACTCAAAGAAATTTATCAGTAGATACAACAGGAATTCGGCCAATTTTACAGTAAATTCCTCCTATACAGGGTGCGCCAATTATTTCCACTCGATCTCTAGCACCGAAACTAAAAGAGATTTTTTGTAGGGGTAGACAGTGTCACTCGGACTACAATTTTAAAATATTTTGATGTATACAGGGTGACTAATTTTTGTGGAATGAAAATTAATTTGGTTTTTTTAAATTGAACACCCTATATACGATTATGTCTTCTGATTCTACTTAATATTAGATTTACGGTAGTTTTTTGTATTTGTAAATCCGACGCGGCGTTGACAAGTTATTCCTATTTTAAGCAGATTTAATGAAAAAACAGCACTTCAGAAATATTAGAACAAAAACCACATTTTTTAAAAAATTCCTCAAAAAAGCTACTATGATGTAAATGAAACATGCACCTATCACAATAATCACACAACATCTTCACCTGTTGCACAGGGTGTTTGCCGATGGCGTGCCAATAGTCTAGTTTTCAAATGGCAATAACTTAATTTTTTCAAATGGGACACCCTGTATATTTTTCTTCAGTTAGAAGATCTCCCTAATACGCATTAGAAAAACATGGGGTTTTGCACATCTAACTTTACTATTTACTTTAATAATTGACCTTAAGTGACAAACAACATATTTTACACAATTTTTAATAAGAAATCAAGTTACCTATGAAAATGACAGTAGACTAGACAATGTGGAACACCGTTGCAAAAAAAATGCAAGAGATGTATTTTATGAAGTGGAAAATAATTTTTGATACACTTCAAGATATTCAAGATATTGTCTTCAAGTCTAGTAAGGAATCTCGTAATGCGAAACGAAGGAATTTGCAGATGTGCTTCATAACTCGGATTTTTGTTGCCACCAGCACTCATGCTTCTTGTTAAAATATTACTTAGCAACGTGTTTTTTCGATTTTTTTCGGAAAAATTAGACGTCCTTATGATATTACTTACGAAAAAACACCTGATGACAATCAACCAATCAACACAAAATTGAATTGTTAACCAGAAAATCCTTGTTAAGAATGATTTGTATTAGGGATATAATTAAATTGTCCCTATGAGGTAAAATTGTTTCTATAACAATGCATTTTATTACATATATTCGAAAAAGGGTGTGGCAACTTTATTTAGGATTGCAATTTTACATACCTTCTTTAGTAAAGAATAATTACGTTTCTCCTTTTTTTCTTGCAAACATACTACTTCACTTTTTAATTTAAGGGGGTCAACTGATACCTCATTTTAAAGAATATTTAATCCTCTATCTTGCCATGAAATGCAGTGAAATCATTTTGAACAAGTATTATATTGAGTAATATTTATAAATAATATTAAACAAGAATTACAATAGTTCCTTTAGTTAATTTCTATTTTTTTCTCTTATTTTCTAGTAAAAATATCAAATTTTATGACAAATAATGTTAATAAAGCCAACATCTACTAAGGCAGTTTAAAAAAAGTCATTTGTATTGTCACGACATTTCATTTTAAGTACCAATGTAAAGTCATTAGTTTTATGCCTTAACAATTAACATGAATTACGATATTATTTAAACAATGTAATACTATAGGTTATCTTTTATACTACAAATATCAAACAATAAAATCAAATACACATAACAGTTCTTAAGGCCGTTAGGACGGTATATACACAGAACATAAAACAGCATGATTTCTACTGCTAAGAAATATTGTCAACTCGATAAAATATTTACTTGTTATTTTAATAGACAACGTGAAGTATTTTATATTTTATTTCTCAATCTTTTCTAACACCTGCTTTCTCAGGACCATCAAATGAAGTTGTTAACGTTCTGCTATGGAACATTATTAGATATATTGATGTGACCTAGTTATAAGACAAAAAATAGTATTCTGAAAGGTAACAACGTTTAATTTGAAATTTTAAATTTTCGTAAGTATATTTTTGGATCTACTTTTTTTACTTTCTCATTAATTTATATCCTGTCAATATATTTAAAAATTAATGGCACGAAGAATAAATAAAAATATTTCATTTACCAGGTTACCAGGTTATAAAGATATCAATATATCGAAGAGTCAAAAAGACAGTCATATGAAATATCACCTATGCATTACACCTGTATAATGGAGACCAAAAGTAAGTAGCATAGCCAGCAGGCAAAATCCATAGACCAATAATCCTCTTTTACATACACTGCTTCAAGGATATATCTGTAGAAGATTAAAAAGACGCTGGCCAGTCTGAGATGTAAGTGGTTTTTTCATTGGAAGGACTCTCATGATGCCACATAAGGACCTATAGATTGCTGCACTGAAAAAAAAAACGAATCCCGGGGATTTCCGGTTAAATGAATTCCTGTTGTTTAAAAACTATTATTACAACGAGAAAAAATCGTTCTGAGAACAATCTGTACTTGCAATCTGACAGGCCGATTCCAGTTAAAGTGACTTAAGAGGGGCCTTGTCACTGACGACCTTGTTTACAGTTGGCAATACTGAATATACATAAAAATTTGACGATTTTTTGAAGAGTTTATCTCAAGAACGGAATTTTTGTTTGTGGAAATATTTATACCCGTTATAGCTTATACCTTGGAATAGGACATCTCCTTTCTTGAGTCAATTTTAAGGATTAATAAAAAAGATATCAGCCATTTAGTGGAGGTGTGTTGACAGTTTTGACAATTTGTGATCACCAATTTTAACGTGAAAAGGAGATGTCCTAAATGAAGTATACAGAATTAATTTCCGAGAATACTAATTCTCAAAACTTTATAATTTTTGAGATAAACACTTCAGAAAAAATAAAATTATGCAAGTTGCCTATATCCCTGTAAGATTTTCTCTTTCCATAGTTCAGGCGTTTTCCGCGTGACACTTTGAGACAGTGGAGCTTTTTGGTTTTATTTTGAACGATGTATGCAACCACTATTACGAAGACGAAGAAAGTTTACAATTGACATTGTTGATACAAAACAGTGCGTTTGTGATTTTAGGTTACATTAACTAATTTATTCGTGTGTTTTGCATTTTTTTTTTAATGGGTAAATTAATATAAACTAAAACCAGTACTTCAGTTTAAAGTATTTCAATTAATGCCGTATACCTCATTTAGGACATTTTTCACTTTAGAATTGGTGATCACATCACAAATTGTCAAAAGCACACCCTCAACTAAATGATTAATATTTTTTTTATTATTCCTTAAATTTGTTGAAAAATGGAGATGTCCTATTCCAAGGTGTAAGCTATAACGGGTAAAAATATTTCCACAAACAAAAATTCCGTTCTCGAGAGAGGCTGTTCAAAAAATCTTCAATTTTTATGCATATTCGAAGGAGGTCGTCAATGTGGCAAAATTAGTGATGAGTAATATGGAGAATGTGCAGTTCAACTATAACAGTTTTTTGTGATTTTTGTTCGTGCGATTTTCACACCATTTCATTCAAAATAGTGTCTGCATCTCCATAGCTTCATAGTTGGGAATCGCAGACATTTGCAAAAATTGTCACGGTATTAACCCGTCCATGGGACTCTGGATGTACCTAGGTTTGTTACACACTTTATTTGCTATTATGTCTTTTGTTCATTGATAAAAAGTAATGCAGTTTTTTCATAGTGTATTGTTTTGATTTTGTTTTAGTGAATAACTGTAATTAGGTACTTTTAAATAAAGAACTAATTATTAATTATTCAATTTATTTTCTTACAAAAAATGATTTTATAATATTTAATGCTTTACAATAAAGTTAACATTAAAACAAATGTTATACAATAAAATAGTTAAGAATATTTCTACATATGAACAATACTTTTTTTAAGAAATGAGTTTACGATTAATAAATAATAAAAGCAAGTACTAGAACTAAGAATCTGAAATAAATTTATGATTAATAAATAAAACTTTATGAAAACTTACAATTCTTGTAATATTTCTCTGAAATCACTTGGGAATCCCTCTTCTTTGATGTTCTGTTCTAGGACACTTGAAAGATTATATATTTATATAATTCTCAATTTTCGTATGAATCCATTGATGTTTAAATATTTTTTTATGTTAGAAATATTATTTTCCGAGCTCCCTTCCTATCTGATGTATTTAATGAGATTAGCCGTGTGGCAGCGCTATTCATATTAAAATAAATCGATTTATACGAAAATAATTGAAAATTAATTATATATCCTGTGTATGTTGGAATGATAATTAAATATTCTAAGATTTTTCTACTTTTAATAATCTTTATTTCATTTCATATCTGACATTTCAAATCTTATCTAATCTCCCCAACAAAACATGTCATAACAACCATGTCACCTTTTTTTTAAAGTCCCTTTTACATAATTTTTTTTATTCGTTTTAAAATACACTTACCATAATTTCCCAACATTACCAAAATTGGTTTTCTTAATTTATTTTTATCTTAAAGAAAAATAAGAAAACCAAATTTTAATTTCTATTTTTCTCACTAATATCTTGTATTTTTCTTTGATTCCTTTACTTGTTTTATTTCTTCATTTTTATTTTCCATTTGTCCCAATTTTATTTTACATATTTCTTCAATAAACCCTATTTCTCTTACTTTCTTATTTTTCTGCTCCTGTAATTCTTCTATCTCTATTTTTCTTGTTTCTTCTATTTTTTATCTGTATCGTTTCTTAATCCCCTCATATTATTCATATCTTCCTTGTTTTCTTCTAATTTCTTATTCATACTGATCAAAAATTCCATTAACCGATCTTCTCTATTTGTTCTTCCTTGCCTCCCATTCTTTGTTTTCTCCATCTTTTGGGTTAACTTAAATGAAAATGAAATAATTCTTAGATTTGTCGCAACTTATTATTTTTATTCTAACCTAGTCCTGCTAATATTTATGAAGTAATTTGATGACATGCTAACAACTAAATTTTGTATTTTTTTTAAATAAATAATATCCTACAAATTATAAAGAAATTAACCTTTGACTAGTTGTCGAAACATTGCACAAACATTTATCTAATAAATTTCTACGTTTTGGCTAAATAAAGACGTAAGCGGCCATTATATTATCAGATTCAACTTAAAGTGTTTGGTTATTGCTGATGGGCATCTGCCATTAATTTTATTCTCACTTGTTCTAAGACTGTATAAATCACTTAGATTGCTTTTTTGTGATGTTGATGAACATTTTTTTTAACTATACTTCGAGCAATTAAGGTAACATTTACATAAAAATATTTCGTTATATTTATGTTAATTATAACATAACAGGCCAAGGTTACTTCCTAAATAGAAACATCGCAGGATACCCTAATTATATGACTGCTTAGTATAAAACTAATATATCAATTTTTTAATATGAACCAGTTGAAAATGCTCTTCTAGCATTGCCAGAGACCGAACAAATTTTAATGAAAGTATTAATAAAATTTTAGATTGACAGTTCTTCTAATCAACACAGCCACGGCCGAGCCTCCCCTTCCAAAATATTTTCCATTATTCCTGTTCAGAGATTAGTAATAAATTTATACTGGTTTCTTGTTTGGAAAATGCCATGTGGATTCTCTCATCCTGTAAATGTGAATTATGTGAAGGGAACTATTTTACCTTCTTGTTGTTTTTAATTTACTATTATAGTATGAACTTTGTATAAGTGAAAGGGATACAGAAGTTGTTCCTTCAGAATAAAAAACTTATTTTGAGATGTTATTTTGGGATGAGATCTTTTGTACACTAGTTGATGGTTCATAATTAATTGCATCTAATATATCTAGTTTTACTGCTTGAGTAAAAACAGACAATAGTTTTAGTAAAAAACAAGGTGTTTAATGAAACTAGACTATTAGCCAGTGCTTAGGCTATTATTGCGCATATTCTGTCAAATTTTTTAACTCTTTTATCAATGACTATTTCAAGTGAGCCTATTACGAAATATCTCCAAATTCGGTGTCCACTAGGTAGGGCCAGAGGTCGTGGAAGATGACAATAGCAGGAGCGGCGAAACTCGGCGGATTCCTGCCAGTCCCGCGACGTGATAACTCTCACATCCTACACCCACGCAACCTCTGATCTCCAATCTGGTTACTTAGGGTGACATGGCGGTTTTTAAAATTATGGTAATCTTGCTCGCATCTAATAAATGATAATTAACTGAGATTCTGCAGATAGAACTGTTAATATACAAGGTGGCTTTAATATCTAGTCAGCCATGGCACTATTGTTTTAAAAAAAAAAAAGCGGTGGCTACGACAATGATCTGTTCTGTTCTTTTTGGCGGGGGTATCATACACTGCGACCTGTAAGATCTCTGCTGCCCAGTCGTTAAGGTTGATTAGAGCAGTTCCTCCAGTCCTATTGCTTTCAAAAGTTCAGGATGTCGGTAGGCTTCAGGTTAAGTAGATCTCCGTCTTCTATTTGATATTTTCCAAGGTATCGTACCCTCGGATTTTGCAGGGTTATGCATTCTAAGAGAATGTGGATAGAGGTTTCGACCTCTTCCTCGCAAAATCTGCATTCTTCATCCGCTACTTTAGGTGCCCTCTCAACCGGCAGTGCCCTGTAAGGATTCCCATTAGAATTCTGAGTTTGTTTGATCTCTTCCGGTTGTAGTTTCCCAGTAGTGTCTTGGCTTGCCTCATTCCTTGTAGTTCTCTCGCAAATGACAAGAATGTGGCTCGTAAACTAATAACTAAACTAGATATCGACCAACGTTTCTATTGGACATGAAGTCTATGATCTATTTTGTTTAGACAATACGGCCTTTTTATTTATAATTTGAGCTCCAAAAATATAAACCTCAGGGTTTAATTGTGGATTCTTGACAAAATTCTACAATTTTTTTGGAAATCCATTGACAACCAACTGTCAAAACTCTTTTTTTTTTCAATATATTTCGACAACTGCTACCGCTAAAGCCATCTATCGAAAAACGGTGGATTTTCACTAATTCACACAATCACAATTATGGAAAATCAGAACGTATTAGTATTTTACAGTTTTGTTCTCTTGATTCCTGACTTTACACTGACGTTTAATGAAAATTTATATAAAACGTCAAAGTCAAAGGTATCTAGATAGTGAAAAAATACAAAATCGTGTTGAAAAGACTTAAGCAGCCCAAGGGACGATAAAAATGTTTTTCGGTCTGATTTTTAGGGTTTATATGATTCATTTTCACATATGGTAAGCGCAACAAACTGTATAACTTTGATGAATGCATGACTGGTACACCAAAGGCTCATGATTGAACTTTTCTTACTTATGGCAGCAAATAAATACTAATTCATTTCACTATAACTCATAGTGGCTTTGTACTTCAAAACTAGTTTTTACATTTGCAATATTCTGTTCAGATTAGAGCAGTTAATTTAATAAATTCAGACCGATCCAGCTTTTACCATAAGATGAATTAAATAAGCCTTCTCACATTACCATTCATTAAACACAATACCTAAAGCATGATTATTAAGTAAGTGTTACTCTTACATGGTTATTTTAATTAGTTTGAATAATCACTTTAATATCAAGTTCAAGTATAATTGTGGTAACATTATATAATAAACGTCTGCTATTGAGCATCCGCCACAAGAATGTTTTGAGGCATAACTACAAAATACCTAGAAACATTTAATGTGTATACAAGTTGTTTAATCTAGTAAACTAATTTCTTAAACCTGTATAAGTTCGCCGGAGCTTCTTTCGTTCTCAAGTTCCCACGCAAATAAAGTCATATTTATGGTGTCTTCGGGGCTGTATGAAGTTATTTTTTTTAGTACAGTTTAATAAAATTTTATTTTAATAAGAAATGTGATGGGTTTTTTATTATCGCTAAGGGCAATATGTAACTTTCAACAGAAATAGAAAAAAAATTCATAAATAGATAAATATTAATAAAAAACACCTCTTCTGTCTATATCCTTCATGTACATATGTTTCATCTTAATAAAAAAATTGTCTTTTCTCTGAAAGATATGTTCTTCTCCAACAAATAATTTCGTTACTATCAATTAGCGTCGATTTTCTATCTTTTTTTCCCAAGTAGCATTATAGTGACAGAAACTGATATTGCAATTTCGATTGGGTGGCTATTACTTAATAATTACTAAATCTACCCTTACATTTAATGGTTTTATAATATTTTGATGACGCTGAAGGTTATAACAACTAAGCGAGATTACCTTAAAGTTGCAGAAACATTAAAGTGGAAAATAATAGTTACGGCCACCAAACCATATCACTTAAATACCACTTAGAAGTGGCAGTGATCTTAAAGTGGATGTGATAGTTTTAGTGTCATTTTGGAAACCATTAATATACCTTTAAAGTGGCGGCACTTGATTATATGATTGAAGTAATTATCGCCACGTGTTTGCCACACAAAAATCACTTTAATGTTTTATTTTCTAAACGCAGACATTTGCAGCCATTTTTGAGATCGCCATGATGAGAAAAATAAACGCGCTATTTAAATACCGACACATCTCTTTGTTGCCTGTTATTTCGAAACTCTACCAAAAATTGCTTCTTAAGAGATTAAAACCTATAATAGAAGAAAAGGACATGATTCTCTCGCATCAATTTTGTTTTAGAGAAAAACACTCAACGATCGAACAGATGCATAGAATCACAGACATAATTTTAAAGTCTTTAGAGGAAAAGAAAGTCTGTTCCACCGTCTTCCTAGACGTGACCCAGGTTTTTGATAAAGTTTGGCATGAGTGCCTTAACCACAAGTTTTTGTTACTACAACGTCAGTATTCAGAACTCTTAAAATCCTATTTACCTATTGAAAATTTTTTCCGATAATTTTGGAATCTAAGGGATTTTTACTATATTTGAATGAATTATTGGGGGATTTAAATTTTGATCTTTAGTTTTGATGTCTCGGTAAAGTTCACGATTTATAAATTTACTTGGGTAGTTGTTCTTAATCAAGACAGATTTAACAAGTGATAATTCATTATTTAAGATATTGTCATTTGAACAAATTGTTTTTGCTCTATCGGAAAGAGATTTGACAATACCTCGTTTAACACAAATTGAGTGGTTTGAATTAAAATTTAGATATCGATTTGTATGAGTTTCTTTTCTAAAAACTGATGTTTCAAAACAATTGTTGTTATTGTGTATTAGAAACGGTAATTTTTTATTATTTTCAATTTCAATTGTAAATTTAATAGTAGGTTCCGAATTATTAATAGTATATAAAAATATATCAATATTTTCCCTATCGTGTTGCCAAATTGCAAAGATATCATCTACATATCTAAACCAGACAGAAGGTCTTAAATTTTGTTTGTTTACAATTTCCATTTCAAAATCCTCCATGAAAATATCACACAATTTTGGTGATAAAGGAGAACCCATTGCCATGCCAAAATTTTGCTGATAAAAATCACTATTTAATTGAAAATATGTAGTTTTAATACATAGTTCCAATAATTCTAGAATTGCCGAGACGCTTAATTTAGTTTTATTTATTAATGTATTATCACTTGTCAACTTTTTTCTCACAAGATTAAGAGTTTTATCGACAGGAACATTTCGAAATAAACTGACTACATCAAAACTAACCATTATATCTGAATTTGTAATTTTGATTTTTGATAATTTTTCTAAAAAATGTTTTGAATTTTCTGATAACGGATCTATTATTTTAAGTAGAAATCTTGCTAAATTTTGACAAGGTGAATTTGTAGCACTTATTGGTCTTAATGGTATTTGTTGTTTATGAATTTTGGGTAAACCATAAAAATGTGGAGGTTTACTATAATGAGAAGTAAGAGATCTTCGTTCTTTATCACTTAGGAATTTTTTATTTTTATATAAAGTTTTGTAAATTTTGTTTTCCTAGTAGTTGGATTTCTCTCTCTCTCTTCACTGGATTAAAACCACTTAGTTGTTGAAAAAAGTTTTTAATTGACGTTAAAATCTTTAATAGTAAATACAAAACCTTTTAATGAAATTCAAAACACAAAAAATTGTATTTACAACATTCCATGCGAATGTAATACATTTTATATAGGAGAAACATCTAGACCTTTTCATATTAGACTTAATGAACACCAATCGTATATTCAAAATAAACAATTCGAAAAATCCAAAATATGTGAACATGCATGGGATTTTGGTCATAAAATACAATGGAATTCTTCAACTAGATTATTAAAAGAACGGAATAATTATAACCGCAAAGTTAAAGAAGCAGCATTGATATGCTTAAATAATAACGAATGTGTTTCTAATTGTTCGGTCGATATTTCAAAAATTTGGATACCTATTTTACAAAAAGAGTTAATTGCAAAAAGGATACCCTCTATATCGGGATAGTATCATAAGTTTTTATCTGGTTTTTTCTTATGATAATATTAATAAGAAAACTTCATTTATGACGAAGTATAAATTCTCTTATAATATGGAAATGCGCTATCCTTTCAAAATTCGTTCCCAGAAACGTCACAAAAATATGATTGAAACAGATTTTGACATCTTCAATCTCAAAATCTCAAAGAGTACATGTTGATGTCGTATTTTTGCAAGATTATCAAGTGTTCTGTTTCTATAGTAAATTTATTTATTTTGTTACGTCATTTTGATAACGGCTTTCGATAGGAAAGCCGAAACGTCAATTAAAAACTTTTTTCAACAACTAAGTGGTTTTAATCCAGTGAAGAGAGAGAGAAAAATTAAAATACAAACCACTATGAGCTTCCGAAATGAATTACTAGTAGTTGGATCTTTATTTAATTTTGAATAGCTACCGTTTTCAATAATTTCGTTAATTTTTATACAGATGTATATTCTGATCTAAAAGAAATTAAGGCAGGAGTACCCCAAGTTAGTGTACTAGGTCCAGTATTCTACTTACTGTATACCAGTGATATTCCTAACCTTGAGCACGATACTATTGCAACATTTTCTGATGATACTGCCATTCTGGCTGATGGAAAAGACCATGAAGAAGCTAATATAAAATAATAATAAAATTACAAACATATGTAGACCAGATTAACACCTGGACTAAAAAATGGCGTATTAAGTTAAATGAAAATAAATCTGTTCATGTTAACTTTACTAATAAATGAAACCAACACATTCCCATAAGAATAAATAACACTCAGATTCCCTATGTTATTAGGAAGAAACTCCAAGTTGTCCACACATAACAAACTGCTCCTCTACAAGCAGATATTGAAACCCGTTTGGACGTATGGTAATCAGCTTTGGGACTGCGCCAGTAAAAGTAACATTCAAGTTATCCAACGTTTTCAAAATAAAGTATTAAGGAACACCGTGGATGCACCCTGGTACTGTAGCAACAGTGATCTTCATAGGGTCCTTGATGTAGAAACTGTTGACAAGACTATATCTAAATCTGCCAGCAGCCATGAAGGCTGCTCCAACATGGGAACGTTGAGGTCATCCAGCTCCTCGATAATACCAATATAGTAAGAAGACTCAAGAGGACCAAGCCTTTTGAATTAGTTCAGTGACTGTGAGTAGGACCTTAGTCTTTAAGAATTCTAGTTAAGTTAGGTTAGAACAAAATTGCTTATTGATCTTCATGATCAGATTGTAATTATAGAAAACATTCCCACATAGTGTTTTGCTACGGATAAATAAAATTAAAAACCTTTTTTGTCAGTAGGGCTTTAAATTTACTACATTTCCATATATAAATAATGATTTTAATAACAAAGATTGGTAATTGCAAGATAGCCAAGATGCTGGTTTAGTTTTATATTTAAATTATTTTTTTAATGATAACATAAAATTCTAAAAATAATACTAAATAATTTGGAAAAAGCTGAAGTTTAATAAAATTATAACAAAAATGTATTACAAAAACCATGCAAAGCGTATGTGAAATTGTAGATAAACAGATATTTTGTCAAATAAAATATATAAATACTAGAATTCCACCTATTTAATTAAGTATAACGTATACAAACTGTGATTTGTCATACAAATCTTTCATTAAGTCGTCCGTACTCGACCATAAAAATTTTAATCTGAGATTATAGTCAACAGCAGGTGAATTCTGTACTAATTACCATACGTACAAGTATAACTTTAATGCTTTGATACTGAATATATAAACAGAGCAATAAATCGTACTTATAGTTTTCTTGTTAATTAAACGAAAAATAAGATGAGATAAACAAAAATCAAAAGTAATCTGCACCTTTTTCTGTTTCCTTGTCTGATTTTATTAATGATCAAATAGTATACAGTGCGCGCGTAAAGTATGGAAACATGAAGATATCTTTAACACCTCGTAAGACACAATAACAATATTTTGGTTATGTATTGTTATGCTAATGAAAATTATTCTTCTATAATACTTTTTAATAGCCCCACGTTGTTGTGCCAATTGTTATGCAATTGAATATTCTTCTAAATACTTTTTAATGCTTTTAATCTTTATTTTAATAAATTCCCATTTGACATATTATAAAAATTATTAAGATCTCTCACATATTCAAAAATTAACATTCTGACAACTTAAAAAAAATAATTCACATAAACTTCAAACTTTTTTTAAATCTGTCAACACACTATCACCTTTTTTTTATTAAGTCTTTTTCACATACTTTTTCTTTTATAATTTATTTTAAAATACTTACAAATTTTGGCCCATTTTAACATCATACCAACATTCCCTAAAATTTCGTTGAACTTTTCTTGCAAAGTAGTGAATAAGAAAAGCTCAACGAATTTTACAAATTTTGCGCCCCCATTTCTATAATTTTCCCTTTATTTCATTATTAATAATTGTTATATTTTCATTTAGTCATAATAATCATATTCATATATTTTATTTTATCCCCCCATTTCTATTATTTCCTTTTTTTTAATTTTTAATACCTTTTTATATCTTCTATATTACAATCTTCTTACAATATCCAAAAATATTATTTAATTTTTTTTTTTTTAAATTGATCTTCCATTTGTGATAGTTTTGACCTGACCTGTTTTTATTCTTTAAAATTTCTACTTTTAAGGATTTATCTAAATTTTTACCATTTTTCTTATTTTTCTGCTCCTGTAATTCTTCTATTATTCTTGCCATCATTTCCCGTTTATTCTCTCTTCTTATTTCTTCTATCTGTTTGATTCTGTTTTCTGTTATTTCTTGCATTTCTTCTGTCATATTTCCTTCTTGAATATTCCTTTTATATTTCTTATTTGTTTTCTATTCTCATCTATTTCTTGTTTCAGTTTTCTCAATTTTTCTTGATTGTCTTCACTCATTTTCTCAACATCAACTTTAAATTCTTTTTCGTATTCTTTGAGTTCCCTCTGTATTGCAACAGCCATAATTCCCACATCTTGTTTGGTATTAAGTCTTTTTCACATAATTTTTCTTTTATAATTTATTTTAAAATACTTACAAATTTTGCCCCATTTTAACATCATAACAGTATATTAGATGGACCAGCGATTTTAAATTTTATATTTGTTGATAAATGTACAGTTTCTGAGATATACGAACAACGTTTATTTTTAAATGGGACAACGTATATTTTACAATTTTCTGATACAGTTTTTTATTACCGATGCAGCATACAAACTGTTAATAGCCAATATTGACCATTAATTTTAAGAAATTACGTAAAACATTACCTAAAGAAAAAAATTAAAGGAGATGTTCAATACGACCTCCTTGTCTTTGGAAACAGAAATCCATTCTGAATGAAAATTCATGCAAGACTTTTCTAATCGTTTTCGGAGAAATTACTGCTATCTCATCTGTAATTCTGTCTTTCACTCCTTAGATAGTCTGTGGCATATTCACATATATTTTGCTTTTTAAATAACCCCAGAAAAAATCTAGAGGTGTCAAATCCAGAAATCTTGCTGGCCATTCGATCACTCTTCTTCTTTCAATCCAACGATGCCGCACGATTTTTTATCAAGAATAACTTTTTTCCTAAAGCAAATAATAAAAAAGTTTTCCATATGGTGCCGACTTAATTGGACACACTGTAGATGGCGCATAAAAATCAACGAAACTAAATCCACCCAAGTAATCTTCATCCTGAGAAAGAAAACCTGTCCTGCAATAAAACTCAGCAGATACCTTGGTAGACTCCTTTACGTGCAAAAAGAACATCTGGACCAAAAGAAAGCAACTGGGCTTAAAACTCCACGATATGTACTGGCTAATTGGAAGAGTCTCCCAACTAAGTCTAAGTAATAAACACTCTATCTATAAAGCTATGATCAACCCAATCCAAAACATTAAGACAGATCACTAATGCCCCTTGGTATGTGTCAAACGATGAGATATGTAGGGACCTAAAAGTTCCTTCAGTCAGAGAAGACCCCATGAGACATAGTGCAACTTATGTCAGCAGGATGGAATTGCACCCGAACCATCTGGCGATCTGGACAGTAGCCAGGGACAATATAGACTAAATCGTGCAAAAACACTTGACTTAGCTCATAGATTTAAGTAAATTTTAATCTGTGATAGAGAATATTACAATTATGATGTCAGCTCTCTATATTCATATCTAAAAAATTTTGCTTAATCTTAATCAGTGTAACAGATTGCAAAACCAAATAGATGTTAAAAAAATATGCTTTTCATTTTAAATTCATTGTGTTATACAAAGTTGGTGTGATTTCATCGGCTACTCAGATGGTAAAGATAAAAATATTGACAATAATAATGAACAATTAAAGTGTCAAAAGCTTCAACTTACTCGAAAAATAACCCGTATGTGGTTTTTTATAAAAAAATTCTAAATTATGATTTTTTTTTTAAATCAAATACTATTAAACGAGCAAGGTTTGTATGTGTGTATGTGTGTGTGTGTGTGTGTGTGTGTGTGTGTGTGTGTGTGTGTGTGTGTGTGTGTGTGTGTGTGTGTGTGTGTATGTGTGTCCAGAGGATCTCGAAATCCACTCGTCAGAATTCAATGAAACTTTCAGGGTAGACTAATTCCTATCTAAATCGGCGAAAAATGTAGGTCCCATGTCTGTGAAAATTCGATCTTCCGAGATATTTACAAGAAAAGTTAAGCTTTTAGTTTTATTTCCTAGCAACGGCACATAATAATAATTTGTTTCTATAGTAATATATACTATAAAGGATAGATGAGTACAGTCAAAGTGGGGATATAACGTCACATTCCATAGGCGTACTTTGCAAAATAAGTTTCTATAATATAAATAAGGTGACAGCATATCAAATATATATACGCACTTCGTAGATTAAATTTTGAAGTTGTATTATTTACAAAAAATAAAAATAAACTTTATGCATCCGACACTTTAACATTGAACGAATTAAATTTAACCAATAAATAACAAGGAGGATTATATGTTGGGATTAAATTAAATCTCTTGGCATTAAAAGTAACGCTTCAGTACTTACCTAAACTCAAAGATTAAAAAAAAAGTTAGTTCAAGAACTATCTTTAAAAGTCACTGTCTTCACTAAAACTACTGGCATCACTATAATTGTCTTTTCTGATGTTTATTATTATCGGTTCTATTAAATTATCCATTGATATATCCACTTTCCTAAATGAATTTTCCACATTTTTAAACATGATCAATGCATTTTCCCCAATGTTCTCTATTTACATCTGAAACTGCCTTCAAAAACAAATTTCGCACATCAGGAAATTTAAATGTTTTATTGTTTTGAGAAACATAACCTTTTAATAATTGAGACCAGATCAGTTCAATGGAATTTAACTCTGCGTGGTTCGGAGGAAATCTGAGAATTTTAATTCCTTTTTCTCTGGCCATCTCATCCATAATATATTTTTTGAATTTGTTTTTATGTTGCCTTGCTATTACTAATAATTCTGCCTTCAAGGATTTAGGAGGACTGATAATATTTTTAGAATGATGCCATTTTGAAATATATATTAATACAAAATTCTGAATCAATTAAAATACATACGATACGGCTATGAATAAATAAAGTCTGACTTATCTGTCAAAAGAACAAATTTATTACAGTAAAAACCATGGAAACAAGAATCTAGACAAAAACTATATTAGGCCGATCAGATGAATTAAAATTTAAATTTTAACTACAAATAAGCATTGAAGGATGAGGTAAAAATAAAATTTCTACCTCTTTAACCTGTACTACGTTCTGCAAATTAAATACTGCACTCCTTTCTTCTATATAGTATAGTAGTAAAAAGGTTTGACTTTATTTAATTTCTGGCGTTTTAATCAGAAAGAATTCAATTTTAAATTTGTCGCTTTATATAAAAAAGGAAAGGTTCATTTGACGGACATAAATAATTTGCTTGTCAAATGACAGCCATCTTATTAATTCAAAGTTGAAAATACAACGTTGCCAATTCAATTTCAGAAATCATGGGTTTAGGTAAATATTTATAGGAACATTGAGTAACACTGTTAAAATGGACACCTGTCTTCCCTTCCCCGATAATGTGAGACTACCCCTTACGGCTACTATTTTATTATGCGGACAGTTTTAATATTTAAGTTTTCATGATCAGAGAGAGAGAGAGAGAGAGAGAAAGAATTTTTGAAAAAATATGATATCAATATCTGCCACACCTCGAGAGTCTGGTCACAGGTATTTGTGGAGGTTTTTACCCAAGTATGAATATCAGACCTATAATTTTCCTTCACTGCAGATCAAAAAATAATAAAATCAATTGAACATAGAGTTTTTCTTATATAGTGATAAATAGAGTGAGCTGAGCGATCTTCTGTTGACGAGACGTGTGCCCTACACGCTGCTGTTGCACGTCCCGGAAACGGGGCCTGTCCACCGTGACAATTCGCGAAGATCAAGCGTCAGTAGAAGTTGCCCTAAAAGGGTGAAATCCCCAGAAACTAGGCAACTTTAATGCATTTAACTAACCTCTGTGACAAGCAGTTGATAAACGTCAACAACATCTGCAGCCAATTGAAAATTAACACTAACAGCTTTTTTTAATTTTCCCGCCTACTTTCAAGCCAATCGCCAATCAACTTTTTATTTATCTCCCTTTCAGTAGTTCAAGTAGATGTCGCCCACTTCGTGATTTTCGCGAATTAATTAATAATTTGTCATGTTATAAATATACTTAAATTATATACTCATTGGGCTGCTTAAAAATGTAGATTTGAATATTAAGAGCGAAGCTCGGTGACCAGATATTAAACTATTATTCTTGAAAACGTCTGTTACCAGCGTGCGAAAAGTTAGCAATTAAATACTAATTTGCTGTTTTGATCTCAACACTCTACCATTAAACAGGATTCTACAGCTTAAAAATGTGATTTTAGAATTAAACTCCCCTATAATCTGCCCATTAAACACATGTTTATCGGACAAGAAACGAAAAAATATGCGTGGTTATAAAGCAATAAATGTCATTTATTGAAACTTAATCCGTGATTTATCGCTATTAAAAAGTATTTACTACTTGTTAGCATTGTAAAATAGCACCCACCTACAATTTATCTACTAACATTAATGTTTTTAATTTATTTGGTATGCAACAATTCTCACACAGACCCGACCTTAAAAAAAATATATTGGAATTTGGTAGCCGCTATACCATATGCTTCAATGCGAACAATATCTTTTGCAATATATTTCTCTTTATCTAGGAATTATTCAATATATCATGTTGTTCTTGTGTACCTACAGGCAAGGCCTACCAACAGCCTTAAGAGGTCGCCAATAAATATAATTATGAACTGATATTATTTATGCTCCATTAAATACAAAGTGATTCAAATTCAAATGTATGTACTTTAATGGTAGACAACGGCAATGGAATTTAATTTGGTAAAAAGCCTGAAAACTACGTAACTAAATGATAATAATTTTTCTTTACAAGGCTAGAATGAAAAAATTAGATACGAGTGTCTCATTTTCCATTCTAACCGAGTAACAGACTTTTTTTTATTTTATTATTATTATTATTACAGTTTGCTAAAGGCTGAGGCATAAACCTATGATAGCCTATTCACTAATGAAGTTACAACCTAGTAAACACTTAAAAAAAACAAAATAAAGAATATTAAGGAACAATAAAAAAGAGAAAAAACAATTGAGAAAACAAGAGTTCATCAATTTTGTTTTTAAAGATGTTAATTGATGCTGCACCAATAAGTTCATTACTAAGAATGTTCCATACATCGAAGACACGGTTGGAGAGGAATGCCTGTCTTTGCCTGCTGGTAAAGCTGCCCTTTTTTAATTTCAACTTGTGACCTCGTAGGCGATTGTCGACGTTAAGCGAAAAATGTCACTAAGGTTGCCGTAGTTAAATTTCAGAATTCGAAAAGTAATAATCAAATCACCACGTAAACGTCAGTCGAAAAAGCTAGGATTTTTTGCCATTTCTAGCCTTTCAGCATACGAAGGACGAATAACACCGTACGACATTCTAGTAGCCGACGTTGAACACTTTCCAGAAGATGCTGGTCTCGTACAAGTACTGGACACCACACAACACCCTCGTACTCTAGAAGAGGTCGAACATAGGTTTTATAAAGGTTGATAGAGGTTTGATAGGATACTTTTGAAAACGTTTTTTAAGCAGGTACAACACCGAATTGGCGCGTTTACAAGTTTTCATGACGTGTTCAGACCACGTTAAATCTGATGTAATGGTTATTCCTAAATCTACCACTGATGTCACTTGTGCCAACGTGAGGCCTTCGAGCGAATATTGAAAACGCGGATTGTTCTTTCCAAGATGCAAAACGACACACTTTTTTGTATTTAAGGGGAGCAACCAATTGGAGCACCATTCACTGATAGTATCTAGGTCCGTTTGAATTAAATCTAGATCTACTAGGGGATTTCCATAAATTTTGGCATCATCTGCGTGGAGTGCTTTTTTCAACCGAATGTAGAGAGGCAGATCACTGGTATACGCAATAAAGAGGAGTGGACCAAGTATAGAACCCTGTGGCACTCCACTTGTTACTGATCTATCTAATAAATAGGATTGGCCAATCCTGACACGAAACTTTCTGCTGGTAAGATAATTTTGAATCCATGACAGAAGTTTACCACGAATTCCAAGAGATTCAATTTTATATTGCAATCTACCGAAAGGAACACTGTCAAAAGCTTTGGCGAAGTCAAGGTATATTACGTCAATTGGCATGTTCTTATCAAGAGAGTGAGACCAGTCATTGATGCAGCCTAAGAGATTAGTGGTGGTTGACTTTCCTTTGACAAATCCGTGCTGCTATGGAGGTATCATTTCATGAGTTGTTAGAAAGTCTGTTGTTGAATCCACGATGATACTTTGAAGAGATGGAAAGCAAACTTATAGGTCTGTAGTTCGACGGATCCATTTTGTCTTCTTTTTTGTAAATTGCAGTAACTGAGGCAATTTTCCATGAGTCTGGCAACGTAGCTGATTGAAATGACATAGACATAATTGTGGATAATGATGAAGATAATAAATTGGCGAATTTTTTCAAAAAGAATGAGTTTATACCATCGATTCCTGGTGACGAGTAGTTTTTTAGGTTAAGTATTTTATTTTTGACTAATTCCTCAGTAAAAATTATATCCGATAGGTTATCAGTGATTCTGCTGGTTACCAGAGGTGCGTCTGCCTTGCTCTTAAAGGAAACAACAATTTGTTACTTTGCTAACTATGGTATCACCTGCAATTCAACATCAACTGGCCCTGGCTAGCGCAAAACTGTTTATATTCGGCGTGCATAGGGTTAGTAGCGAGGTGAGTAGCAAGGACAGTAAATTTTACTGTAGTGGGGGAAGGTTAGTAAGCTAGTAAATAGCCTACGCAGCTATTTACTTTCCTAGCCAGTCTACTAGTACAAGTACTGGTACAAGTAAGTCAGTATGCAGTTAACATTGGATTAGTAGCTGTCTAGCAAGTTAC